>CM056955.1:5996539-6341539 GCA_029856935.1 Cyclocarya paliurus
TGTTTTCTGTAGTGGTCCACGTTCTGTCTCATTAATGTCACTGAATTATTAAAGTATAACCATTGAAAACTTGATGGAAGTTTCGTTGGCTATATAAACCGTAACTTTGGTCCCCAAACTCATCTCATCTCGACCCTTTCAGTTTACACCATCTATAGAGAGTGAGAAAGAGTTTGGAAGTGCCAAACATCAGAGAAGGCAGCAAAACCGTGAGCAACATCAATGGCTGGAGATACTATTTTTCTTGGGCATTAAGCTTTTGATTCTGTTTATTCCGCATTAAAAGATCATAGTATGTCTAACAATAACATACCAGCAGAAGTGACTCTAAGAGAATGCCGGAAATGAAGAGACACATGGTGAGACTTTGAATTGGTGTTGTAGTTTTGAACTACAATTTCCATGGCTGTTTTCTCTTCTTTTCCAATACGGGTATTAACGTCAATGATTATACCCATACTCATCACTGTTTTGTTGTTGGCTTCAGCTCCATTAATGGAGGCACAGAGAAGACAACATATCAAGAGTACTACCGGGAAGAAGAAGAAGAAAGGCCAGGGTCTGGGAAACGCGCTAACTGTTACGAGTGGGAAAGGCATTTGCGATTCTTGCTGTTGGGCGTCGACTGTCGCAACTGTTTGCGTTTTAATTATCTAATTTAATTATTGGTACATGAGACATTCTAATGCTTCTTCAGAAAACACGCTGTTTCGAGGAATTTTCAGAGTGTGTGGAATCATGCAATAATATCTCACATTCTTGTAGACTTTTTTTGAAGTCTGACTTACTATGTTAATAATAAAAAAAAAATCTCATTACAATATTTATATATATCCTTTGGGTGTTTTCTTAATCTTAGACCATTATTTCATAATCTCTAGCTTCATTATAATATTAATATTGATGATATAAGAAATATCTTCATCAATATATCATATCATTAGAAAAATACTCAATATATATATATATTTATAAATATATTAATCAATCATCTCTGTTTGGTATGTGCACGCAACTGATAATAAAATATTTTTATATTTTTTCAATGCGACAGGAAATTAGCCTATGTACCATGCATTATTAATATATAGGAGCGGAAAGAATATATATATAAATATATATATACATAAATAATATTCTTGCTAGAAATTAGAAAAATGTATGCATATTGTTGACTAGTTAATTAAATCTTCTAGATTCCAATCTAGAAATATCAAATTATTGAACCGTTAATTGAAAAATGCAAAGGGCCAAAAGTACAGACGGTAGTTTGAAGTACAAGTTAGGCTTCGTTTGGTTTCTTAACCAAACTCATCTCATCTCACTCATCATTACAATTTTTTCAAATCCCAACACAAAATATAATAAATAATTCAACTTTTTCAAATTTCAAAACAATAAAAATATTTAAAAATAATATTTTAACAATATTTTATTATCTAAACTCAACTCAACTCAACTCATTTCAATAACCAAACGCACCCTTAGTCTCATGTGCTAATTTTTCCAAACTTGTTGGAATGTTTCAATCAATTATAACTATAATTATAAGATAAATATTTTAGTTATAAAGAAATTTCATAAAAATAAATTCACCAACTGATGTAATTTAGTGTGATATGTCAAATTGTAAATTTATAAATTTATTTTTATGAAATTTCTTTATAACTGTAGCACTGATATACTACTCTAACGTATCATATAAAACTATATTAATTTATAAATTTATTTTTATAAAATTTTTTTATAAGCACTGCTGCACTGCTCCACTACTCTTAAAATTGAGCTTTTAGACGAGTTTAAAGCTGGAACCCGTTCGGTCGACAACGATACGTGGCTTGCAATGCAAACCTTTAGGGTCGATATATTGGTAACGAATTAGTAATTAGACCGATTCAAGCCTTATTACAAGCCTTGATCAGTAGCGTACTAATTTGTCCTTGCGCACACGGTCAGAACTTAAATTTATACAGGATCGAGATCGATGTAGAAGCAGTCAGACCCCTTATATTCAACAAAGTTTGTAGCTCTTACGGTCTGTTCGTTAAAATATTTAAGACTTGAACCGGTCTTAACGTGTTTACCAAGCTTGGTAAACCATTCAAAATTCAAAACATGTCTTGAATCTCCAGACCTGCAAAAATCTGAAACACCATCAATTAATATTAGATAATGGATATATATACAAAGAGATTATAAAAAATTAAACTTACAAATCAATGCAATTTTATAATATTCGTTGGATCTACCTTACAATAAAAGTAATTTTATAATTTGATGTAACGCATTAAGTTACGTCAGAGTGTACTTGTATATAATCTTTTTGTTAGTAAAGTATTTTTCTTATCTGATATTAAGTCGGGATCAGCTGAGTGCTGAGGAGATTCTACGCAAATTGAGTCACAATATATACGGAAACGAACTAATGGAATATTCCTTTGCAACCAAGACATCATAAATTATAAAACAAAATTAATGGAATAACTTTGGAGCCCAAGTTAATGTCGCTGATAATTTGAATCTGACATGATGATCATTGAGGGGAGAATTCTCATCGAAAACTAAATTATAAAAATGAAAAGAAAAATGGGGAAGGAATAATGTAGCAAATAAATCAAGCGACTTTTGGGAAATACTCTCTAATGTTGGTGGTGATCATTATAATTTAAAATCCATTGGCGTGCAGTGATGAGCAAAGATAACATGTCATTTTGGGAGTCATCCGATCATCAAGAAGTGCTTTTTTAGTAAACAAATGATGTATTTGATAACGTTCGAAGTCATATAAGAGGATTTTCAGAACATTTAGGTTTGGGATCGAATAATTATGCTGAGGGGATGGGGCTCCTTTTTGGGTTGCGACTTGTGCATAATTTGGGTCTAACTCATGTTGACATTGAATTAGATTCTTTGATTATTCTTCAATGGGTACAGAAATCACATTGAGGACATTGGAACTTTGAAGATTTCTAGGAGGAAATTCTTGGCTTTCTTGAAGGTTTAAACTACTCTATTTCCCATGTGTTTAGACAAGCTAATGCTCCAATTGATTTTTTGGCAAGGATGGGTGCTGAAGGTATTAGTACGACTTGGGACAATTTTATTCATCTTCTTCATTTATTGAAAGGAATGTTGAAGACAGACAAGTTGGGTGTCCCGTATATAAGATTTGGCTAAGTTTTGTTCAAAAAGAAAAAAAGAAGGTAACATTTGGTTTATTTGTTTTTTTATTTTATATTCATTTGCATGTGCTTTGGTTTTGCAGGTTTTCCTGGTTTTCTTGAATTGGTTTCTTACAGATTTTGTTGTTTTGAGATGATTGTAATTTTGGATATTTTGTATGGTATTCGGAAGTATTAGTTTTTGATTTCTGGATTTTGGACTTTTGATTTATTTGTATCCCCCACGCATCTTGATGTTACTATGGTTTTCTTCAGCCATAAGCGAGGGCAATTAATAAAATATGAATATCATCCTCTTTCTTTAAAAAAAAGAAGAAGAAAAGAAGAAGTTGTTATATAAGAGGAGGCCAATGATGAGAACATTTATAAATTGCAAACCTAGCTAAGAGTTTCTAAGTGGGTTCTAAGATAAGACACGTGAATTAACCCAAGCCCAGTTAATTTGTATTTATAGAATTTAAAGTAAGAGAAAGATAACGACACGAGAAGTGAAGTGTATCTCACATGGTTTATAGCTAGCTATCCCATTAAATATTTTGAGCAGTTGTAAGTATTTCATAAATATTCACTTTATAAGTTTATGTGTTCATCTATTTTATTTTAGGTCTTAAATAAGTTGCTAGAGTTCTATTTTTATCGATTCAAACTCCAAAGAATTGTACGGGTGGGCAAAACCACCATTGGTTTTGACTCTGACCTTGGTGGAATGGAAAAAGTTAGAGTTTGGAGTCAGAGTCACTCCTAAAAAATTGGTCGGAGTCAAAGTCTATATTGGCTCCAAACTCCGAATCCAATATTTACATTTAGGCTATGTTTGAATGTTGAGCTGAGCTCAGTTCTTTATGAATAGTAGTGAGTTGAGTAGTGGAAAGAGTTATGTCGAGTTTATCTAAATTGAGTTTAAAGTGTGTTTGGATATTAAGATGAGTTTAGTACTTTTATGAGAAGTTGAAAAAGGTTGTAGGTCCCGTATAAAAACTTGTTAAGTTTAAATGGTTGTAGGTCTCACGTGTAAGGAATTTTTGAGTTGAGATGAGTTTAATAATTTGAGAGTTGGGTGTTTAGATGTTAGATTCAGCTTAAAATTAGATTGAGCTCAACTGCATCTAGGGGTGTAACGGGTCCGGTTTGGTCTAGTTTTAGACAAAATTTAGGACCGAACCGGTATGTACCGATTTTGCATTTTCTAAAACCGATTATGCACCGATTACCCTCTTAAACCGATATCTCTGGTTTTACCATTTTCCGGTCTAGTCTAGTTTTCTGATTTTTTAAAATGTTAGTTTGTTATTAAAAATCTGTTAATAAAAAAAACTATTTCAAAAAATCTGTTTTATTTTTTTATTCCAAAATCTGTGACTAATACTATTATAAAAATCTACTTTACTAAAAAAAATCTAATTTACTAAAATCTAATTTACTAAAAACTGCTTTTCATAAGTCTACTACAAGCCTATAAATATAACTACTACAAAAACTAAAAAAAAAAAAGATTTGCAATAAAAGAAAAATCTCCAAAAGTCCAACAAATTGTAAGTCCAAATTCCAAAAGTTTAAATTACAAGTCCAAATGTCCAAAAAATTACAAGTCTAAATACCAAAAGTCCAACAAATTATAAGTTCAAATTAAAAGTTCAACAAATTACAAGTCCAAATTAAAAGTCCAAATCATCTCCAACCAAAGAAATAGGTCTTGAAAAACTCCCTAGATCTTCCATGAGCTTTACACAAAAGGGAAAAAAAATAATAAGCATAACAATTAAAACAAATTATTAATATGATATACACTTCAGAGACAGTTAAAGAAAAGATGAATGATTTTACATACCTATATAAAAATTTTAAATTCCTCAACATCATCCATGAAAGTGTGAATGTTAATCGGGGTAGAAGAATGGAGTCAATTTTGTGTACAAATAAGGACTTCTACCATAAGTGAAGATAGACTACTGCGGAAAGTATCAAGTACTCGACCTGCTGTGCTAAAAGTGGACTTAGAGGCCACTATAGATATTGAAATTACAAGATCATCCCGCGCAACTCTTCAAAGCACGCGGTATCTAATGGAGTTAACCTTTCACTAAGTTAACAAGTCGAATGTCGCATCATTTTCTTCACATCTTTCAGATAAATACCTCTCCATTTCAGATTTACTCTCCAAAGAATTCTTCAACTTCAAATGCTGCTTAATTTGTGTACAGATATATGATCCGAAATCATCTTAACCTATCCCAGTAGTTGAACTTGTAGTACAAGCCCCTCCCTCGCTTGATTGGCTCATAATTTTATCTTGTGCTCCAACATCACTTTCGCCATTTTTACAATAATTATAGTATAAATGAGTCATGACATATTTAACGCGATCCATGAACATAAGAACTTTCAAACTATTATCCTCACATATTTTTTCAAAAATAAATGCTAGATAACTTATTTTATATCGAGGATCATGAACTAACTCAACATACAACAAAATATTCATTTTTTCAAGTTTTTCCTAATACTTTTCATATTTAGATTTCATACTAAATGCCATTGTCCTCAAATTATGAGGCCCTTCCTGACACTACAAATTAATTGCAGTTTGAATTGTCGCTAGCTCAAATATAAAACAGTTGCAAGTGACATAATTGGTTCCCAAGAAACTCAAGACTGCATCGTAAAACAATTTTAGAAATTTTACAAGCAACCTACTCTTATCCCAATTCTTCATGGTTGGAGGGCTTAACTTGGATGCCATTCCTTTACCCAACTCACTAACACCATCATCATCCTTACTATCATCCTTCCTAACACTTTTAACATATCCTGAATCTTCATCCTCTAATCGTTGAAATGCTTTTTAAAACTTTTCAGCCTATCCAACATCATATAAGTGGAGTTCCATGAGTTGCTACATCTAAGTGCCCCAACATTAGAATCACAAGTATAAGTCATCCCACAAAAGTTACATGCAACCCTAGGTTTCGACTTATTCTCAGTATTAATCGTTATAAAATGATATCAAATTACAGATCTTTTCCTACCACTTCTAGGACTAGTAGATGGCTTACTTACATTAGATTTGGGAGAAAGCGGTTCATTAGTAGTTGTTGATTCCATGGTCCTTTCCATTGAAAGTTGTTTGTGTTTCATTTGAATGATCCAAACTTTTCACATTAATTTCAAATAACAAGTAATGAAATGAAAAAGAAAATGGAGAAACATTATCGTGAGGAATCGAAAATAGAGAGACGTGAGGGGAGGTTCGATGACGAGAGTGATGTCATTAAGGTGAGTCCGTAAGTACGTGAGGGGGGAGGTTCTACACCAAGAGTGAGGTGAGGCCGAAGGTCTGTGTGTGGCAGGCTATAGGCCACGGCTAAGAGGCGAGGCAGAGAGACAGAGACGAGAGGCAAAGAGCCAGAGACAAGAATGAGGTTCGACGACGAGAGTGAGGTTTGACTGTTCGATGACAAGAGAGAGACGAGGCGAGGAAGACTGGAAGAGGGGCAGTTTTAGGGTTATTGAATTTATTCAATGGTTTGGAGTCTAAACAGCTTCGTTCCTAGTTGATTTCTAGAGATTTGGAGAGGAAACGACGCCGTTTCTTGAATGGTTTGGTTCTTCTTCTTTTTGTTTTTTAAATGACCATTAAAAAAAAATTCTCATAGTTTGGGAAATTGATAATTATAATTTATATATATTTGTAATACATTTAATACATAGTTATAGACTATAGTGATTATTAGACTATATAATAGTACTAATATTAGACTATTAGTATTAGTTATATGTTACTATTAGTTATAGTGATTTAGTATAACTATATTAGTATAAGTATAACTATAGTCTATATTAGTATAACTATTAATGTCTTATGTACTTATCAAAATTTAGTAATAATATTTGAGTGATTTTCTTTCTTTTTATATATAATATATAAAACTTATATATAAAAAATATTTTGTATAATATTATTTTTGTATAAAACTTATATATATATAATCTTATTTTTTATATATTTTTTCTCCAATCGGGCTAGTCACGTCCAGTCCTGGAAACCACTAAACTGGAACTGGACCAGATCTAGCTGGTTTGTACAATGCAAGAACTGGACCCGGACCAAAAAACCAGTCCAACCGGACCGGTTTGGTTCGGTTCGGACTGGTTTTTCGGTTCAAACTTACATGCCTAACTGAGTCTTGCAACCGAATGTAGCGTTACTATGCTTGATATTGTAATATAAGTAATAGGCAATGGAGTGAACTAATAGTTGAGACACTATTTTGCAACCCTCTGACCCGTGTTCGAGCCACCTGCGTACAAGACAATCATATTTTTCAAAATTGTTTTTTAAGAAAAGGAGAAAATAATGTAAAACCCCAGTCATGTTGCTAAGCTTATCGTTTTGTCAAAGGTTTTATTTTCCTTTCACCTAAACTCCAACCTCCTGAGCCTCGCATCTCCTTCTCTATATTTTTCATTGCCATTAGGTAGTTTGTCCTCTCCGTTCTGTGCCTCCATGCCGGTCTAGCCTACTAATTTTCTGTCAGCACCCCGCCATTCCATGCCGGTAGGCTTTCTCTCTGCCCTATCTCCATCTTTCTCTCTCCGTTCATGTCGTACCCCACCTCAGTAAGTCCTCTTCTTCTCTCTAATCAATTTTGTATTGCTCTCTGTGTTTTGTTAGATTTCTTGATTTTATATATTTCAATCAAATCTACGTTTTGTATGCAAGAATTTGAGAAATTAGTTTTTGATATGCTCTCAAACCTTTTTTTTTCGTTTGCTTTTCTTCTTTCCTTCAACTCCTATCGAAGTTTATAGTTGGACTTTCTGACTCTGATAGGAGCCCAACCCTAAAGAATTGGAATCTGATAATTGCAAGAGGCTCTAGTCACATGTTATGGAATTGAAATTATAAGAATAGTTAAATTAGATTATTTGTTTTCCAATAAAAGCATGTAATGGCAATGTAGTTAATTTTAAATAGGATTAATTAGTAGGTAATATTGAAATATGGAAGATGTAGTACATACTCACGTCCTATCAACTATATCATTGTAATGATATGGCATAATGTAATAGGTGGTTGAACCGTGCAAATGTATTATGAAACTACCTCATATTTAACTACAGTACTCCTAACTACTTAGAATAATTAACCTAATAAATTTCGACAGTCTCACTAAAAATTGTAGTCCCCCTATAATCACACTGCCAAAATACTCCAACACCTTCCACTTCCGGGTATTACATAGCTTGGTTCGGTTTGAAAAAATAAAATAAAATCAGTCACAAAACCCCAAACTAAATCTGGTCTAAATATCACTCAAGTCAAAGCATGAATCTAAGAGCATTGACCATGGTCTAATCATAAAGCCAGAATTTACCTTTTTTTCTCAACCTAAATATCCAACAAACATGGTTATTTGTACTACTTCTATTATTTAAGATTTCCCTTTTTATTTTTAAAATGGACATTAATTTATCTTATTTATAAGCTATTGAAAAACTTTTAATGTCTTCTAACAATCTTGTCCAATACACGCACAAAACTGTCCAATCCTGTCCAACATATTTTCTAAACTAATTATCTTGTGGTTGCCGCAATTTTCTGAAAAAATCTGAACCTTCCAATCCATGCACATTTTGAGTTACTCTATTACTGTAAAATAAAAGGGCCAGAAATTGAACCAACTATAAAAGAGATGCCTTTCAACATTAGAACGCCAAAAATCAGCAGTCTGGTACATGCAACTTGACCAAACACAAACCATACACAAGTTCAAGTTTGGAAATTAAATCCAAACCAAACACAAAATAGTCCACAATCCAAATACAAAACGTCTTGGAAATTAAATCCAACCCACCAGACCCGCCCACAAAAGAATAACATCAATTTCCACAATTCCAAAAATTAACAACCAGCCCACAATGACTATGCAAATCTTGCATGCATGTTGGTTTTGTTCTAGTACTACTCCTGCATGCATGTTGGTTTTGTTCTAGTACTACTCCTGCATGCATGTTGTAAAGACATGAACATGGAGGGGTGGGGGAAGAATATTACAATTTATGTTCTACACATGCAAACCAAATTAATTTTTGTTGTGAGGAATTTTAGTGATAACTTTGCTTGTGCAATGACTATATCTGCTCTTACACATCGAACTAATTATCTTGTTTACACTGGAGCATCCAAGAACAACACAGAATGTTTACTGTTAATTTACACTGGAGTAGTCAAATTATCTTGTTTACACAAATATCCACATGCTAATTCTTGTCTAATTTGTGTATGACAAGAACGAAGCCTACACAGAAAGAAATTGAACCAAGCCTACACAGAATTCTAGTCAACCAAGCCTACATAGATCAGACACAGATCAAGCATGCATTTTTACAGACCAAGCAACTTGAGCATACATATAGCAGACCACAGAGCAAGCACCAATTTAAACAATATGGTTTCCCCAACACCACAAATCAGACCAAATTTGAAAACAACCAAACGATAGAAATAGAAATTTAAAAAACAATAATGGTCACGAAATTTTATCCTTGTGAAGCACAATAGAAATCAAAATAGAGAGACTTTGGAGAGGCAGTCTAGGGTAAAAATCTTAAGTCCTCTCCCACCATTCTTGGTAGTATTCGATGTCGATTTCCTCTTGCAAACTGGCTATCCCTGCCGATTGTCCCTCAGCTAAGTTGAGAGAGAAGAGTTCGACAACCCTAGGACAACGAAAGAAGTAAGGAAACTGACAAAAAAAAAAAAAAACAAAGAGAAGGGAAGAGAGGGGGCGTCGGGCCAATCTAGAGGGAAGAGAGAAAGGAAGAGAAAGAGAAGAGAAGAGAGAGAAAAAAAATGAAAAGGGCGTGTTTGGCAAGGGAGAAAGGGAGAGAAAGTGAAAAGGGGTGTCGAAGAATGAATTTACGAGGGAAATGATTTCCTGCAGTTGGACTGAGTGATTTTGGAATAAAATATGCATTTTGATTATGAACAGTATCACATCAAAGATGAAGATGACTTTAGATATACTGTAGCTCAACGGTTGAGCTCCCATGTTTTAACTAGTCCAATGCAGCAGGTTTAAGAGATAAAAGAGGCATATTTTTATTTTGTTTTTACACAATAAAATAGTTTTTGGTCAATTTTTTTTTTACTTTATCAGAGAATAAGAGATCCAATTACTCAACCAAAATTTTAGAGATTAAAATGTTAATATTGACATTCTTTTAAAAGTTACATTTTTTTTTTAATTTTTAATTTTTATAATGTTTCAAAGTACAGGTTGGACTTGAATTTTGTTTGGGCCGGATCGTTACAAAGCACACTGCAATCACACACGAAAACGGATCCGACAGAATGCCAGACACAACCCACCGAATCCCAAACACGACCCTCACAGATCCGTCATGTTCCATATGGTCGGACTGCTTGGGATACGCTGGCCGAATTGGTAGGGGAAAACACTGCCGATCTTGCCTGATTGATTATCCGAAGCTGGGAACAGGATCTGGGTTCTGGCTTTGTTTATCGCCTAGACGACTATATTCTGGTGACTCGTTTATGATTCTCTTGGTATTAATTTGTTCCAGCTTCCCCGACGTGTGAAAGCTATACACGCTCGCTCACAATCCCCTGCAGAAATTTCTCATGATCAATGTCTACCGGAGGAGCATGGGACTATGAATAGTATTCATCTGTGGCTTGTCTAGTAGATTTTGTGTCTTGAGTTGTTAATCATTTCTAATATAACTGATCAAAGCAGCAGCCGGGATTGATTCAAAAATCTATGCATCCCTGTTGTTATTCTGTGTAAGCCTGCGTCTGTATTTTAATAGTAGTTTACTTGCAGTTGGAGGAACAGTTTCATACTTCTGACACTTTGTAGACCGAATATGTATAATCATGCTTGGCTGACGGAGAGCTTGAAAAAGCTACTAGATATTGTTCTGATGAGTGTAAATAAGAGTCAATGGGAAGCATCCGTTTATCAGTGTTTTCATCTGAGTGCAGATTTTGTGAGGAAGCAAATGGTCCTGGTTATGGGATTGAACCCCGGTCCAAAACCCCCCCGTGTGCTCTTATATCCTAGTTGTGAATGGAAGTTTCTTTTTACAGTATTATTTTTTTGATAAGTAAAACATGAAGATTTATATGAAGATTGACAGAATCACAGAATTATATGATGATTTATATAAACATAAAACATTGATTGTTTTCAATGCAGGTAAACAAGAAAAAAGCTTTCAGGATCAGCCAAACAACAGTATATCACTAGTATGTCAAAAGATATTTTTATACAAAATATGTTGGGTTATGCCTAGATATAAGCGTAGTACATACGCTTGCGTAGTGCGTGTATTCACAAATATTATGAGATATTCTAAGTATGTATTGATTATTCTCCTTGAAACAATTTAGAGTAAGCAGCTTTTCAGTTTATGCTAGCAGGCGAGGGAGGATGGCTCTCTGGACTGTTAGAATTGCTGATGAAGTCCAACCTCAAAGGGAATTCATTGGCATCTGATATGCCTTCATTTGTGGACGATGATATGTCTGCGGGAGTTGGAGGGCTTCCTTGATTCTTGATGTGAAAATATCTTACTAGTCTAACCACCTTCTGCCAAATGCTCTCATCGCATGGACCTTGCCAACGAACTAACGATGGTAGAAGGCAAATGGTAGAAGTGGAAAAGGATAATAGATACAGGAACCCAAAGCTCTTAATGCTCAAGCTATTAGGTTTGTTGGAAGTTTTGTTGGTTGAGCACTCATGTGAGGGAGTCAGCCATTCATCTTCCAGTGACTTCAAATCTCCATTCTCCGATAGCTGTAGAATGGCTTTAGAAAAATCCCTGGCAATTGGCGACCCTTTCTGGAAGGCCTGAGTGGGGAGCCCGAAAAGATTTTCCTTAGGTGTTCTCAAAGTAGATGAAACAGATGTTAACTTTCTAACAAGATTCCAAAAGGAAGATAAAAGTTTCAGGAGTTGTTTTTCCAATACTTGTTGGCAGGGTAGTTGAAATTAATTTTGGCTGCTAAAGATTCCTTACAGAATTGTTTCTTGTAAGCTGGAATGGTATCCTAGAATATCTTCTGTTCTAACAATCAGAGTTGCATTCTATATACAGAACGATAAATGCATTCAGTGTAGGGCATGGAAAATCATTTTGCATGGTGGGCATAATTGTTTTTCTGCATCATGTATGTTTTAATTTATGCAAGCATTCTTTTTGGGGGTCGGGATGGAGGATTTTCTTCACTGAAAATTTTTTATGATGCTCAACTCAGAAGTAATGAAATTCATAAGGTTCAGTGTAATGAATGTTTCAGGAGTTACTCACAAAGCCGAATCCTCCATATTTGGTGCTAGCCATGGTGCCGGTGAATTCGTTGCAGTACTTATTGAGGAAAAGTTTCGCATAAGGGAGTTCGGAAAAGGCCGCAGCTATAGATTTGCTCTTGAATTCCTTAGGGTGCATATGATCTTGGCTCATTATCACGATATTCTCTGACTTGAAATTAAGCACATTCTCCACATATTTGCATATAAACTTATTCTGACAACTGATTTTCAAGTTGTGATTCTTCAACCACTCAATGTCTGCAACATTTGGTTGTAGTTGTTGCACGGTGAGCATTGAAGACAAACTGGCAGTGTAGCTCGAGGTTAGGATCATCACTACAAAGAGCCACACCAGAATCACCAAACGTGTGTTGTTTCTGTTGATTTTCTCCCCTGCAACATGAAACCATGTGGCATTAGCTAGAGCTTAATTTCCTCTGATTAGTAAATCAATGTTTTCCGTCAGAAGCATTCTTATGAATTTTGACCATTCTGAACATTTTGGAAACAGAGTTCTAGTCAATGATACAAGGAAAGAAGCCAGTAATGCCATACTGGAAACTCTCTGTGACTGTCTTGCAATAGTTAGGCAGGCTTCTGCTGAACATAAGAGAACAGTTTTGGCTGCATACTGAAATTGATACTTACTATGAGCAAAGAACAGAGAGGAGAAGGTAAACCAAAGTGCAGTACTGATCTGATTCTTCCATGGGCCACTAAATTCTGGGTTGGATTGGTGCTCCAGGAACCAAACTGTGAACATTGTGTACATCAAAATGGCACCAGTGACTACCCACAATCCCCAAGTGAAAGGCTCTGTAAACATAAATTCGACCCTCTCGGATTTTGCTGGAACTATCAGTACCAAACTTGACTCAGTATATGGAACAGTAAAATCAACGTACTGCAGTCTGTCGGATAGTATGGTGACGTCGCCAACGACAGCATCATAAGTCTTTTATGGTATCCAACCCGGATGACATGCAGAAAATCCTTATCAGAAGCCAGAACAAATACTTGTACCCCAGTAAATGAGAACAAAAAAAGTTAATAGTACCAGCTAGTCAGATTAGTTCAAGTCAAAGATTCACTGCTTTTCCTAGGGGCTTTGTTGTTCCTAATCATTGATTCACTATTCCAAAAGATCTCAGTCTCTCTGGAAGACTGAATTCGTGATGAATGACATCTAACATTACTTGAGAAAGAGAAGTTAATGTTGTTTATAATGATAATTTGACGAGTCTTTTTGGAGTACAAACATCGGAACAGTATCTCACGAAGTACAGGATGAATGCAAGGACAAGAAGCATGAAGACATTGCACAAGTACACCCCAGCATGGAGAGAACACCATGCAACAAGCAAGTTGATGAAAACTAGCATAATGCAGCAGATTAAAAGTATAAAGCACTGGCACAGAAAAGCAAAACAACAAAAGGAAAGCATGGGACGACAAGTCAACCTTAAAGGCTGCACAGATTACGCAAAAGCAAATAAAGTGATGAAAAGCAATGTCAAAGAAACAGACTGTAGTAGATTTTTTGTAAAACAGTAGAAGATAAAAAGTTGACTTTGGGGCTCTTCCTTTTGATCCTTTTGTTTTTCCTTCTGTAATGTATATATATAACAGAACCTTGTATCGATTGAACTTATGTAAATGAGAATCAGTTTTTCTCTATATTGAAATTTCATTTCAAGTTCTTGTTTCATTTCTTACATGGTATCAGAGAAGGCTATTTGTCTTGCTGTCAAGGGTATTTTTCTCTATATACAAACTAAACCTTGCATTTTTCTGGGATACCCTGCAAATGTCAAGGGTTATAAGCTTTATGACATGGAAACTCTTCCACATTCATTTTCAGACATGTCATATTTCATGAATCTATCTTCTCATTCCAATCTCCCACCTCCATTCCTTCTCCTCCTCTCTCATTTTCTCAAAATCTGGTACTCCCTCCTGCACTACCAGATGACACATTCTCACCCACTTCCATGTCACAACTGTCCCAAAAGATGACTCACCTCTGCCCAATCACCTGTCACAATCCATCTCACAATCTGAGACACCTTTGCCCCTTACATCTTTCCCTCCTACCTCCATTGATTCACCTTCTGCTTCACCCCAACAACATGAGCTGCCTATTAACCCATCCTTTCAAAGATCCACCAGATAAAGACATCAACCTGCCTATCTCCACCAATATCACTGTCAAACAGCAACCTCCCATCCCTTCATCAATACTTCCTCCACATCCTCTTCCACTCTCCATCCCACCAATCTTTTTCTGCTTCCCTCTCATTATTTTCTAAACCACCCTCCTACAATGAAGTTGTCAAATTCAAGCATTGGCAGGATGCCATAAATACTGAACTCAGTGCCTTAGAAGAGAACAACACTTGGACTGTTACTTCTCTTCCCCCCAACAAAACTTCCATTGGTTGCAAATATGTCTTCAAAGTCAAGCTCCAATCTAATGTCTCCCTTGAAAGACACAAAGCAAGGCTTGTAGCAAAAGGATACACTCAAAGAGAAGGTTTTGACTTACAAGAGACCTTCAGTCCAGTGGCCAAGCTCACCACAGTTCAAGTATTTCTTGCCTTGGCATTCATTCAAAACTGGTTTTTATCTCAAATGGATGTTCATAATGCTTTTTTACATGAGGATCTTGATGACAAAATTTATATGGATTTACCACCTAGTTACCACATTCACAGAGAGCAGCTTGAGGGGGAGAAGCTGGTACGCAAGCTGAATAAGTCCATATATGGACTTAAACAAGCATCAAGGAAATGGTTTTCGAAATTCTCCAATTCACTCACTGGCATTGGTTTTAATCAATCCAAATCTGACTACTCTTTATTTACCAAAGGGAATAAAAAAGGAGCCTTTATAGCACTCTTAGTTTATGTGGATGATATCATAATAGGATGCAATTCTCAAAGAGAAATTGATCTGCTCAACGCTCACCTCCATGGAAAATTCAAAATCAAGGAACTTGAACCCCTCTAATACTTCCTAGGACTAGAGGTTGCAAGATCATCAGCTGGAATAAATATTTGTCAAAGGAAGTACACCCTCAAAATCTTGAAAGACTTAGGGTTACTTGGCACCAAACCTGCCTCCACACCTATTGAGTTAAATCACAAATTGAGTCATACCACAAATGAGATCCTACAAGACCCTACAACCTACAGAAGACTCATTGGAAGGCTTATCTACCTGACCATTACCAGGCCAGACATTAGATATGCAATAAATGTGCTCAGCCAGTAAATGTATCTAAAAGGTTCTATAGGTCAGGGAATCTTCTTGTCATCAAAGTCATCGCTACACTTGAAAGCCTATAGTGATTCTGATTGGGCTGCTTGTCCTGAAACTAGGAGATCTGTCACAGGTTTTTGTATATTTATTGGGGACTCATTGGTAAGTTGGAAATCAAATAAACAAGTGACTGTTTCTAGGTCCTCAGCAGAAGCAGAATATAGAGCATTAGCCTCTACAAGCTGTGAAATTGTTTGGCTCCTTGGTCTGCTAAAGGAACTCAGTATTGACCATGCACAACCTGCTCTCTTGCTCTGTGATAACCAAGCAGCCATCCATATCACAAAGAACCCTATCTTCCATGAGAGAACTAAACATATAGAACTTGATTGCCATTTTGTTAGAGAAAAGGTTTTGGCTGGAATCATCACACCTGTCCACATTGCTTCAAAATTCCAACTAGTAAATATCTTCACTAAGGCCTTAATAGTTTCTGTTTTTCAGTTCTTATTGTACAAGATGGGAATACTCAACATCTATGCCCATCTTGAGGGGGAGTCTCACGAAACACAGGATGAATACAAGGAAAAGAAGCATGAAGACACTGCACAAGTACACCACAGCATGCAGAGAACACCATGCAACAAGCAAGTTGATGAAAACTAGCATAATGCAGCAGATGAAAAGTATAAAGCACTGGCACAGAAAAGCAAAACAACAAAAGGAAAGCATTGGACGACAAGTCAACCTTAAAGGCTGCACTGATTACACACAAAAGCAAATAAAGTAATGAAAAGCAATGTCAAAGAAACAGACAGCAGTAGATTTCTTGTAAAACAGTAGAAGATAAAAAGTTAACTTTGGGACTCTTCCTTTTGATCCTTTTGTTTTTCCTTCTGTAATGTATGCAGAACCTTGTATCGATTGAACTTATGTAAATGAGAATCAATTTTTCTCTATATTGAAATTTCATTTCAAGTTCTTGTTTCATTTCTAACACAATACCGAATCAATTTCATTTACAGTAAATCTACTGGATACTAATTTTAACTATAAGAACTCTTTCTATAATGTGCTTAATGGACATTTATTTTAATGTTAGGTTATAGACTCTAATTCTATCAGGCACCAGAAACGTTCACTAAGAAAGGGCTTCTCCATAATAAATGGCGGGAAAAAAGTTGTTACCTTATTATGGACAAGATGAAGCAGATCATCGTAGGTGCCCCTAAATGTCTCAAATTCATAAGGTAGATGATATTTTAACAGGTCTCGCGCCTTGTTGAAAACATGAATGCAAAAGCCATCATATTGGGTTTGATTCGGTTTTTCCCCGTACTCAACCTTCACAAATGCCTTAAACGTGTTTCCACCTGGAACTCCGATTTTTAATGGCTTTGAATCAGTAGGCATTTCCAAACCTGTTTGATTCTGTTCTGGAATGAACAAAGACTTTGCCGTATAAAAAAAGCTACCATTGCAAATTTTCTCTTCACATTTATCAACAAAAGGGCTCATTGAGAAGCCGAAATCTGGTGTCCAGAGGTCTATTTCTTTGTATCTCTTCCCAACCACGCCAATCCGAAATACAGGACTTTCAGAGAGTTGCCCTGCTTTAAAATGTATTCTACCACTTAGACCAGAGAAATTGCTTGATAACATATTGTCTAACAACATCTTTGGACTACTTCTTGTGTTATTAGCCATTCTCCCTATCGCTTTTGTGACAAGCCTAATGCTATCATATGCTCGTAGAGCATAGATTCCAGGGCCGGAGTAATCTTCCTCTGGATATTCGGTTCTGAATATTTTCCGAAAATGGGCATAAAAATCTCCGTACTCAGAATTGCCAATCTCAGAATAGTAAGTCTTGATTCCTATTGCGCCTTCCATAGATGAAATAACGGAGTTGTTGACAGAGTCCAGCAGACTTGTAATGCTGTCTGAGATTATCCAAGCTGAGTCTCTCCCGACGAGTCCCATCTGCTTAGCTTCTCTGAACAAATAAGTTGCCATCTCTAATGAAGAATCAAGGACAATAAAAACCCGAGATTGCGTTTTAATGTAGCTTAATAAGCTCTTCTTGGACAACCCTTCCTGGATCATTCACAGAAGAAAATGGTGGGAGAACCAAACGGTACTCAATCTCCGAGCCAACATTTTGTAGAGCCTCAGATAATAGTGCTAACATGCCGGCGTTACTGCCATATCCTTCATCTTCGTAAATCGCTATGACCCTTTGCCAATTGTACGCATGAACAATATCTGCGATGCATTGTATCTGTTCAGAATCATTTTTTGCCATTTGTATCAAGAAAGGCCAAAGAAGTGGCATTAGAGGCGGGTTAATGGCTGGTGCTGCAAACGAAATGACTGGAACACGAGCTTCCCTTCCAACATCGGCTACTAGAGCTGCTTCCGGCCATGCATGCATGCCTATAATCACTTTTACCTTTTGGTCTCTAATCATCTCTTCTGCTGCAACCAAAATGTGGATATTTTAAAATATAATTTTTTGGTGCATTTTCAAATGAAAAAAATTAATATATTGTGATAATGAAAGCTAAGGTATATGTTCTTAATTATCAATATATTTTACTGATGTGGTACTACTCTGTACAATTAAGCAAAATTTTGTACACTACTCTCTTAGTCTAAACTCGTCTTATTGTGTTGATGTGACAAAATATATCAATATATTTCACATGAACACTACGAAACGAGAGTCAGATAAAAGTATAGCATTTAATATTAACTTGTATGCTAATCGTACTTACTCAAACACCTCGTCTAAAAAGAGCACTGAAGTAGTAGATATAACATACCAGCAGAAGTGACTCTAAGAGCATGCCGGAAATGAAGAGACACTTGGTGAGACTTTGAATTGGTGTTGTAGTTTTGAACTGCAATTTCCATGGCTGTTTTCTCTTCTTTTCCAATACGGGTATTAACGTCAATGATTATACCCATACTCATCACTGTTTTGTTGTTGGCTTCAGCTCCATTAATGGAGGCACAGAGAAGACAACATATCAAGAGTACCACCGGGAAGAAGAAGAAGAAAGGCCAGGGTCTGGGAAACGCGCTAACTGTTACGAGTGGGAAAGGCATTTGCGATTCTTGCTGTTGGAAGTCGACTGTCGCAACTGTTTGCGTTTTAATTATCTAATTTAATTATTGGTACATGAGACATTCTAATGCTGCTTCAGAAAACACGCTGTTTCGAGGAATTTTCAGAGTGTGTGGAATCATGCAATAATATCTCACATTCTTGTAGACTTTTTTTGAAGTCTGACTTACTATGTTAATAATAAAAAAAAAAACTCATTACAATATTTATATATCCTTTGGGTGTTTTCATAATCTTAAACCATTTCATAATCTCTAGCTTCATTATAATATTAATATTGATGATATAAGAAATATCTTCATCGATATATCATGTCATTAGAAAAATACTCAATATATATATATATATATATATATTCAATCATCTCTGTTTGGTATATATATATGCATGCAACTGATAATAAAATATTTCTATATTTTTTCAATGCGACAGGAAATTAGCCTATGCACCATGCATTATTAATATATAGGAGCGGCAAGAATATATATATAGAAATAATATTCTTGCTAGAAAGAAAAATGCATGCATATTGTTGACTAGTTAATTAATTTAATCTTCTAGATTCCAATCTAGAAATATCAAATTATTGAACCGTTAATTGACTTATATTATATTACTAAATCTTAATATCTCCAGGTATTACAGATTTTAAAATTCAAGCACACCGCGTTAATTGACTTATATTATATGTAGTACTGCATGAGCCGCTAAACAACATTCTCAGAATCTGCGCGTACTGACTTGCTGGGATAAATATACTTTCCATATATACTTATTTTACATTACATTTTACATCCAAAATTATTAGAATCGTCGACACTTTCATATTCAAACTACTAAGATTCATGTGTCATATCACTTATTTTTAACCGTTAGAATTGACATATTGGGGTGCAAAGTTTAAATTTTTAAAAGCTAGAAAGCATAATATTATATATATATATATATATATTTATACAATTAGTTTTTGCATCTGGTACTTTGAAAAATGCGAAGGGCCAATAGTACATGAGACGGTAGTTTGTAGTACAAGTTAGTCTAATTTTTCCAAACTTGTTGGAATGTTTCAATCAATTATAACTATAATTATAAGATAAATATTTTAATTATAAAGGGATTTTATAAAAATAAATCTATAAACTGATGTGGCTTTTAATATGATATGTCAGATTATAAAGTTGCTTTTATTTTAATAGATTTAACGTATCACATCAAACTATATCAATTTTTTTATAAAATCTCTTTATAACTATAGTACTATTCTAATCGAGGTTTTAGACGAGTTTAAAGCTAGATCAACCCCTTCGGTTGACAACGATACGTGGCTTGCAAAGCAAACCTTTAGGGTCGATATATTGGTAACGAAGTAGTAGACTGATTCAAGTCTTATTACAAGCTTGATCAGTAGTGTACGTACTTTGTCCTTGCGACTTCACACGCAAATGGTCAGAACTTAAATTTATACATTGGATCGAGATCGATGTAGAAGCAGTCTGACCCCTTATATTCAACAAAGTTTGTAGCTCTTGTGGTCTGTTTGTTAAAATATTTAAGACTTGAACCGGTCTTGGTAAACCATTCAAAATTCAAAACGAGAAAAGATATTTGCAACCGTAAATTATACAACCGTCGTGTAATCGCTTTGAAAAAATTGAATAAAACATGGGACTCATATGAAAAAAATTAATTTTTGAATATTGGATCCCACTCTTTTTTAAAGTGATTACGTGACGTTTACATACTTTACGGTTGTATGTAAAATTACTTAAGTCAAAACATGTTTTCTTGAATCTCCATACCTGAAAAAATCTGAAACACCATCAATATTATTATTGTCTGATAATAACAGCTACATACAAAAAGAGATTATACAAAAATAAACTTACAAACTAACGCGATTTCATAGGATATGTTAGATCTACTTTACAATAAAAGTAAATTTACAATCTGATGTAACACATCAAGTCATGTCAGTTTATGAGTTTATTTTTATATAATCATTTTGTTACTAAAGTATTTTTCTTATCTGATATTTAGTCGGGATCAACTGAGTGCTGAGGAGATTCTACGCAAAGTGAGTCACAATGTATATTAGGAAACAAACTAATGGAATATTCCTTTGCAACCAAGACATCATAAATACACTGATAATTAAGTCCTTGAGAGGATGATATATATATATATATATATATATATATATATATGATATATAGTATTTTATGTGTTTTCAATTATAGTATTTCAACTATAGTAATTATGAGATACAAATTATCTGGGTTTGGGTGTGATGTGGGGTGTCCCCGAGTTTGGGGAGCGCCTAGGGTCTTTCGTATGGCTTCGGTTGTCGCCTCCATGGGGCAGACGGAGGGAGCGAGTGGTTCTTTGACATTTATGGGAGGACAGGATACAAAAAAGAAGAATAAGGATGTGGTGTTGATGGGCGCGACATCGTCTGGTCATTCTCTGGCCGATATTGTGGGTTCACGGCCGCAACCTCTTCTAGGAGTAGATCTGCCTTTGAGGGAGCCCAGATTTAACAAGGGCAAGATGTTTTTTCCGTTCTCTAAGGCGGAAATCAAACAATCTGCAGAGCCATTTCGTTTTTCAGTGGCATTAAAATTTCTTCGTAGGAGACCATCTCTGGATAATATTCGAAGTTTAATTAAAAATCGGTGGGGTCTGAAATCTATTCCTGTGGTGGGGCAACTTAGAAATCCTAAGAATGTTTTGGTTCGTTTGGCGAATGAGGAGGATTTTATTCAGGTGATGGTGAGGGGAAATTCAGACATGGAGGGTGTCTCATATAAGGTGTTCCATTGGATACCAGATTTCAAAGAAGAAGAGGATTCTCCAATGGTGCCGGTTTGGTTAATGCTGCTGGGGTTGCCACCCAATTTTTTTCATGTCTCTATTTTGAGAAGTATTGGAAGCGGCTTTGGAAGGTTTTTGAAATGAGATAATGTGACGATGTGTGTCACGCATCCGGAGGCGGCGAGAATTTGTCTAGAGGTGGATGCCTCTAAACCTGTAAGGCGTTCATTTTGGATTGGTCCTCCAGGTGTGGCGAATAGTCATTTCCAGGAGGTTTTTTATGAATATCTTCCCATGTATTGCTCGAGGTGTCGTAGACAGGGGCACCAGGAGAATAAATGTGGTCGGGTTGAGAGAGAGCAGAAGGGGAAGATGAAAGTGAATGATGTCGAGGGCGGAAAGGAGAAACAAGTCTAGCAGTCGGTGGGGGTGGGGGTGGGGGTGAGGGAACCAAAGAAGGAAGAAGAAGAAGAAGGGGTAGGAGTGAAGCCTTCTAGATGAAAGGTCTTGTTGGAAGGTATTAAGCAGCGCTGCCTGCAGGTGCAAAGGTGGTCTTGGAGGTTTTCTATGTGGATGGATTTGGTCAGGTTTGTGATCATGTTTAGTTTCCAATGGAGGTAACTTTTGGGGATCAAACAATCAGAGTATGTGTACAATCTGATGAGATAAGAGCCGGGAATGAAGATTGTATGCTGCAAGAGAAGAAAAGGTCAATGAAGGCTAATGATAAGACTAGGAAAATTTGGTTTGAATAATCTGAACTGGAAGGCAATAGAGAGGATCGAGAGGATTCGTGTGATGGTCTATTGAGCCCCTGAAGTTCGCTTAAAGTCATTGATGAAGCTATGGAGTTTGAGTTGTTGCATTTGGCAGAAAGGGGGGAGTATGGCAGAGGAGGGGAAAGTGATGTGCATAATTTTTTGGAGCATTCTTTTTCAGAGGATGAACTGGGTTAGGGTTGTGTGGAGTTGGCTCGGAAATGTTATGAATCTGATACGAAGTTGAATATCCTTCTAAAGAAACTTTGAGGAGCTAATAAGAAATAGCTTATTGTTGTCCTTGATACGGTGATGTGCTCGAATAAACTTTATTAATGGTTTTAAACTTTTTAGTTTGGAATATTAGGAGAATTATTTTGTTGAATAGTAGGCTTCAACATCTTTTAAATAAATACCATCCTTCGGTGGTGGCAAATTTAGAACCATTTCTTTTGTCAAATAAAAGTGGTAGGTGGGCAAAGTGGATGAAACTGCCAAATTATGTGAATAATGCTGAGGTTGGAGGTAAAGTTTGGTTATTTTGGGAGGACAGGTTGGATTTTGAATTTGTTTCGTGCTCGGATCAGTCTTTCTTAGGTTGGTTTGTTAGTGGTAATATGCGTATTTTGGTCACTGTGGTGTATGCAAGCTATTTTCAGAACACTCAGCAAGACTTATGGGCTTCTTTGCGAGGTCTTGATCCTGGGTTACAGCCATGGTTGGTGGCGGGAGATTTTAATATTATTAGAAGTGATGAAGAAAAAATAGGAGGTTTGTTTCGTGCTCCTTGTGCTAAGGCAGAGTTTAATGTTTGCATCCAGGATTGTAGTTTCTTAGAGCTTCCTTTTGAGGGACAGAGGATGTCATGGTGTAATGGACGGTTAGGTGGTCAGTGTATTTGGGCTAGGCTAGATAGGGTGTTTGTTAATACTGATTGTCTAAATCTTTTTGCTAATGCCCGGGTGGAATATTTACCAAGAACTTCCTCAGATCATGCACCGAGGTTGCTTTCTATGGCGCGAGGGAGAAGGAGCGGTGTGAGGCCATTCAGGTTTCAACGCAAGTTTTTTGGAGGTGGTTTGGAGTTCATAGAGCAGGCCAATGGAGGGTTGTCCTATGGTACGAGTTAGTAAAAAGTTGAAATGTCTTAAAAAAGAATTGCAAAAATGGAATGTCGAGACTTTTGGGAGAGTTGAGGTTGAACTAAAGGCCATTGAAGCTAACCTAGGGGATCTAGAACAGGTTGTTATCTCAAACTATTCTCACGAAATTGAAGAGGAGTTGCTTCGTTGTAAGCAACGTCATATCCAATACTAGCATCGAGAGGAAATTATGAGGGGTCAAAAATCACGTATTAAGTGGCTTACAGAAGGGGATTCCTATTCGGCTTTTTTTTCATGCATCAATGCTAGTTAAGAAGAAAAATAAAACTATTGATCGGATGGCATTGGCAAGTGGACAGGTATTAGAATCGGCACATTAAGTACACGTGGGGGCCGTGCAATTTTTTTCTAAAATGTTAACGGCAAGGTCTGTGGAGTGGGATGAGTCAAATATTGAATTGCTTTCTCTGGTAGTTTCTGAGCTGGAAAATGAGGCTTTAGTGATGAATTTGACTATGGAGGAGGTGCAGGCTTCTCTTTGGGCTATTCCACAGGATAGTAGTCCAGGGCTCGACGAATTTTTTGCAAGTTTTTTTTTATTATTGCCTGGGAAATTATTAAGAAAGATTTATTCGATATGGCGCTGATTTTGTTGAAGGTATTCCTTTATCTTGGTTCTTTGGGATGACTAATATTGTTTTAATTCCAAAGGTGGAAGTGTCGGGTTCCTTTTCTCAATTTCGTCCAATAAGTTTATGTTCGGTAGTGTATAAAATTTTGCCTAAACTATTGGTGAATCAGCTGGCTTCGATTTTAGAAGGGATCATATCGTCAGAACAAGCTGCTTTTGTGCGTGGATGAAGCATTTTTTATAATATATCCATTGCTCAGGAAATGGTTCTTGGGCTGAATCATAAATCTAGAGGTGGGAAGGTGATGATTAAAATTGATATGGCGAAAGCATATGATTGGGTGAGTTGGAGAATTTTGATGGAGGTTTTGAAGAGGCTGGGTTTTTTTGAGAAGTGCCGATCTATCATTTTTAATTTTATTTCCTCACCAGTGTTTTTTGTAATGCTAAATGGAAGTTCGAAGGGCTTTTTCATGTCTTCTCGGGGCCTACGTCAAGGCGATCTGTTATCGCCTTATCTTTTTATTTTGAAGGAGGAGATTTTGTCTCGTTTGTTTAATCGAGAATTTTTATTGGGGAGAATAAAGCAGTTTGAGCCGATTGGGGGGGGGGGGAAGAGTAATTAGCCATCTTTTATATGCCGATGACCTCTTGTTATTTTTGAATGTGGTAGAGATTCAATCCGAAACACTATGCGAATTCTGAAGGTATATGAGAAGATGTTGGGCCAAGAGGTTAGTCCAAGTAAATCGTTTATATATTTTTCTTCATCTTTTACATTGACCAGGAAGGAAGATTTGAAAAGTTTAACTGGTTTCGTTAAAGGATCGTGGCCTTGTATTTATTTGGGAGTTTCATTGTATGTGGGCCGTATGCCATGCGTATGTTTGCGTCGTTGTTGGCAAAGGCGCAAAAAAAGCTTGCGGGATGGAAATGAAAGCTTTTATCCTTTGGGGGTAAGATTATCCTCTTGAAATATGTGTTAAATAGTTTGCCAATTCACTTGCTTTCTGTGCTAAATTTACTAAAAAGAGTAGTTAAGGAGCTAAAGGAGATTTTTGCCAATTTTTTATGGGGTTAGAGTATGGAGGTTAAAAAGAGAAAATGGGTTTCATGGAAGAGGATTTGGTTGCTGGTAGAGGAAGGAGGATTGGGAATTCAGGATCTCTCGGATGTTCAAAACGCCTTATTCATGAAGTTTGCTTGTAAGTTGTTAAAGGGTGGTTCTTTGTGGGCTGATTTATTTAAGGCGAAGTACGTGGGAAATTCACATCTTGTGTCGGTGGTTTCGTCTGGAAAAGGATCGAGATTTTGGAAAGGTATTTAAAGGGTGTTCCTTATGGTGTTGAGTTATTCTAGGTGCTTAATTTGAGGGGGTGATTCAAGCTTTTGGTTTGATAATTGGTTGGGGGATGATGTTGTAGTTGCTGATTTGGAGGTGGTGGTTGGAGATCTGTATTTGAGAATCTGGGATTTGGTGGTTGGAAATGGTTGGGATTTGTCTAAATTGTGGCAGCTTGTTGGAGAGGAGATGGTGGAGAAAATTGTAAGTTTCCAGTTGAGGCTATGAGGGGAAACTAATTTCTATGTATGGAAGTTGGTCGATGATGGGGAATTTATGTCTAAATCTGCCTGGGAATTAATTAGGCACAGGTGTTCAATTTGATTGTGGAGGAAATGGCTTTGGCAAAATGAAGTACCAAAGAAAATGTCGTTTATGGTTTGGCGAGCTCGTCTTCAAGCTCTACCGTGGATGAAAGGATTAGGCAGCTGGGTATTCCGATTGTATCAAAGTGTAATTGCTGCATTGCTGCTCAAATGGAAACACTTGATCATGTTTTGTATTATGGGGAAGGAGCGAGGAGGGTTTGGGATTTTTTTACTGGGATATTTGGGATCAGGATGCCGCAGTTGAGAAGTTGGCAAGGGGTTGTTAATGTTTGGTGGCTATGGGCATCCACTTCTTCTCAAGTGGGTTGGCTTTGTGGGGTTGCATCGATTATTATTACATGGTCTATTTGGAGGGCAAGATGTACAACACGTATGGAGGGGGGGATTTTTTATTGGAAACAGATTGTGCGATGTGTTAAATGTTTTTTTATGGAGCTTTCAACTTCTTTGAGGAAACTGAAAAAGTTCAATGGAAGAGATGCTCTGATCTTGCAGGAACTACACTATCCAGTGGTGTCGGTGTGTACAAGGGAGGTGAAGATGCTTGCATTAGGCCGGGTGTGGGATCAGTAAAGTTAAATATTGATGGAGGATCCTGTGGTAATCCAGGTATGTCTGGAAGGGGTGGTGTCATTAGAGATCACCATGGTAAGGTTATTGTAGGATTTGCGCATTGTTATGGATATGCCACTAATAATGTTGCTGAATGTCGGGCTTTCCTTGATGGCTTAAAGTTGTGTCATAAACTTGGGTTGAGAGATTTTTTGGCAGAATCGGATTTGATGGTGATTTTCGGTTGGTTTCGGTCGGGTGTGTACAAATTTTGGTATTTATGAGATTTTTGGGAAGAAGCAATTCATTTATTTCATTTGATGAATGTCAGTATTCGGCATATTTATCGAGAAGTAAACATGGTTGCAGATTTTCTTGCTAAGGAGGGGGCGATGGGTCGACATATCGATTTTTAGGGGGAGGAATTTAGAGAGAAACGTTTTTGTGGCCTTGTATGTACTGATAAATGGGGTCTTCCTTATATTAGACGCCAATAATTTGGAGTTGGGGTAGGCTTCTGAGTTTGGTGGATGTTTTGTGTTTTTAGGTTCTTTGGTTTTTTCTTGGTTATTTTTGGGCACCTGAGTTGTTTGATCTTGTGTTACTTTTTGTAAACTCTAAGGTGACCTTGGTTTGTGTCCAAGGTATTCCACTGCCATAAGTGAGGCTTTTCATAAATTAGGGAGGCGGTCACTTTTGGACATGTGACCTTCAACTATTGTTTTTTTAAAAGATAGAAATTATCTACAAACAATAACATGAAAAAGTAATTAAATCCATTTAAAAATGAAAAGTCAAATACTTGACTTGGATTTTAATATTGCAACGCAAAGTCTTGTAATGCAAACAACTGTTAGGTTTTGTAGGGAACGTATACGAGAAAATTAATGCACAATCATGGAAATAAATTATAATAGCTGACTTAATTCGTTTGCTATGATAATTTCAGTTGGTAATCATAGTTAGGAACCCAAGTTGTTGGCGCTGATAATTTGAATCTGAAATGATGATCATTGAGGGGAGAATTCTCATCGCAAAATTATAAAAATGAGAAGAAAAATGGGGAAGGAATGTAGCAAATAAATCAAGCGACTTTTGGAAAATACTCGCTAATGTTGGTGGTGATCATTATAATTTAAAATCCATGGGCGTGCAGTGATGAGCAAAGATAACATGTCATTTTGCGAGTCATCCGATCATCATCAAGTACTTTTTTAGTAAACAAATGATGTATTTGATAACGTTCGAAGTTATATAAGAGGATTTTCAGAACGTTTAGGTCTGGGACCAAATAATTATGCTGAGGGGATGGGCTCTTTTCTGGGTTGCAACTTGTGCATAATTTGGGTCTAACTCATGTTGACATTGAATTAGATTGTCTGATTATTGTTCAATGGGTACATAAATCACATGTGGACTTTGGAACTTTGAAAATTTCTAGCAGGAAATTCTTGGCTTTCTTGAAGGTTTGAACTACTCTATGTACCACGTGTTTAGATAAGGTAATGCTCCAGCTGATTTTTTGGCAAGGATGGGTGCTGAAGGTACTAGTGCGACTTGGGACAATTTTACTCATCTTCCTCATTTATTGAAATGAATGTTGAAGACAGACAAGTTGGGCCTCCGTATATAAGATTTGGCTAAGTTTTGTTTCAAATAAAAAAAAAAGGTAACATTTGGTTTATTTGTTTTATTATTTTACATTCATTTGCATGTGCTTTGGTTTCTTGGTTTTCTTGAATTGGTTTTTTTACAGATTTTGTTGTTTTGAGATGATTGTAATTTTGGATATTTTGTATGGTATTCGGAAGTATTAGTTTTTGATGCTTGAGTTTCAGACTTTTGATTTATTTGTATTCCCCAGGCATCTTGATGTTACCACGGTTTTCTTTAGTGAGGACAATTAATAAAATTGGAGTATCATCCTCTTTCTTTAAAAAAAGAGAAAAAGAAAAAAAGAAGTTATATAAGAGGAGTTCGACAATGAGAACATTTATAAATTGCAAACCTAGCTAAGAGTTTCTAACTGGGTTATAAGATAAGACACGTGAATTAACCCAAGCCCAATTAATTTGTATTTATATAATTTAAAGTAAGAGAAAGATAAAGACACGTGAAGTGAAGTGAAGTGTATCTCACATAGTTTATAGCTAGCTATCCCATTAAATATTTTGAGCAGTAGTAAGTATTTCATAAATATTCACTTTATAAGTTTATGTGCTCATCTCTTTTATTTTAGGTCTTAGATAAGTTGCTAGAGTTCTATTTTTATCTATGCAAACTCTGAAGAATTGTAGGGCGGGCAAAAACAGCGTTGGCTTTGACTTCGACCCTGGTGGAGTCGGATTTGGAGTTAGAGTCACTCCTAAAAAACTGGTTGGAGTCGAAGTCTATATTGGCTCCTATCTCTCAACTCCGATTTCGATATTTACACTTAGGCTGCGTTTGGATGTTGAGCTGAACTCAGTTATTTATGAATAGCAGTGAGTTGAGTAGTAGAGGGAGTTATGTAGAGCCTATCTAAATTGAGTTTAAAGTTGTTTAGATATTAAGATGAGTTTAGTACTTTTATGGGAGGTTGAAAAAAGCTACGAATCCCACTTATAAAGATGTGTTAAGTTGAAATGGTTGTGGGTTCCACGTGTAAAGAGGTTTTGAGTTGAGATGAGTTTAGTAATTTAAGAGTTGAGTGTTTGGATGTTAGACTTAGCTTAAAATTAGATTGAGCTCAGCTTGAGCTCAATTGAGTCTAGGGGTGTAACTGGTCTGGTTTGGTCCGGTTTTGGACAAAATTTAGGACCGAACCAATATGTGCTGGTTTTGCATTTTCCAAAACCGATTGCACACCGGTTACCCCCCTAAACCAATATCTCCGGTTTTACCACTTTCCGGTCCAGTCCAGTTTTCTGATTTTTTAAAATGTTAGGTTGTCAATAAAAATCTGTTAATAAAAAAACTGCTTCAAAAAATCTGTTTTATACTTTTATTCCAAAATCTGTTTCTAATACTCTTATAAAAATCTGCTTTACTAGAAAAAATCTGTTTTACTAAAAAAATCTGATTTACTAAAATCTACTTTACTAAAAAACTGCTTTTCAAAAATCTGCTACAAGCCTTAAATATTACTACTACAAAAATTGAAAAAAAAGATCTGTAATAAAAGAGAAATCTCCAAAAGTCCAACAAATTACACGTTCAAATTCCAAAAGTTTAAATTACAAGTCCAAATGTCCAAAAAATTACAAGTCTAAATACCAAAAACCCAACAAATTACAAGTCCAAATTAAAAGTTCAACAAATTACAAGTTCAAATGAAAAGTCCAAATCATCTCCAACCAAAAAAGTAGGTCTTGAAGAACTCCCTAGGTCTTCCATAGCTCTACACAAGAGGGGAAAAATAATAAGCATAATAATTAAAACAAATTACTAATATGATATACACTTTAGAGACAGTTAAAGAAAAGGTGAATGATTTTACATACCTGTATCAAAATTTTCAAACTCCTCAACATCATCCATTAAAGTGCGAATGTTAATCGAGGTAGAAGAATGGAGCCAATTTTATGTACAAAAAAGGGCTTCTACCATAAGTGAAGATAGACTACTGCGGAAAGGATCAAGTACTCGACCTACTGTGCTAAAAGTCGACTTAGAGGCCACTGTAGATATTGGAATGGCAAGAACATCCCACACAACTCTTGAAAGCACGCAGTATCTAATGGAGTTAACCTTCTACCAAGTCAACAAGTCGAATGTCGCATCATCTTATTCATATTTTTCTGATAAATACCTCTCTAGTTCAGATTTACTTTCCAAAGAGTTCTTCGACTTCAAATGCTACTTAATTTGTGCACGGATAGATGATCCAAAATCACATTGACCTACCCCAGTAGTTGAACTTGTAGTACTAGCCCCTTCCTTGCTTGATTGGCTCATAGTTTTATCTTGGTCCCCAACATCACTTCCGCCATTTTTACAATAACTATCGTATAAACGAGTCACGACATCTTTAACCCGATCCACGAACATAAAAACTTTTGAACTATTATCCTCACATATTCTTTCACCTGACAAGGGAGGAGGGAGTATGCGGAGCAGGTGAGGAGATGCCACTCCCCGGCCTGGAGACTAGAGTAGGAAAGAAGGGGAAGGTCAAGAGAGAGGAGCCGAGATCGAGGCAACCAGCGCAAGCAGACAGACAGTCCTCAACGATGGCCACTGGTAGGGGAACGACAGCAAGATTGTCCTCGTTCTCCGTAGTGGCAGGAGCCTCCAATCGAAAAAATTTGAACCATAGTAGGAGGATTCACGGAAGGGGGCATTACCTTCTCAAGCAGGAAAGCACATGCAGCGGGCCTAGTATCACGAGGTGTACTCGCCTGAGTACCATCCGGCCAAACATCGAAAGGGTGACCCTACCTTGGCTATCTCCTTCATGGAGGCCGATGAAGAGGGGGTTCTATATCCCCACAATGATGTGTTAGTGGTCACTATGCTTGTCTCAAACTTCACCACTCGCAGAATCCTCATCAATAATGGGAGTTTCGTGGACATGCTATTTTGGGGAGCCTTCACCAGAATGCGCATGGATGCTTCTCGGTTGCGGTCGGTCCCCATGCCCTTGAAAGGTTTCTCCGGAAGTATGGTCTAGTCTATGGGAACGATCAAGTTGTGCATCCTTGTTAGGAGCAACCCCTGTCATGGTTGACTTCTTGGTAGTAAAGACTTCATCGTCATATAGTGCCATTATCGGGAGGCTCACCCTCAATAGCTTGTGAGCCATCACATCGACCTACCACCTTAAATGAAATTCCCAACGCCCTAGGCAGTGGGGGAAGTCCAAGGTGAACAAGTCTTAGGAAGAGAATGCTACGTCCAAAAGCTAAAGCAAAGGGATGGTGAGCCCACCTTAGAGGACTCTATTGGGGAAAAGTAGGTCAAACACCACCGAAGAATCCATGGCAGGCCTCTGTTTGTGACTCACCCTACCCAGCTCGAGGGGAAGTAAGGGGTGGTGCACAACCCAGAAGCAAAAACGGACTACAGCATCCCTGACCAAAAACTCTAGCTCGTGTTGTCTTGTAATACTTCTTTATCTAGCATGTAATTTCTTTATGTTTAATGAGAATGTAATTTTTTAGGACAATGCAAAACGTCTACCTCAAACTTTTGTACTATTATCAAAAGCGCACACAAGACACTTTGTGACTAATAAAATCTACAATGACAAGATCATCGATGAATTAATGATTACCTCCCTGCGGGGCACCATAGGGAAAGGTAGACCTAAATATTATCTTATCCCTCCTGCGGCAAAGTGCGGGTCAGCTTTCAGGCAGCCTAAAGATAAAGGGTTACCTTCTTTGCTGGCGTCAACAGGCAGGTGCGGGTCCAGTCTCAAATTGTCTGAAAAACATACCTCCCTGCGGGATACCATGGGAAAAGCTAGGACTAGGGGTTGCCTTATTCCTCCCCCAGAAGTGAGCAGGATCAGCCTCATGGCTCTCAGAATAAGCTACTTCGACCTGTGCTACAACAAAGAGTGGGATCAGCACTAGCCTGACCCAACACTTACCTTCCCTGCTATATTAATGAGTGGGAGCAGGTCCAGTCTCAAACTGCTCGAACAACATACCTTCTGCGGGACCAAAGGGGTTAACGAGGCCGAAGGCTGTTCTACCCTCCTGCGATGGAGAACAGGCCATGCCCCCCCCTGGGCGACTCGAGTTACATTACTGCCTGAATTTACCTCCCCACTGGACATCACAAGGAAATGTAGGCCTTTAAGGTTGCCTTATCCCTCCCACAGTGGAGTGCGAGTTAGTCCACAGCTATCCGAAATCAGAAACTTTACCTTCCTTATAAGCATTAACAGGTAGGAGCGGGTTCAGTAATAAACTGCCTGAATGACATACCACCCCGCGGGGTACCATTGGAAAAGGTAGACCTAAAGGTTGCCTTGTCCCTCCCATGAAGGAGAGTGGGTTTAGCCCTTGTGGCAACCTGAATACTTACCCTGACCTCCGTAGCGAAAGAAAAGTGGGTTCAACGTCAGTCAGGCCCAAAATGTTACATTTCCTTGTGATTTCAATGAGCGAGAGCAGGTTTAGTAATAGACTGCCCGAACGACTTACCTCCCCGTGGGATAGTATAGGAAAAGGTAGGCCTTAAGGTTGCCTTATCCCTCCCGCGGAGGAGAGCGGGTTTAGTCCTCAGGGCGACTTGAATATTTATCCCGACTCCAATCATAGCAAAAGAGTGAACTGGCCTTGTGACCATCTAAAGAAGTTACCTCATTGGGGAACCAAAATGGGCGAATAGACTTGAGGCACCTCAACCTCTCCCCAATGGAGTGTAGGCTTAGTCTTTCGGCTATCCAAAGTAAAAAGAATCTCCAGAAAGGAAACGACGTCACACAGAAAGCTATATAGTGTTAGCAAGTGGAAATAAGCCAAGCCTATGAATCTCCCGAATATCGGAACAAAAGGCACAAGCATTAACAGTAGGGGCAACAATGGCACGACAGGGAGAACAGTGAGCTTAATATGATACGACCACAAGAACTCAAGTTTGCAATATTAACTGTTGTCCCTAAAAGAGTAATGATAACCTCTATTTGATGAGTAGGAGAAATATGAAAATACAAACATACCGTCATTGCTTCTTCTCCGGAAAAAGAAGTTCGCGACCCGTAGGCCTTCTACCTCCACGCGACATTGCTCCGTCAGGCTTTCTCCCATTGAGGAAAATTCCCCACTGCTGCCTCCCGTAGGAGTCTGGGCCGTGTCTCAGTCCCAGTGTAGCTGATCATCCTCTCGGACCAGCTATTGATCATCGCCTTGGTAAGCTATTGCCTCACCAACTAGCTAATCAGACGCGAGCCCCTCCTCAGGCGGATTCCTCCTTTTGCTCCTCAGCCTAAGGGGTATTAGCAGTCGTTTCCAGCTGTTGTTCCCCTCCCAAGGGCAGGTTCTTACGCGTTACTCACCCGTCCGCCACTGGAAACACCACTTCCCGTCCGACTTGCATATGTTAAAGCAACTCTCCATCAACGCAGACGAAGGAGACAGATCCAACCTAAGGCCTTCTAACCCCCACTGAAAGATTGTACAACGAAAAAAGGATGAAGTGGGAGAATAAAACAGCAAGGGGTAAAACGCGACTAAAAGACAAAGAAAGGAAACCATTACTGAAAGGCAGGCGGAAATAGCATGAAAAAAAAGCTATAGGCTAGTAGGGTGGGTCAAGAATCCTCGAACCCAGCCCCAGGTTGCTGTTACATGAGAAGAAAGAATGAAATAAGGGAAAAGGCATGGTCATCAAAACAGCAAAGTGCAGCTGACTAAATAACAAGTGATTTGGGGCATGGCTAAAGCAAGCGGGTACATCTAAACTGGGAAGGCATTAACAACAAAATCAATAGCTGTGTCCCGAAGACTGTTTTCCAGAAAAGACAAACAAGTGCAGCATGACTGGCTGTCAGGGTGGGTAGGAGCCCTACAAACTCCTACACCAAAATTCACCTTGGCCGATCACCAAGACAAAGGAAGGAAAACACTCAGAAGAAAAAAAGACAAAGAAAAGACATAAAGAACAAGGTATTTTTACTAGTTAATGTATACAAGTCACTGGGCGACAAACTGCAGGTACATGTGTACAACCAAAAGAAAAAGAAAAAGGAAGAGCAAAGCAATGACGCCGTCAAGTCTCAACTCTAGGAACACCAGTCTCAGCAGCAGCAGTAGTAGGATTATCTGGCTTTGCAACAACTGGTGCGAGAACAATCGGATCAGGGAAAGCGTTGGGCATCTGCTTCCTTCCCAAGTCACGATTGGCTTTCAAGGCCGCAATGCTGGTAGGAATCTTGGTAAGCACAAGTCTTTGCAAGTACTTTGTGAAAGAACTCGAACGCAGTTTCTGACTCTCCAGGAGGAATGCCTGGGTCGACCTACCGCCTTCGACGACCCCGAGTCCCCATGCTTCATCACAAAGTCTCAAGAACAACTTCAGTTGCCTCTCTAAGGAGTGGGTGACGTCCTATGCTTGGGATAAGTCATCTAGAAGACTTTGGTTAAGCCGCTCCAAGTGTTCCATATCCTCTTTCGCCTTCCTCTTATGCTTCTTCCGACTGAGCTCCAGCTTTCTCACCCTCTTGCACTCATCCTCCAGGTCAAGCCACGTCCTCTCCAGCTTGCGCACCAACAACTCCCTCTCTTCCTGTTCACCGCGAGCACAGTCAATAGAGGTTCTAGTTATCAAGCGACAGCCCAGTTTCTCTTGCACAACGGCCTCTTGACCATCCACGATAAAAGTCACAAGTTGAGAAGTACCCTGCGATGGAAAAAAGAATCGACACCTAACAATCAATAAAGGGAGGCTCAAAGGCAAGAAGAAAGGAAAAGATAAGAAAGGAACAACCGAACCTCGTGGAAAAAGGAAAACAAGCACTTGACGACCCGACTAATGGCCTCCTCACGGCTCCCATCCATTGCCAGCTGGGACAAAGGAGGGAGAACTTCCACAGGGCCCTCGGCTTCAGACGATTTTGCAGCTGTTTCAGAAGGAGCAGTCTAGTCTCCACACAAACCCTCCAGGCTAGGGTCGATTACAACATTCAGAAAGGGATCATCCTATGTTAGACGCTAGGCCTGGAAGGGCAGCTCATTGTGTGGACCTTTGCCAATTATGATGTTCAGAAGGGGATCATCCTTTACTTGGCGCTCGGCCAGGAAGGGTGGCTCGTCGTGCGGACCCTCGTGAACTATAACATCCAAAAGGGGTAAGGGTGGCTCGTCGTGCAGACCCTCACCAACTATAACATCCAGAGGGGGTATCACCCCCCTTTGGGTGCTCGGCCTAGACGAGCGGGTCCGCCACTGGACTCCTAGAACCCTCACAGACCATAACATCCGAAAGGGATTTGCCTTGTCGCCGCCTCCTCTTCACCGGCCTTGAGGGAGTGACTACCAATGGTAGAACGAAATGAAGAAGGAAGGGAGATCCATGAAGAAGAATGCTGCCCCTCGTCGGGAATAGTGGCTACAAAAAGACTCTGGAGCAGGGCATCCATCTCAACCTTGTCCCCAGACACCTCAGCAGTAACAACTGGTAATGATGTCATGGGAGGGTCACCCACAGGTTCACTCGCCGACACCTTCATTAGAGTCGTCATAATGACAAGACGACTGGCCTCCAAGATAGCTGACTCCAGCGGTGGAGGATTCAGAACCCCAGAAGAAGGCCTACTCTAGGCCCGGGCACCCTTCTGGTGAGGTTCCTTCCCCTTGTCTGACGGGGGAAGGGAAAGTCTGAGGAGCACTTCCAACCAAGGATAACTTGTGGCCAGGTAGTGATCGCCCTATCATCGTAAGGAAGGTGACCAAGGGGAGGTAGAGAACTTCTTAAGCTCTCCTCGGAAAGGAGGACTTCGGAGAAGACGCTTTTAGGGTTATTCTGTACCCATTCTCGGACAATCATGAAACGTCGTGCTTCATAAGAAATAGTTGACGGACACACAGCCTTATCCTTTAGGACCTTTCCCCAGTTCATTCGTATTGGTAACTCATGGCGGTTCATTTGGCCTATCGAGAACTTCCATCCATGGCCAGACACAAAGAAGAATTTGGGAGACCAGACTTTTACCTTGCGGTACCTCAACTCCAAGCTGACCAGGGCATGTATCGCCTTGACGTTGTAGACATTTCCCTTTTGCCATAGCCCCTTATGGGTAAGAGAAAACTCACGGCTAGTAAGATCCGCATCGTTTGAGAAAGATTCCAGCCGGGCCCGCTGCTAGATAATGCTACAACATATCAATAGTCTCCAGGAATTTAGGTGCAGTTGGGAAGGAGCCAGGCCCAAGAGGTCCAAAAGGTCCCAAACAGGGTGAGGGAACGACAGCCTCAGGCCGCACATAAACATGGAAGGAAACAGGGCCACCCTTGTGGAATGACTCTCTACATCGACGGCACCCTCGTTGGGGCCAGGAACTTCGAAAAACACTAACTCCAATGCTTAGTAAGTGGCGCCAAAAACTTGATCAGCTTATAACTTCGACTTCCAAGCGTAGAAGTTGTCAAAGTAATACAAGGGTAAATCCCAAGATAGAATTCACAGGGACAATGATAATTAAGCAGACATTTCATAATCATAAGATAACATATTACCATTTATGGTAACAAAAAATTTCGAAAAGATAAGAAAGCATTAAACTAAAAGATCTAGCAATGAACAAAGAAAGTATGAAATGAGAAATAAATTTCAAAGGTCGTCCACTAACTATATCAACACCAAAATGGGGGCTATTTACTAAGGAAGTGTGAACTGAATTAAGAGTAAAATTATTGGATGTTTTGGAAGTTCAAGCACAAGTAAATCTGAAAATAAATGTGAATCTATGTTTCTAAAATTACCAAGACCCAAGAGATTTAGAGGAAATGTATAGAAATTGAATTAAACTTGTAAGGAACAGTAAAACAAATACTTGGGATACAATTTTCGCCAACTGATTTGGTAATGGATTTACTTCTCTTTTCATCTTCTCTCAATCATTCTCTCATTCCTACAAATCATGGTCGGATAATATAGCAATGAACCACAATTTTTAGTCTAATAAGACTACTTGACAGATTATATAACAATTATGAAATAGTGAAAGAAAACCATCAAAGTCTTGTTACTTGTTCAAGTATCAATTATGCCTTTACGCCTACAACTGAGATAAATCAAGAACAAAGAACTTCAATCTTTTCTAGATGCAAACTGAAATATAATCTAACAAGTTAATCATCAAAATCCCATAACATTTAAGAAGATCTAACCCAAAATAGTCATGGGCTACTCCTTGAATCCCAAACTAAAAGTCTATCCTATCATCTCTAGATTAGCAAAAATGCCCAAAAGGATAAACCATCACATCTGAAGTTGCTATCTAAATAAAATTGCAGAAGAAGAAGGTTGTTCTCCACGACGCTCCCAAATATAAAAATGAAGGAAAATAAATGAAAATAAATCCAAACTTTTTCCGCCCTACACCCAGAAATTCCCCTTCCTTTTATATCCAGAATCTTCCCTCGTTCTCTCTCCCTTTGTTGCTGATCACACCCAAGCCTCTTCCGTTCTAGCCAGCTATACGTCCAATCAGATTCGCTCCACTCCACGTGCTACGTAACCTGCAGAAAAGGAATACCATAAATCGATTGAGAGATGAAAAGGAGGCCTTTATTCCGCATCATTCTGCTGCTAGGTGGTTCACGTCCTCTGCAATTCCTTTGCACACTCCATCGCACTTCACATGGGACCACCGAAGGGGCATCTTGGCAAGAGTTAGTAAATAATTTTTGTATGGCTCTTTTACTCTTTTTCCTTCCCAAAAATGCCCTACACATATAAGTATGATATAAGAGTTTAATTATTTTAGAGGTAAATGTGAAACTTTTTTGTGCAAAACATTGGCATCAATTGATTTGGAGTCCGGTACTAAAATTTGATGTGTAATTAAGTTACTTAACTCTTATTTGATGAAACATGTCATTCACTTAACAACTTAATTATGTATTTCCAACATTTTGTCAGTAAGGGCCAAGGAAGCTAGCATTGACGCAATAGACAGAAACCACACCCCACTTCGACTTTATATAAGGGAAAGGTGATGATTAGTCTCTCACACACAGTGGCAGAAGGGGAAGTACGTGCCGCTTTGAATTCTGGGAGTGTAGTCTACAAAGCGACACAAATAGGAAAAGCTACTTGACATCTTCTCATTAATGAACCTAAAAAGACGCCATCAAAAGGTAAGCCAATCAAGGATGATGGGAAACACTGCTAGGATTACCAACTGACGGGAGCCTCCCAAGAGTTTAGAGCAGTGTGCACGTCAATAAAGGGATCTCAACCTCAGTGGTAAGGCGAGTTCGGATAATGCTGAAATTTCCACTGTCCTCATTTGGTGAGAATTAGAGGAGTAACTGTAAGGGAATTTTCCTCCCACTAAGTCCAAGAAGCCTATGGATGAAAAAGAAGTAAGACCAAAAGCTCAACCCTGGGCAAATAGTTCCCAACTCGGACCACGAGAAAAGTCATCTAGACACATCCTACAGGAGGGATGGTGCTGCAGGGGATGAGACTTGTCGATTTGAAGGTCCCTCAAGTAGTGTCATGCCCTCAAGTGCCCGCTCACATAGCAGACGTAATATGCGGGGAGCCTTTGATATATTGATGGGAAAGATATCAACGAACCATGAAGAAAGCAGTCTGAGAAAAGGAGGTTAGTATACCACGCAGCATTAATGGCTCCATTACTCGGGCAATGCACCACATTAATGATGCCGTTGTAGAGCCATGCCGTATTTAAATATTATGCAGGACGTGGACTTCATGGGGGCAGGGGCTCTGCCTGCCCAGACTTATAGTATAAATAGCAAATCTCAGGTACGAGAATATCCTTTTTTGATCCCTAAACGCATTTACTTATTTACAAAATTTTGAGAATATTTACTAACTTTGACATCGGAGGTTCCCGGCCCCGAGGCCACCCTCTCCATATTTCCCTTCTCTCCATCTTTTGTAGGCTTGTTTTCGAAGACCTGGGTTGTTGGAGCCTGGCCCAAATGTGTGCGAAACATGACATTAACAGTTAGAATATTAATTTTTAAAATTATTATTATTTTGAAAATTGAAAAAATTAAATTTTTTATTATATTTTGTAAGAAAATTTAAAAAACATATAATGATGAGCTGAGATGAGATAAAACACTTACACTATCTAAACGGGCCTCAATGAAAAAAAGGTCCGCATGCATGCGGATCAAATGGATGGGTGATCGACTTTTTTGTGGCGATACAAGAATTTCGATAGGCATTTAACAATACTTGTATTTATTCGTAGCATAGCTCTCCCAATTTTTGTGAATTTTTGTTCTCACCATTAACTGGCAAGAAACTTCCTACAACATACATGCATACAATGTTCAATCTTTGCTAGGAGCTAGAAAGTACACAATCATGGAAATAAAAGTGAAGACTTTTATTTTTTCTATGAAAAGTAGGTGCATGACAGTGATAGTCATAAGGAAAATCCAAGTATGCCACTGAGTTTGACTGCTTATATATATATATATATATTATATTTTAATATATTTTTTACTTTATAGTTAAAAAAGTGACTAGTGTATTGGTATTTTTTTTATTTTTAAAAATTTTTTAAACATGTTTAAAAAATGTTTGAAAAAAAAAAGAAAAAGAAAATGAAAGTGCAATTTGCACTAGGGGCACACGAAGTGGGCAAACTTGGGTGACGTAGTAGCACTATCCTAGTCATAAAAGTGAAAGAATTTTAGGTCTAGTTTGGATATTAAGTTGAGATGAGATAAAAGTTTAAAAAAAATATTATTAGAATATTATTTATTAATATTATTTTTGTTATGAAATTTGAAAAAACTGAATTGTTCATTATGTTTTGTTTGAAAATGTAGAAAAGTTGTAATAATTGGATGAGATGAGATAAGTTTGAGATGGTTTCAATATCCAAATTAGGCGTAATTATTATTGAAAAATATTAAGTTACTCTTCAAGTTGCCTAGTAGTAAATTTTGAATTCTTTTAAAATATTTAAAAATTACCACTAGTGTATTTGTGTGTTTTTCTAATATTAAAAAAATAAAAATAAAATATAGAACAACTTGATAGGAAAACTTGAGGGATTGAGTAGGAGCATCCTTATTGTTTGCTATGAAAAGCATGTTGTGAAAATGATCAAAAGCAAAAGTAAACAAGAAAATAAATAAACAATCAATCACATGACACAAATTTATGTGATTCGGTAACGTGCCCAGGTCCACGAAGCTACATAAGATTTTTTTATGTTGAGAAATCACAAAATACATTTTGGGACGAAATTTCACTGTTCAGTCGGCAACACTATTCATAATAAGCATATTTATCGGGTTATATGGCATAATTCCTAATTTTTACTTTTCTATGGTATTCGCACGAGTGGAGTTACGAGTGTCCTTCGAACCAACTATCTATTTGATGCTCGCTCAAGCAAACTGTTGAGCAAGCCACGAGTGAACTTACTATCAAAGTTTCATTCCAGCTACCTGTCGCACGAATATTGAGCAAACTTTCTGTTTGACGCTTGAATATGTTTGCTTCGACTTGGGCCTATATGTGCTCCATGGCACAAACCTCATTGAAAATCCATCAAAAATACTAACGAATCTATTTCAAATTTGATTATAAAGTCGGACTATTACAATAATAATTTGGACAATGCTACAGCCCCCGTTGGGGTGTAGCATGTTTTTTCATGTGTTTTTTTAAAATTTATTTTTTATATAGATTTTTTAACACTTTTAAATATTTTATAAAAATAAGATAAATTTTGAATATCATTAAAAAACACTTTCTTAATCAGAAAGGAAAAAAAATTATTAAAAAATACTTCCTTAATCACATGTTTTTTCATGTGATTAAGGAAGTATTTTTTTAATAATATTGTGATTTTTTATTTTTTTAAAATATTTAAAATTATTAAAAAAAATTATATAAAAAATAACTTAAAAAAACACATAAAAATACACTTACCCCAGCGGGAGCCAGCGGGGATCTAGCATTATTCTAATAATTCAGACTCCACAAATTCAATAATAAACACCTGACTGTGACAGTCAACAAATACTAGAATAGAATCTGACATCGCTAAGGGAGGATCTTTTTAAGGATAATTAAGAAGAAAAAGAAAAAAAGGGTCGTAGCCCACGATTCAGTCAGTTTTTGGAGACTGCAACCAAACTCAAAGGCATGCAGCTAGGGATGGTTTGGTCATTTTTGGGATCTCGACGATTTGAAGAGTCTTGATGCAACAACAGCTCAATCAAGTAATCTTAATTTCCACTCTCCAATGATCGACTGTTGGCTTGTGCGCGTATGTTGGCATACTCTAGTGACAGTAAGACAAGTCCGGCAATATTCAAGAGAACGCGGAGTCGCGGTAGTTCACTTGGTGGCGCAAACTGCAAAGTCGAAGAAAAAAACAAAGAAATAAACAAGCTTCATATATGACACTGTTTTTTGCCTTCGAATTTTCATATTTTAAAATCATTTCCATCACTAATTTTATTAAAAAAATAGTCTCTTTCAAGTAAATGGGAAGCAATAAAACCAAATGTAATCTGAGACGAGGTCGCGAGAATCTATACCAATTGTCTGAGGGGTTTGTTAATTCAGCCCATACAATTAACTGATGTAGATGGCAAACAGGCAAACGTGAGATGGAAGTTAAAGAAGGATAAACATATTGGATAAACATATTCTAACCCGTTGTCACATCAATACATTTTCATCAATAAAACAACGAAGGAACGCGTATTATTAATTTTTAAGGCGTTGAAGTTTGAACTCATATAATTGGTTGACTGATACCGGCCCTTATGCAATCACGGACTGAAAGATGATTATTTTCTTTGCAAACAAGATCACGTGGCAAGCTAGAAACATATATGAAATTACCCAAGTACTCTTGTATTGTATTACCATGCCCTATCAATTCAATCAACAAATTGGATAGCGACCAATACGGAATTAATTTGATAATCAATCAAATATATAAAGTAAATAATGTGTATTACACCAAATGTGGTTACGAAGGGAATCCTTTTGAAAAACTCCTCAAAGGTAAAATTTTAGTGCTGTCAAATTCAGAAAAGTCAATTTTATTATTTGAAAATTAGTTACAAGTAATTCTCAATTACAAAATCTTTGCTAATTTACTCTCTTTACCCGACAAACGATCTGTTTGCCTCTACCGCAGTAGCAGTCATAACCTCTAACAATCTTCAAATATTGACTTCTCTATTGGAACTCCAGTGGCTAACCTTGATCAGTCAATCTCCAACATAGAGTAAGCACGCACTCAATGAGAAAATGAGGAACAAGGAACTAGAAAATTTTCAAGAGAATTTTCTCACACTCAAGCTCTTGGATCACTCTTCAATCTCTCCAAGTTCTAAGAATAATCATCAAAAGGTAATCTTCTATGCGAAGTCCCAATCATAAATATTCTCATCAATATTTGCTCTGTGGTAGGACTTTGCTGACGGAATGAATCTAGTAGGAATTTGATCTGCAGTAGGACTCTGCTGACGGAAGGACTTTGCTGCTAAAAACTCTACTGACGCGTCTTCAACTAGCGCTAAGTCGTCTCAGTAGATGTAGTTTCAATTCAAATTCTTCACAAGATAATTCCAAACAACTTAGAATTGAGATACCTACACTCTTGACTTATCTAAAACATTATCTAATAACTTCTAGAAACACTTCAAATGCTTACAGATAAAATTAAAGTGTTTTACATTCATTTAACTTAAAAAAAAAAATCGAATAATTTTTATCCATCTAGTCACCTAGTCTTAGACAAAATCTTGCATTTACAATCTCCATTTGGTGGATAGACAGGCTATGAAGATTCAACACCTTGCTAGCTAAAGGAGACCAAAGCTAGCCACGAATACTTCACAAGATTGCCCTAAAGTTAGCCACAAAGAATTCTCAAGAATTGCAAATAATATTTTTGTTTGGGTAAAAGAAGGGAGAAATAGTACTTGGTCTTCGGTTTGGTGGAAGCTAGGTCTTGGGTTATTTGGCAGACCTAAGTTCATAAATTCAATGTCCACCAGAAGGATTTGTGCTGGGTACTACTGGTTTAGCTACTTCTGGTTTTTATAATGTTGACCCACTTTCATCTTGGGGTGGGTAGCAGGCCGTCCATCCCACCCCTGCATGGGTGAGGTAGGGATTTGTGCTGCCAGATGTGAGGGTGAGTGCCCTCATCCACATCTACCCCCCTAGTGGAAGCTGGGGACGAACTAGGCCCAACCTCGCCCTGCATTATAATATATAGATATATATATATATATATGTATTTATTTTTAAAAGAACTCCTCAGTCATAAAACAACTTAACAAAACGATGTCCTTTATGGTTGAGTGGTTTTTTTTAATCTCTCTCTCTCATCTTCGTCTACTCCATTGTTGTCCGTCTGTTGTATGTTGTCTACTCCGTCATCGTCCGTCTTCATCTCCATCGTCGAAGGTAAGTTTTAAATCGATAATCGATTCACTTTATTTATTTATTTTTGATTTATGGAGATTGGAGGAATGATGGGACTAAATGGAGGAGTTGGAGGATAGGATTGTGTCATTGTGAATTATGTGCTGTGGAGAATCGATTTGTGCATGTGTTATTTTTTGTGTGATTTTGTGATTTTAGGGTTTCAGATTGGAATCCTAAATTAGTTTATTGAAACTCCTAAAAATTTTTAGTTGGTTGCAACTTAGTACTTCAGCTGTTTCTAGGCCATTATAGGCCCATAAATATGTCCTGGACGGATGAATGGGGTGTCCGCCATCGCACCTTGGTACCTAGATTGGGTACACCGCCCCTATAGACCGGGGGCAGATTACGAGATGGAAAACCTCACCGCCCCCCCTCCCCACCCATGTGGGGGCGGGGAAGGGGCTACCCGCCTCGTAATGTACAGATAGTACCCCTACTTTCATCAATCACCAAAGCCTCTGGTTTGATACTGACGAAGTACTACAAAACCCCAAAGTACAATCACCAATGGCCAATAGAAAAACTTGAGCTTACAATCAAATCTGATCATTATTTTAAGTAATGTGTATGCTTGTTCTCTACCCACCAACAACTTCAGAACAAAATAGTTTTTTTATAAATTTTTTTTATTTTTTTATCCTTTTATATTAGAAGCATTATGATTTCTCAACTTTTCCCATCCTCTTGTTAGAAAAAAAGAATTTTCTCTTATAATATAAGAGGATGCACATCTGGATGAGTAAAGTTTTTATTAAATTTTACTTATCTTTGCAAAATCTCCTACATCTCACTCATTATTCTTTCTCTATTCTATAAAAATAATATTTCGCTATTATTTTTTCTCTCACTTCCCTTTACAATCTTAAGTACTCACTATTTTATTTATTTTTCTTATATTTTGAACTATTACTTGTTAGCGAGTATTTTAAACAAAAATTTAAATTATGGTTAAATTTTTAAAATTAATAGGAAATTGAAATATATAATTAAATTCGAAATGAAAAAAATCCAAGAATTTATAATTATTAGGGCATTGCAATCGTACAGTATGTGAAAATATATAATGTTTGTTAATAAAAATTAGTTAAAGTTTTAATAAAAATGAATTTATTTAATTTTATTGAAAGATATAAAATTATTATCTACCTCACATTAACAAAAATAAGAAAATTTGTTTTTTATGATATGGTTTATAGTTTGGAAGGAGGAGTAGAAATAAAAAATATATTTAAATAAATATAACTACAGAATAAAAAAAATGTAAACAATGGTTTAGGCTTGCTACAGTTGCTCCCCTGTAGCAATCCTAAAATCAAAAGTTATTTTAGAGAATGGGATGTAGCTCCCATTTTTTTCACTTTTCATGTTTTTTTCCTAAAATTTCGCTAATACTCGGTTATAGGGACACAGATGCTAATGCGTTAAACTCGTCATTTTTCAACCTCTATTCCCGACTACTCGTCGGGCCTATTTTATTTTATTTTATTGATGAAGGAGGACGGACCCTTTGGGGTTTATTTAAAATCTCACTTGTGGCGGCGGAAAATCAAGGTTACACATTACAAACCAAAGACAAAACAGAAAACTAAGCTTCTAGAACTGTAGCAAAGAAAAACCAAGCACAACCAAGAAAAAACTCAGAACGCCTAAGACGAAACAAGGCAGTTTATCCATCTCAAAGGTATGGCAGTCCAACTTTATCCGTCTTCAGAAGACCATGAAGCTTACGAGGTAAATCAGAAAAATATTCCCAATAGTTAGTGCTGTTAAGGATTCCTCAGAATCCTCTCCTGATTCTTAGCCTTCATTCCTTCCTAGTTATAGTTGACCCTTAATTGTAGGCTTGTAGTCCGATTGTAATCCTTTGTGATTCTTTCCTTATTGTTGTACAGCTACATTTGTATATATATGGCATACGGACTCCACCCAAAGTGTGGTGATTTTACAAACATTCTCATGGTATCAAGAGCCCTATAGGAATCACTTCCGATATTTTTTTTTCTCTTCTTCTCTCATTCCTTTCTTCCTTCTTCATGGCCGAACCTCTCTCTTTCAATACCATGGTTCACATGGTCACTATCAAGCTCTCGGCAACCAACTATTTACTTTGGAAAAGCCAACTTATGCCCCTGCTTCAATGCCAGGATTGCCTCGGTTTCGTTGATGGTTCCTTCACCAAACCATTTGAAACCATAGCTAACACCACCGACGGCACTTCTCTGCCCAACCCCAAGTTTTTTGAATGGAAACTCAAAGATCAGAAGATCCTTAGCCTGTTGCTGTCATCCCTCTCTGAAGAAGCCATGGCAGCTGCTGTTGGCCACGCAACCTCTCGGGATGTCTGGGTTGCACTCGAACGTGCTTTCAGCCATGGCTCCAAAACTCGTGAGTTACGTTTGAAGGACGAACTGCAGCTTATGAAGAAAGGAAACTGATCGGTTGCTGAGTTTTCCCGCGCATTCAAAGGTCTCTGTGATCAGTTAATGGCCATTGGACGTCCGGTTGATGAACTCGACAAGTCCCATTGGTTTCTTCGTGCTCTCGGCACTGAGTTCGCTGGTTTCTCCTCTACGCAGATGGCTCTCACGCCACTGCCCTTCTTCCATGATTTGGTTCCTTTGGCCGAAAGCTATGATCTGTTTCAAAAATCTCTTGAAACTCACTCTGTTTCACCTGCAGCTTTCATGGCAAACCGTTCCTCTGGTCGTGGAGGACAGTCTCGCTCCACAAACAATCGGCGCTCTAAAGGTGGCTCTAATGGCAGCACGGGAGGCTCCTCATCTGGTGGCCACTCCTCCAGCAACAACCGCTCCCGTCGCTCCTACACTCCTCGCTGCCAAATCTGCAAAACAGAGGGCCATACAGCTGATCGCTGCTGCAAACGCTATGAACGTGCGGACCAATCGGCACAGCTTGCTGAAGCTTTCCAGCAGAATTGCTCTCTTGCAGAAGGGCTGCCCAGTTCCGACTGGTATCTTGATACGGGTGCCTCCGCTCACATGACGCCGGACTCGACTGCACTCGACACTTCCGAGCAATATGTTGGTAAGGATAAAGTTGTTGTGGGCAATGGGGAGTCCTTGCCCATCACCCACACGGGTACCTCTAACCTTTCTCCCAATTTAAAATTGCTTGATGTTTTATTAGTTCCTCATCTCACCAAAAATCTTCTCTCCATTAGTAAGTTGACTTCCGACTTTCCTCTTCAAGTCACTTTTACTAATTCTTCCTTTGTTATTCAGAACAAGATCACAAGAAAGGTGGTGGCAGCCGGAAGACGTGATGGCGGTCTTTATGTACTAGAGCGTGGCAATGATGCTTTTATTTCTGTCCTTCATAAATCTGCTCTTACGGCGTCGTATGACCTATGGCATGCGCGTCTTGGTCATGTTAACCATTCTATCATTTCATTATTAAATGAAAAAGGACAGTTATCTCTTACTTCAATTTTGCCTAACCCTGCTATCTGCTCTACATGTCAATTTGCAAAGAGCCATAAGCTTCCATTCTCCACTCATACTACTCGGTCCACCTCAATTTTGGGTCTTGTTCATTGTGACATATGGGGACCGGCTCCGGTTAAATCTAAAATGGGTTTTTCTTATTATGTCATATTTGTCGATGATCACTCTCGCTTTACATGGCTTTATCCTATGAAACTTAAATCTGATTTTATTGACATTTTTCTCCAGTTTCAGTCTTTTGTGGAAAATCAATTTTCTTGCAAAATCAAAATTTTCCAAAGTGATGGTGGTGCTGAGTTTTGTAGCAATCGTTTTCAATCTCAACTCCGCTCCTTAGGTATTCATCACCAAATGTCCTGTCCCTACACTCCTTCCCAAAATGGACGCGCTGAACGCAAGCATCGCCACGTGACTGAAACGGGCCTTGCGCTCTTATTTCATTCATGCGTACCCACTTGCTATTGGGTTGACGCTTTTAGTACTGCGACTTATATCATTAACCGGTTGCCCGCCCCACTTCTTGGAGGAATCTCTCCCTTTGAAATTTTACACGGTAAACCTCCACTCTACACCAACTTTCATCCCTTTGGTTGCAGAGTTTATCCTTGTTTACGTGACTATGCCGCTAACAAATTTTCTCCTCGCAGCCTTCCTTGTCTCTTTTTAGGCTACAGTCCTTCCTATAAAGGCTTTCGCTGTCTGGATCCCCTCACCTCCAAAATCTATGTCACTCATCATGCCAAATTTGATGAACAACATTTCCCCTTACTATCAACCTCTATCGCCCAGCCTCCCGCATCCTTAGATCTCTCTCGTTTTATGGAACCCATACAAACCCACGACCTACCCCAACCCCCTACCCAAATGCCCCCCACAACTCTATCTGATCCGCACTCTCGGTCTGGGTCTCATGCATGTCGTCTTTGTCCTGACTCTTTCTCTGAGCCTATGCAGGTATCTACCGAGTCTCTTGTTCATGACTCCCCAGCACAGGTTCCACCGCAGTCTGATGCTCCAGTTTCTCGTGCTCCGTCCTATCATCCGATGGTCACTCGAGCTAAGGCAGGCATTTTCCGGCCGCGGTACCCCACTTATCTCAGTCATCATGTTTCAGGGCTCCTACATGCTCTTCTTACCACATCTGAGCCTCGTGGGTTCAAATCTGCTGCTAAAAATCCTGCATGGCTCGCTGCTATGGATGAAGAGGTCAAAGCTCTTCGTGACAACTGCACTTGGGATCTTGTTCCTCGGCCTCCCAAAATGAACATTATGGGTTCTAAATGGGTCTTTCGCACCAAGTACCTATCTGATGGCTCTATTGACCGCCTCAAGGCCCGTCTTGTTGCCAAGGGCTACACTCAGCTTCCTGGCCTTGATTATACTGATACCTTCAGTCCGGTGGTCAAAGCCTCCACTGTTTGTGTTGTGCTCTCTCTGGCCGTTACTTATGGATGGCCCCTTCGTCAACTTGATGTAAAAAATGCTTTTCTTAATGGCATCTTGCAGGAGCATGTTTATATGGAGCAACCTCCTGGCTATGTTGATCCTCGATTCCCTCATCATGTATGCAAACTCAAGAAGGCGCTTTATGGTCTCAAGCAGGCTCCGCGAGCTTGGTTCCAACGCTTCAGCTCATTCCTTTTAAAGCTTGGGTTTACTTGCAGTCGTGCGGATACCTCTTTGTTCATTCTTCATCGCCAGCAGCACATTATTTATCTCTTATTGTATGTTGATGACATTATTCTCACTGGCAATAATGTGTCATTCCTCAGTAGCTTCATTCGGCAGCTTCACTCCGAATTTGCCACCAAGGATTTGGGTTCCCTCAGCTATTTTCTTGGTCTTGAAGTCACTCCCACCTCGGCAGGTCTTTTCCTCAGCCAGACCAAGTATGCACGCGATATTCTTGCGCGCGCTCAGCTTCTTGATTGCAAACCTTTAACAACTCCCATGGTTGTTGCTCAACGCCTTTCTTCCACGGGTTCCCCATTTGAGGATGTCACTCTCTATCACTCTCTTGTTGGTGCACTGCAATATCTGACTATCACTCGCCCTGATCTTGCCCACTCGGTAAATTCTGTCAGTCAATATTTGCATGCTCCCACTGATGAACATTTTCAGGCTATGAAGCGCATTCTTTGTTACGTCAAGGGAACTCTTCACTTTGGTTTGTCATTCACTACCTCTTCTTCCGCCAGCATCACTGCCTACTCTGATGCTGATTGGGCCGGCTGTCCTGACACTCAATGCTCCACTTCTGGCTACTCTATCTATCTGGGTGACAATCTTGTCTCTTGGAGTGCCAAGAAGCAACCCACGGTCTCTCGCTCCAGCTGTGAATCTGAATACCGTGCCCTAGCTTCCACTGCTGCTGAAGTCCTATGGTTAGAGCATCTTCTTCGTGACCTGCGTGTTTCCACTTCAGCTCGTCCTCTTCTTTTGTGTGACAACAAGAGTGCCATCTTCTTAAGCTCCAACACAGTCTCTCATAAGCGTTCCAAGCACATTGATCTGGACTATCACTTTCTTCGAGAACTTGTGGTCGCCGGACGGATTCACACCCAACATATTTCTACCACACTTCAGGTTGCTGATATCTTTACAAAGAGTGTCTCACGGCCCCTCTTCACATTCTTTCGATCCAAGCTACATGTGTGCTCTAATCCCACGCTTAGCTTGCGGGGGGGTGTTAAGGATTCCTCAGAATCCTCTCCTGATTCTTAGCCTTCATTCCTTCCTAGTTATAGTTGACCCTTAATTGTAGGCTTGTATTTCGATTGTAATCCTTTGTGATTCTTTCCTTATTGTTGTACAACTACATTTGTATATATATGGCATACGGACTCCACCCAAAGTGTGGTGATTTTACAAACTTTCTCAAGTGCATCCCTCCGAGCCCATTCTAGCTAAAAAATCTGTTGGAGCATTGGCTTCTCGATAAACATGGTTGATAGCTACATTCATACTTCTCCTCATATCGTTCAGTTCTTCCCAAAAATCTTCCACATACCATAAGTCATAAACTGATGTTTTCAACCATTTTATCATAGTACTGGAATCCAATTCTATATCTAGCTGAACGACACCCTTACTTTTAGCCTATTTTAATCCATGATAAACCGCCATGAATTCAGCAAAAGAAACTGTTCCTTGATCCAGGGAAATCAAAAATGCTTTAACCAAATTACCTGAGGAATTTTGGATTACTCCTCAACCTCCAGCTTGCCCCGAGTTGCCTCAGCTACTCCCATTGGTATTGAGTTTGTATCTTCCTTGGTATGGTCAAAACCATTTGTTGAAGGATGGTCCACTAATGACCTCAGTATTGTTGCTAATTCGTCCTTGAAAATTAAAGGATGGTTGGAAAGTGATAACTCTAAATACAACTATTCCAGTTTCAAATATCAGAAGATGTGGGAGACTCATGCAAAATTTCGAGAATGTGTTCTCCGTTCTTGGTTGGTAGAGAGTGGTGGAGTTGGTATGGTTCGGCTTGTTTGAAAATTGAAAGAGCTTAAATGTGTCTTAAGGGCTTGGAATAAAAGTGTTTTTGGTCTGACTATAGAGAACATAAAGGTCCTGGAGGATCGGGTCTTGGCTCTGGAAGAAAGACTGTAGGACGGATTTAATGGGGAGGTTGATCTTGACCTGATGGTTACTAAATTGGAATTGGATACGTGGGTACAAAGAGAGGAAACTCGTCTGGCACAACAAGCGAAGCAAAGTTGGCTAAAATCAGGTGAGGCTAATGTCTCTTTTTTCCATGCTTTGAATTCAAAAAAATATAAGGTTGTAAGGGAGATGAGGCTTAGTGATGGGCGCTGGCTAAAAAACCCAGATGAAGTTCATGAGGGGGTGGTGCAATATTTTAAGGAGTTTTTGGGTTCTAATCATATTTGTAGTCTTCTGAATTTATCAAACTTGGTTGATCCAGTGATTATCGAGTGGGATAATAAGAAGATTATGGAGCATCCTTCGATCCAAGAGGTGAAAGATGTTGTGTATTCTATTCCATCGGACAGTAGTCCAAGGCCGGATGGTTTCGGATCCAGTTTTTACAAATTTTGTTGGGAGTTTATTTCCATGGAGGTGGTGGAGGCGGTTCATGATTTCTTCTGAGGTAATCCTTTATCGAGATTTTTTTTCAGCTACTTCTCTTGTACTTATTCTGAAGATCGATAACCCGAAAAGTTTTGAAAAATTCCACCCTATCAACTTATGTTCAGTATTTTACAAGATTTGTACTAAGATTTTAGTGGCTCATATTTCACCGTTGCTTTCTTGGTTCATTTCCCTGGAACAAGGTGCGTTTATTCATGGGTGAAGCATTTTGATAACATAAGCTTGACGCAGGAAACGACCCAGTATCTTCATAGGCCAACTCGGGGTGGTAATGTTCTTGTAAAAATTGATAAGGCTAAGGCCTTCGATAACATTGAATGGGGTTTTTGCTACATGTGTTTTGTGCCTTTGGATTTTCTATGGAGTTTTGTGGTCTGATCATAAGTTGTGTGTTTTCTCCTTGGTTTTTAGTAACATTGGAGAATGGTCAGATGATAATCTAGAAAGGCATTTCATAGAGGCCACCGAACACCTTAGTAATAAAGGAGTGTTTATCAAAACTCTATCCAATCTAGCCCAACTTCTTGCGAGACCGTGCTGTCCATTGCACCATGACAGACTATTTCCAGCATGATTCATTTCCACTAAGCCGGAATCCTCTATGAAAGAATTATAATTAGCCATTGCCACTGCATGTCGAGGTCAACCTCCTTTATGCTCCACATCATTTCGAATAATATTAAAATTCCCAACCACCATCCAAGGATCGATCCCTGTATTTTTATTGCGAAGATTGTCCCACAGTATTCTTCTCTATAAATATTGACATTTCGCATAAATAAAAGACATAATGCAGTAGTCATTATTTTCCTCTACTCTAACTACCAACGATTGAGAGCATGTAATCTGGGCTATGGAAAAACCATCGTCAGGTCTATTTGTTGTAGGTGACACAGTTCAAATCTCACATTTTTTGTTAGAATAGTCTCTGATACCATTTCTCAATCTGTGCATCCTTGCATAGGGGCCATACTAATCTTTTTTGTATCATTCCAATTTTGTTGGATGATCTCGAAAGCATTTGTAACGCCTCAATGGAAGGCTAAAATCACATGGCCTATACTCCAAAAGTATTAGTCAATGATGCAATTAGAGCTTTATTGGAATATTAGAAGGAGCAAGAATTTCTCCTTTCTAAACAATGTAGGATCTCATACACCACTTATCTTTACACAACATATGGGGTATTACATCTACTCTTTTTGAAAAGATTTTTTCAGATAGTTGAATAAAAATCCTTAATTTTCTACCTCATGATTTGCCAGCTAGACTAAATAGTGCTGACAAATTAATTAGGTACGATATGCTTACAATTTTTTAGAATTATTTTACAACTTATTTTAAAACAATAAATGTAATTTTGCCACTTAATTAAAAAAATCAATTTTATATATTATTATGGTATTACCCTTTATTTTAAATAGAGTTGTAAAATAATTGCATACTAATTATAAGTTTATCATTTTTCCGTTTAATTATTCCAACCTGCAGCTTGCACGGATTTACATTCAACTAGCTAGTCCTACAGTATATTCACGGTCCGCAAGCTATTTAAGACAAAACAAGTTTCCTCTATTAGCATATATTGTAATTAATTAGTTACCTACACTCACGTGCACTATAAGTTAGAATACACTTTAGTTATTTTCTGTACCTAGTATATAAACTTTCTGTACATATTATTCATTATCTAATGAATTGAGGTATATTCAAAAATCCCTCGCTCTCGGTTTCCATCTCTCTTGATTTCTCTCTTATCATGGTATCAGTTGCAAATAAATCCTAGCCGTTGTCATGACTGATTCGACTGACGATACGCCTCCTTCTCACCCTCCTCGCCCTCCACCCCCACTTCCACCCACTTTCACCCCTCCTCCTTTTGTGGATTATTCGAATCCATACTACCTTCAGAGCGGAGATCATCCCGGCTGGGGATAATTTTCTCACATGGCACCGATCCATGTCTATGGCACTCATTGCGAAAAATAAACTCTATTTTGTTGATGGTGGTTTGCCCAAACCTACTGACACCGATCCTATGTACCACGCTTGGATTCGATGCAATACGGTTGTGCTTTCTTGGTTGCTTAATGCTCTGTCCAAAGAAATCGCTTCCTCCGTTCTTTGCATCGGTTCTGCAGAAGAGATGTGGAATGATTTGAAGGAACGGTTTGCACAGAGCAATCGACCTCTCATCTTCCAGATCCGGAAGGCTATTGCTTCCTTGTCACAAGCCGATGCATCTGTAAGTTCTTACTTTACAAGATTGAAAAGTTTTTGGGAAGAAATGGTTCATTTTCGCCCTATGCCCCTTTGTTCTTGTGGCGCTATCAAACGGATTGTTGAATATCAACAGGAGGACTATGTCCTACAATTTTTAATGGGACTTAATGAGTCTTATGCACATTTACGTAGTCAGATCTTGCTTTCTGATCCTTTTCCTTCGATTAACAAAGTGTTCTCGCTTATCCTTCAAGAGGAAAAGTAGCAAGAAATTTCTTCTGATTCTTTATCCTCTAATGAAGCTGTTGCTATGTTGACTAATCGTGATTCTAGTCAGATGAAGTCTTCTGTTGTTGGATCAAGGACTGGTAAGCCATCGATTCTCCGTAAGGATCGCCCTTACTGTACTCATTGTGGTCTCTTAGGCCATACCATTGACAAATGCTTTAAGATCCATGGTTATCCACCAGGATATAAAGCAAAGTCTCGAAACCCTAATCAGGCCATTGCCAATCCTACCATTGCTAACCAATATGTTCCTGATTCAGTTATGGTTCCACCTTTTCCCTTTTCCCCCGAGCAATGTCAACAACTTATTAATTTTCTCCACACTAAAACTAATATCTCATCTGTGAATCAAGTAGGTACAATACCTCCTGATGTTACTAGCTCCACTGCACTATCGACATATGCACCACCCCTCTCAAGTATATCTTCCATATTCTCTGCTATTGATTCCCTTGCATTTTATTCACAATCTTGGATTCTTGATTCTGGGGCAAGTGATCATATGATTAGTTCTCTTTCATTTTTTACATCACACCAATTCCTGTTAATATCTCTGTGAAATTACCTAATGATTCTTACATTCGAGTCACACACAAAGGCACGGTTAGACTCTCTGATTCTTTAGTCCTAGATAATGTTCTTTATGTTCCTACATTTACATTCAATCCTGTCTCTATTAGTAAATTAACTTCCCAATTATCTTGTTTTCTCATTTTTTTACATGATCTTTTCTGCATTCAGGACCTCTTCAATTGGAGGACGATTGGATTAGCTAAAATCTCTCAAGGTTTATATCATTTACTGCATACTTCAAGCAGTTCTGTTTCTTGTAATGCAAACACTTCTTCTAATTGTAATGCTGTTACAAACAACTCTTATCTTTGGCATTGTTGTTTGGGACATATTTCTGACTCTAGATTACATGCCTTAGCTTTTGATATACCTTGCTCTACACATACAAATCATACCCATCGTGCTGTCTGTTCACTTGCTAAACAGAAACGTCCTTCTTTTCCTTTGAGTTCTTCTACTACTAGTTCTATTTTTGAATTAATACATTGTAATATCTGGGGCCCTTTTTCAACTACTTCCTATGATGGTTTCAGATTTTTTCTCACTATTGTAGATGACTATAGTCGTTGTACTTGGATCTATTTGTTAAAATCTAAATCTGAAACGCGATCATATTTACAATCATTTTTCATTCTTGTGGAAACACAATTTAATACTAAAATAAAATCTGTCCGTATTGATAATGGTTTAGAATGTGATATGAAACATTTTTTTTTCTAGTAAAGGGGTTATACATCAACATAGTTGTGTATACACTCCTCAACAAAATGCTATTGTTGAAAGAAAACATCAACATATTCTTAATATTGCTAGATCTCTTCGTTTTCAATCTAATATTTCCTTACATTTTTGAGTGACTGTATCCTCACTGCTGTCTATCTTATTAATAGAATACCCACCCCTGTTTTAAATAACAAATCACCCTATGAAATACTTTTTGCTGTTAAACCTAAATATAATCACCTTAAAACTTTTGGTTGCCTTTGTTATGCTTCTTCCCTTGGCACTTCTCTATCACACAAATTTTCTGCCTGAGCTCAAGTTTGTGTCTTTCTTGGCTATCCCCCTGGCATAAAAGGATACAAACTTTATAATCTTCACACCCATAAAATTCTTATTTCCCGAGATGTCATATTTCATGAACACCTTTTCCCTTTTAAATCAAACTCTCCATATTATCACTTAACACTTGACACACCTAATATTTCTCCTTCCCTTGAACCTGTTTTACCCATTCCTCTTTCCGATGTTTTACTCCCATCTCCCTTAATTTCTAGTTCCCTTTCTCCTTCTCATACCCCACTTTCTTCCCTCTCCTCTAATGATTCCACTCAAAATATCACAACACTCGTCCCTCTCAGAAGATCTACAAGAATTAGAAAAACACCTAACTATTTACAGCATTACCATTGTTCTTTACTCATTGATTATGGTTTCATTCAATCAAAATCTGATTATTCTTTACTTACAAAATGTTCTGGTGCATCTTTTATTTTTTTGTTGGTTTATGTTGACGATATTGTCATTGCTTCTAATCATTCTCCATCTGTTATTGATCTTAAACATTTTCTCAATTTGCGTTTCAAATTAAAAGACCTTGGTCCTTTGAAATACTTTTTGGGCCTGGAAGTTGCACAATCCACTAAGGGCATATCTCTTTCTCAGAGAAAATGTGCACTTGAAATTGTTTCTGATGCTAGTTTATTAGCTGCCAAACCTACTGGCAGTCCAATGGATCCAAACCTTAGACTTTCTAAAACTGATTCTGGAGGCCCTTTACTTGATAATCCAGCCTCTTATAGACGCTTAATTGGTCGTCTTCTTTATTTAACTCTTACTAGACCTGACTTGTCTTTTTCTATTGCAACATTGAGTCAATTCATGAACCAGCCTCGCTAGTCCCATTATGATGCAGTAGTTCGTGTTGTGAGATACATCAAGGCTACTGCGGCACAAAGTTTATTCTTCCCCAGCAACTCAAACTTACAGCTGAAAGGATTTTGTGACTCTGATTGGGCCACATGTCCAGATTCCAGACGCTTAGTTACTAGCTTTTGTATTTTTCTTGGAGATTCTTTAATCTCCTAGAAATCCAAAAAGCAAGTCATTATTTCCCGATCCTCTACAGAGGCTGAGTATTGCTTTATGGCCTCAACCTGCTTTAAAATCAAGTGGCTCATATCTCTTTTTCGAGACTTTGGAGTCCAGTTTTCATCACCACCAGTTCTTTACTGTGACAGCCAAGCAGCACTCCACATTGCTGCTAATCCAGTGTTTCATGAACTCACTAAGCACATCGACATTGATTGCCACATCGTTAGAGATATGGTTCAAACTAAAACCCTTGTAACTCTTCATATTGCTGCTGAACATCAATTAGTAGATTTTTTTACTAAACCATTAGTTTCAACTAGATTTTGTAGTCTTTTGTGCAAGCTAGGTGTAATTAATCTTACCATTCCAGCTTGAGGGGGGCTATTAGCATATATTGTAATTAATTAGTTACCTACACTCACGTGCACTATAAGTTAGAATACACTTTAGTTATTTTCTGTACCTAGTATATAAACTTTCTGTACATATTATTCATTATCTAATGAATTGAGGTATATTCAGAAATCCCTCTCTCTCGGTTTCCATCTCTCTCGATTTCTCTCTTATCATCCTCGAGGAAAAATATCAAGGTGAAATCTGGGATCTTTCTTTGACTAATTTGCTCGCCAGCTTCCATGAAGTTGCCTTCAAATTTCCAACGACGAAGGAAAATACCAACATCTTGCACTAATCACAGTGGAAATTACAGACTATCACAGATATTGCAGTTAATAGTTACTGCTTTTATTTTACTTTACCGCTTTACTGTAAATAGTTAGTTAGTGTAACTAAGTCTTCAGTTCAAGTTAGTTACTTTACTTTCCTTTAGTGTAATGGTATAAATACCAACTCTCACGTATAAAGGAAGCAAGTTGAATATACAGTTTTATTCCTCAATAGCTTTCTTCTAATATTTTGAGAATGCTCTGGACTGGAACAGTGGCAGAACTAGCGATTTTTCTTAGGGGGGCCAACTTTTCTATCGCACGATATGTTTATGTAAAATGAAAAAATATTACAAAATTATAAAGCATATATAAAATTAAATCTCGATAATTTGTCAAATAACGTAGAAATAAAATTTTTAAAACACAACTTGATGCCTATTTCAGATTTTTCACGATAATATTTCATAGAATAATATTCATCTATTATTATTTTTGTAAATATGAAATATTTAGAAATTATTTTTTTTCATATAAACTATCAAGTGATCTTTTAGAATGCCATCTTTCATTCTAATATCTAAGTTAGTTTATCAAATTTCAAATAAAATCTATCTATTTTAGTGTCACATTAAGCATAAAATGCTACAACTGAGACCATAAATAAACTTTTCCTTGCTCAATGAAGTTTAGAGGATAAATCATCTCTCTTTTTTTCGTATAAATCATCAATCTTAAATGATTTTTTCTGATATTTTCATTTCGGATTCTATATTAAGAAACTTAATATTGTATAATAAAAAACTTTGGGGGGTCAATGTTTTCGTTTGGATCCCCAACTCATCTCAATTCATCATTACAACTTTTTCAAATTTCAATACAAAATATAATAAATAATTCAACTTTTTCAAATCTCAAAACAACTTTAATATTTAAAAATAATATTCTAACAATATTTTATCATCTCAACATCCAAACACACCTGTTTTATTTCTCCTAATCCTAATTTTAATTTAATTTTAGTTGGCCACATCCTTGAAAATAGATAATATATAGAAATTATACAAAATTTAGGGGTATAGGAAAAGAGTTAGAGAGAAACATTTATATGTATATTGAAATTTTACAAAATTTTAGAAAGCATATGGGAATAAGGAAATTATATATAAATTTTTTTGGGGGCCAATTTCTATATACATGAAATTATAAATAAAACTTGGGGGCAATTTAGAATTTTGAAAAAATTTTGGGGGGGCTCATGGCCCCCCTCAAGCCATATGTAGGTCCGCCACTGGACTGGAAGGATCTGGAGTTGTTTCACAAACATCAATCTAGTTAAGGTTTTACGCAGTTGGAATTTGGACGGTTATGCTGAACCTCACATATTAATTCTTCCTGAAAAGACATTGCTGAAAGCCAAGCCTGTACATTGTGCATGTCATTATATCACGGTCCGCAAGCTATTTAAGACAATACACGTTTCCTCGAGGAAAAATATCAGGGTGAAATCTGGGATCTTTCTTTGACTAATCTGCTCGCCAGCTTCCTTGAAGTTGCCTTCAAATTTCCAACGATCGATGAAGGAAAATATCAACATCTTGCATTAATCACAGTGGAAATTACCAACATCAATCTAGTTGAGGTCTTACGCAGTTGGAATTTGAACGGTTATGCTGAACATCACATATTAATTCTTCCTGAAAAGACATCGCTGAAAGCCAAGCCTGTACAGTATGCACGTCATTATATTGAGAAGCTAGCTAAATAAATGGCTTTCTTAACATGGAAGTCTTGGTGTGAGAATTACGTTTGAATCCGTTTGGAAATGACTGGAATTAACTTGTTTGATTTTTTCAATTCAAAACCATTTTGGGGGAAAACGCGTTTCTGTTTCGAAATAATTAAAATCTAAAGGAAAATACCCAATCATTTCTAAATACGAGCGCGCTGTTCTCCAGCACCTGATCAATGTGTGTAAGACATATGATATCGTTTGGATTGAAAAATCATTTTAATTCATGTCATTCTATCATTATAATTTTTTTAAATTGTCACACAAAATACAATAAATAATTTAATTTTTTTAAATCTTAATTCAACTTTTTTAAATTCTAAAATAATAATGATATTAAAAAATAATATTTTAACAATATTTTATTCAATTTTTAAATTTTATCTAAAATCATCTCATCTTCTCTTACTATCCAAATGGTGGCGAAATCACAAATTTAATGTCTACTGAAGGGGCCTCGGGGATTTTTTTGTAAGGCCCTCGTTTTGTCTTTGATGGTTTGGTTGATGACTCAATATGATAAGGCCGATCTATTACAATTTTTTTTGTGTACTTTCAGTAAGGGTTGGCCTACAGAATGGAGATGACCAGTTTTTAGCTATATATTAGTTATAAATTGAAATAAAATCATTTTCAGTTCTGTAGACTTAAATACATTATCAAATCATGTAAATCTTATCTTGTCATATGATTGATCTCACTTTGATCTATTTTTCATTTTCTCTTACTGTTTCTAAAAAGGGACTAGAACATATTGTAACACCCCGGCCAAACACCAAGCCCAAATTAATCGTAGGTTCTATAAAAAAATTATTTGGATTAATATATATGGGAAGCCCACTTGAGTTTTATTGAGTAATTTTAAAACATGGTACGGGCACAAAATTTATTTTGGCAGAGCATGAATTTTATTGGGCTTGACTATTAGGTTAAATTCTTTAATGGACTATATGGGAATTGACCCGAAAAATTTATGGCACAAGTTAGATTATTTTAGAAATTGAGTCTAGGCCCATTAGTGTTGATTAAATACTCAACCCATGAAAACATGGTTAAACCAAAGAGATTATTCGGACTACACTAACAGGCCCAACCCATTTATTAATTCTATCAACGTCGTGTGTCGCACGCCTTTGTATCGGGTTCTAGCAACTCGGATGTAACGCCCCCAATTTTTCTAACTATTGGAGATATTTTCATTGACATTGAAAGATGATAACCTAACAATAACAAGAAAAGAACTATGAGAAAACCTTTATATATAAATAGAGTTTAAAACACTAGATTTCACTCAAATTGTTCATTCATAAAAAAAATGCCACAAACTAGAATTCAAACTATTCCATAACACTTATTCCACCACTGTTAATCTAACTCTTCCACATATCATCTAAGCTCCTTTTTTGTCTTGCTCTTTTTTGACATTTGTAAAATAAAATTTTACAGGTGGAATGGTAAGTCCACGGCTCGATAAGTAGGATTGATTAAGCTGAGTGTAACGTATGAGCCTCATTAAATAAACCAATACATTAAAGAAATAACAGCCAATAACATTATTAATACACCAAAAAAATAAAATGCTTATGCTATGTAATTTTAAAATAAAACTTTCTCCATAAGGAAACTATCCCTTCAAAGGTAGATATCCTTCCCATAATCTCTTTTTCCTTTGGGAACTACACCTTCTTAAATATCCTTCAATGTAGTTATCCTTCCGCTTTCTATTTAGGGTCTACACCTTCTCATTATCTTTCAGTGTAGTTATCCTCCTTTTACATTTCTCATTTAACAGGTCAATACCTTCTCGAAGTCCTTCAGTATAGTTATCCTCTCAAATAAAAATTAGTAATAGAAACATGCTATCATATAACTCATAACATTTGGTGTAACTATAATGCACATAAATTTTCAACAAATGTATCATGACTAGTTGCATATAAGTTTAGGCTCAAGTTACACATTTCATGATATAACAATTTATTTGGAGATGCTTTAATATTTCTATATGATACAAAATAAATTTTCTGTACAATACATGCTTTTAATTCAGAAAAATTAAGAATCTCTAATAAAAAAGCCAGAGTAATTAAACCTACCTACCTCGTGATCCCAAAATACTACTTGCCACAGTTGTACTACTCAGAACCTAAATGAGATAGAGCAAATATAAACACATACTCGCCTTAAAGTCCGTCTCAACGTAATACTGATTACACATAAAAACATGCATCAAAATAATGCTAACTGGACATCAACCATCATTGTAACAATATTTAGAACACGCCTCATTACTAATATCGTAAATTTAAAACCATTTAAAAATCTTTTCTACCATACTAACATTTTGGTTTACGGAAAGGTTAGAAAAAAAAATGGCATAATAAGGATACTTGTGTCTTGATAGTAATATGATATACTAGAAAATACGTTCATATCAGAGTGCACATTTTGCGCTATAAAATTACCTCATTGCTTTATAAGAATTATATTCCCCAGATTTTATTTCTAAACAAATTAACATCCAAAGTCCCCTACAACAATGATTTTCATCAAATCTATTTTCTTTTATCAAAACTAAAACAGTAACATAAAAATAAGGAATCCATGTATGTATAAAAAAAAAAAATTATAATCTACACTAAAGTAAGGAAAACCCAAATATAAACGTGATGACTCAATGAAAAATTACTGAAATCACCAAATTTTTAAGAATAAAAATCACATTTAAATAAAAATCACATTTAGAATAAAAATATAATAAACTTACATAAATCCACCAAGTTGTAGAAAGATTCGAGAGATAAAATATTCTGAGAAAGAAGTGGTAGGGAATTCGAAATCCTCTTGGAAGAAAATATTGGGGTTTTTATAAGGGTAAAACCATTCACTTGAGAAAGAAACTAATGGCCAGAAATTAAGAGAGCTATTGTATGGATCTGAAGGACTGATGATTTCATCTTAATGGACATTTATGAGAGGAAAACATGAGAAATGCAAGCTGTGTAATGTGATAGCAGAAATTGAATGGATGCGGCTAAACTTGAAATGAAAAACAAAGGAAAAAAAAAAACAGCTGTTGTACGTAAGAAGGGAAATAAAGAAAAAAGCCCTAAGTGAAATGGTGAGTTTCACTTGAATGACTTTTTGTATATTTTTTTTATTACAAAAACAATAGGGCTGGGCTAACAAAAGGGATAGGTACTACATTGTGTATTCAATCTTTCACCTGCACACTTAAGAAAACAAAAAGAATGGGGGGGCTTGGTGGTGGCCGGGGAGTCTCCAATGCTAAAGTCAGTACATCTCCTTAGTAGTTTGTACGTAAGTTTAGAGGGCTCAAAGAGAGTTCTTCGTACTTGGGGATCGACTTTTATGGGACATCTCATCCCTGACTTTGAGAAACTTATGTCCTTTCTACTGTTCATTTGTCAAAATCTTTTACTGTGGCGTGGCTTCTAGAGCGGCGTCATTAATGACGTGGGGAGTCTGGGTAGTGGTGCCATTAATGTGACATGTCTCCCTGACTTACTTTATCCTATGGGCGTTCCCTGTTAAACCTTTCCATCCCTACTATTAGGAGATTAAGAATTCTTTATATTTTTCACTTGCTTGCCTATGCAAGTTCCCAATGGCAAGGTGTCATTGGAGTGGTGTCAGGGTGGCGAGTCCCATCTGCCCCTACCGTCCGCTTTTCTTGCGTGTAGGTTGCTTTACGGGTAGGTTTCGCTCATGGGTCGAGTACTCTGCAGAGGCCAACCAACTCCTTTTAGGGGAGGGTCATTGGCCTTGATCGGACTTGGCTGGGCTTTAAGACTTACTTTGCTAGTTGTCCCTCATGGGTTTGCTTTAAGAGCCGATAAGGGGAAAACCCCTTACAAATTCCATACACTATCCAAGATGTGAGCCCAAATACTTTAGAATGGGCCCAAAAAGCCCAAGCCTGTAAGAACCAAGGATTAGACCCCACACCATATGTAACGCCCCGTCCCTGAGGGGTTTGGAGAGTTTACTCATGTCATCTAATACTCCAAAATTTTCTCTATCACACAAAATACTTATTAATTCATATCAATTTCTCCAGTATAAATAATCTAAGACAACATAAGTCTTAATATAAACATCAACCTCCCAACATATCACATCATCCGAGCACAACAAGCTTACTGAACAAAAATCCTCAATACTTGTATAAACTTTCTATGCTTAATCCATTATCCTTAGGTTATCTCATCCAATGCTTCATAGTCTTGATCCTTAGCTGAGGTATCCAAAATCATCTGAAAAATATTTGGAAGTAAGGGGATGAGTTATCAACAACTCAGTAAGCAGAGAACATATACTAATATATAAACATGAGCCTTTTTAGAAAGTTTGATACGTAGAAACAAAACATTTCATTTTCATATGCAGGTCTCAAAAACTTGTCGTAAGAAAATCAAAGTGACTTTTTCAATCTTTTAATACCCAAAGACCAACTGTTCATTTTTAAAGATACCTTTCATATTCAAAAACGCTTTGGTATAACAAAACTGAATGTTTTCATTTTATCATATCATATCATATACCATATTTAACCCCCATGGTAGGGTTGTGCTATCCCCGGTGGCCAAATCAAGCAATATCATATTGTGAAACTTGCCATTTTTCAATCTCGGAGTCCCGAGTGTGCACACAGGAAAGAACACGTACATGACCACTTTGTTTTCAAAGTGGGTGCACTCATATCATATCATATCATATCATGTTGGTACCAACCAGGTCACGTGAACCAATATCATCATATCATAACCATATTCAGAATCAGAATCAGAATAGATAAGTATGCCAAAGATTTTTCATATCCATATCATATCAAAACACATGCTAAAAATAATCATATCATTTCCATTTGATAAAAAGAAGATCCAAATCATTTCATATCACATGTATAAACATCTTAATTATATCATATTCGCTCTTTTACATATGTTAGAAACATGTCAAATATTGCTCATGTCTACACTATTTATGTCAAAAGCATTTCTTTTCTCTTTCATACATATCTTATGAATGAATGCAAAACATATACTGATATTGTTTTTCACATTTTCTTTTTAAAACAAAATGCACATTTTTATAAACCAACCTCAGTTAATTTCTTTTTATGCAACTCTAGCATAGGAACCCCGCTTACCTAGATTTCTTAATTTTCTGAAAGTTTTCTCAATAATTTCGAACAATCAATCGTCACTATAAGATAATCACGTAATTTTCGTAAATTTTCAATCAATCACGTATTTCGATATTTAAGTCTAAGTTTCTAAAATGACTTATTTAAATTCCTTAACACTTAAAATTCTCATAACCCCAAAATAGCATCGTTTTCTAAAACCATCAATATCCACTTAATCAAATTCGTACCTAGTAAGAAATTTATTGAATAAGTATTATGATAATTACGGAACTCAATAAAATTATTATTTAAAATATCTAAATTACCAACTACGAACTATAAATTAATAGAACACTTTGAATACTTTAAAAAAAAATCTTCTAAAATACGCCGTGAAAAACTCATCTCTTAAAAAATAGGTTTACTTCCTTTAGTTAACAATATAATTAAAATATTATTTACACAAAAATAATATTTTATGAGACTTAAAACAAAACTCTTTTAAACTAAGCTCATTTACATAAACCTAAACAAAGCAAGTCCATGAAAACCCATTAGACCACTCACTCGAAAAGATAGATCTGGAGGCATACACTAAGGGACAAAAATGGCAATAGCACTACTCTTCTATTAGGTTGGCATAATTATCTATAACTATATATAAACTTTATAAGGGAAACTTACAATGAACGGAAATAAAAACATAGAAATAACAAAACTATAGCGATAGCAGGGGCTTACACCACGAAAAACCGAGGCAGTGGCATCGTGGGAGCGCGACGGATGCTGGACTGAGGTGGTGGTGACCTTCCCGATGGCATCGCACAGGGAGAGAGAAAGAGAGAGTGCTAAAAAAAACAAAAGAGGAAGAGGGAGATAATGTGAGAGAAGAGATGAAGGGAAAGCAAGTCGAAAGAGGTAGATACAGCGAGGGGGTGCAGGTGGCTTACCAAGAGACTGAGGTGGTGTGAGGTGGACAAGGGGGTGACAGGATGATGGCTGGAGGTATGGGTTGGCAGGTTGATAGCTCACGGTGGAGGAAACACTCCTCTGTTTCTTGGTGCGGGAAACAGGGGCTTTCTGTGAGGTGGGGGATGGCTCCTGGTTTTGTGTGGCTAACCAACGGCTAAGTAAAGGTGTTATGGCACAAACGTTGGACGTGGGTGAGCCGTGGAAGGTGGCTATGAGGTGTTGGGTGGCTATAAGTGTGGCTCAGTTTCGGGTGTTTAAAACAGAGGAGTATTTTGGCTTGCGACGGAGACTATAGAGACGTTGGGCTGCGGCTTCATGTGGTAGGGCACGATGGTGAGGTCTGGACTGAGGTTCACCATGGGGGGTGGATGCTCATAGAAGTTTGGATGGCTGAGGGTGTGACGAGAGGGCAGCGGCAATGATTATAGGGTTGAGGATGCTTAATATATATATATATATATGATATATATAGTAAACAGATAAAAACCTAGAGAGGAAGGTTGAAAGGGGCGTGCATGAAAATGGCAAAATGGACATGAAAGTCTAGAATTGTTTCCATGGACTTGGGCTCTTTAGCCTAAAAAATATATATATTCGGCCTATGGGTTTTTTCCTAAGTTTTGGGCCTCACTCAACCTAAAAAAAATGTACTTGTCCTATAAATTTTTTGAGTGAAGATTCACTTGGTCCATTAAAAGATTTTTAACCTAATTATCAAATCTATTGAAAAATTATATTCTACCAAAAATATTTTAGGTCCGAACTCCCTTCCAAAAAATTTTACTTGCAAATCTCACATGGGCTTTTCATAATTATAAACTCAAAAATTTTGTAAAGTGGGCTTAGCTGGACCTGAGTGTTACACCATGCACGTCTCCTCTTTCACTAGGGTTTTCAGCTACTATATATATATATACATGTTACACACTTCTCACACACACACCCTCTTTGCATGTAAATCATCTTCAACCTAGGACTAAGGTTGCCGCATTCCAGACCTCTTCTCTATTATGCTCAAGAATGTCACTGTCTAGCCATAGCCTCTTCCCCAAAGTCAAGCCTCTCCCTATTGCCATCCTTGCCCCACTACCATCAAAAGGTAGCTCGACTTCCAAGCTTTTCCACGCCGCAACCCCACACAACAAGCCCCCCTGCACAACCTCAACTGCAATAGTAGGTTGTTACCGTTGAGAACGTCCTTCCCATGTGAAGTCCAGCAACCACTTTTCCCAGCCACCATGTTGCCGCCATTGTTGCCCTTTTTAGCCACCATGTTACTGTCCTCTCCTCCCCTTAGCACCTTGCCACACGTCCATCACCATCACCAAAATCTGAGCAGGTGGCTCACAATAAAGGCATTTTGTTTTTGCTCCTCAAAACAGAGCATTTTTTACTCAACTAACGCACCGCCCACGCCGAAAGCTCCACAAAAACTGCCGCCAAAAGCTTCTGGCCACCCCAAACCCGTTGTACACCTCTTCATTGTCTCTCGTGTTCTGCCGCATCTTCCAACCGCATCGTCGTCGATATCCATCTAGGCTGCCACCATACGTGTTGCTCTCTCAGTGAGTCTAAGATCTCCTCGCACGGTGCTCCCCCTCTGTTATTCTTAGAAAAAAGAGCCTCAATTTTGTGTTAATTTCATAATATAACTCTGTATTCCAAGTTTAGCATTATTACACAAATGCCACTTGTTTAAATTACGTAAATGCCCCTGCCAATAAGTGTTGAGCAGAGGATTTATATTTTATGATAGAATTGATAAAACCAGGAGGAATTAAATGAAGGAGGAAAATAATTTAGATTTTTGATGTAATAGTCGAAGATATTTAGTAGATGTTGATTTAGGTAAGTGATGTGAGAATTTTAGAATTTTTAAGAAAATATGTTATTTTAGCATGTCAGGCATAAATATCAGAGATTTATGTAAGTTACATATCTAGTTTATAGGTGACGATTAATTTAGTTCGAAATTGTTGTGAGAAAATTTAGAAAAATTAAAAAGTTCAGTTAAGCTAGGTTTCTATGATAGACTTTGCATAAAACGAATGAATCGAGGTTGATTTTATGAAAAATATGCATGTTTTATTATGAAAAGAAAAATTAAAAACAATCTGAGTCATTTTATCCGCATCCGCATGAAACTTTCATTTAAAAAGAGAAAAATATTTCTGTCATGACTGTGTAGACATGAGCTTATTTTTAGCATTTTAATTTTGAACTATATTCAAAAAGCGAATATGAGAATTGAAAATTTTTGTATTGATTTAGTAAAAATGTTTTGGATCTATTTATGATATTGTTAAGATGATATAAATTCGTTTAGCACTCTATTTTGATATGATATGGCATCTAAAAACTTTTGGCATAACTTTCTGATTTTGTTTTGGTTCTAATTCTATTTCTGTTCTATATAGTAAGACCCCACTACGGGTGATAATAGTTGTATACGGCCCTTCCACTGGTAATAATAATGGTATACGGCCTTGCCACAAATAATACTAGCGGCATAAGGCTTGTTAGAGGTAATAATAATGGTATACAACTATGCCACGGGTAATAGTAGTGGTATACAACCCAGTCATGGGTGATAGTAGTGGTCTTTGTATGAGTGCACAATATTTTTGTAATAGAGTGATTTATGTTCTACTTGGCAATCGACAGATACACAATCCTACCTAGGGGTTTAAACATGGTATTTTGTTCTGATATGATACTCTAAAATGATGATGATGCTTAGTTATGTTATGCCAAAAGATATTTTTGAATAAAAATATTTCCAAACGTTCGCTCTGATATATATTTTTATAACATGTTATGATTCTGCATTCTGAAACTGAAGATGTTTTGTTCGGCATTCTGAACTCTATAAATGCTCATGTTTACATACCATTAGATGTTCTCTACTTACTGAGTTGTTGATAACTCACCACTTATCTCCACAATACTTTCAGATAATTTTGATGGTTTAGCCAGAAATCCAGAGTAGTGAGCAAGAGCAAGATTAGATGATCGTAGAGGAATAATTACCATAGGGTACAAGTAACTATTGGAGAGTCTTATTCAAGAGATATCTTATTTTATGTTGATTTGAGTATTTGAGATGTGGATATTTTGGAATTTTATGGAGATTTTAGTTTGTTATGTTGAGGTCTTTCTTTGGTGTCCTTGTGGAGGAACACCTATTTGGTTTTGAATGAGTAAATTTATATTTTATGATGTCTTTGGAGTATTTATAATTGTGTTATTAAAAATGATTTTAAGTAACAGGAACTAACCTCCGGACGGGGCGTTACACATATTTGTCAAGTAGATTTTGTGCCTCCATTTGTTGATCATTTCAAATACAATTGATGAAAGCCGCAACCAGTTGGATTCATTCAGAAATGTGTGCATACCTGTTATTTTGCTTCTGTATTTTTTTTTTATGACTGGAGTCATGAGTTGAACGATGTTAGAATATGTAAATCAAGTTTGGCTGACAATTTTATAGCTGTTATATTTGAATATGTAAATCACGTTTGGCTGATTGAGAATTTTCAAAAAGTTACTACTATTCTGATGGGTGTAAGGCCTGTTTGTTTTTACAAATTATCTTATCTTATTTAATCATTACAAATTTTTTAAACTCCCACATAAAGTATAATTTACAAATCAACTTTTTCAAATTCTAAAACATAAAATAATTTTAAAAAATTATATTTTAATAATATTTTATTCAATTTTTATCTCATCTCATTTTTTACAATAAACTAAGCCTAAATAACAGTCAATACGCCCATTAAGAGATCGAACCCCGGTCCAAGAATACCCACGAGGACGGAGAGAGCTTCGTATAAAATGAGTTAAAGCCAACGATCTGATAATCAGACGAAGAGTAAGCTCTAATATTGGATGCGCTAATTGTTTGGGGACGAGTCAACTCGTTCATTACACATGATTTCTTCATATATCCACATTATCTTATAATTTTGTTGTCATTTCGTAGGATATGTATATATAAATCACGTTTGGATGACGGAGAAGATCTAGCTAGCTTGATTGAAATAGCTACTAGTACTGTTAGATCTGATTCATGTAACTAAAATGGCCGGCCGGAATCAATGAATCATCCATTTATCGATTCATGTTTCCATATGAGCCCAACTTTTGTGAGGGCACAAACGTAATGTCCGTACTTTTTTTTTTTATATATATATTAAAACTACTCGTCTACTCTCGCAATATGCGAGAATAATTATTTCAGAATAATTAATAGGTGAAGAAGTTAAAAAAAAGAGAGTAAATGATGAGAAGTCAAAATATACAATAAAATGCTATAATTTATATATATATATATATATATATATATATATATAAAATGAATCGTCGTTTTTCTTCGTTGAAAAAGCTGCACTAATAAAATGATAGAACGTTAAAGTAATAACTAACCAAAAAGACAAATAGCAAAAACTAATAACGACTATAATATGAAAAGCCTTTTTTTTCCTTCTTCGTTAAATTACTGACATAGATTATAAACAACCTTTCGTCTTCAAATTTTTGTTTTGATCTCAATGTAAAAAAAAAAAAAGAGAAAACTTATCGTGATAATAAAGATATTAATATAATGAAAAGTTAGACAAATAATAGATGCATGCCTGGTTTGCGGTTAATCTTCAAGTCAGTGTAAATTATATATAATATCCAGCAACCAGGCTTTCAGGATCATTTTAAGGAGCAGCTAGCCAAACAATAGAATATCAATAGTTTTTCAAGAAGATATTTTTTACAAAATTATTTTGCACACATATATACAATGTTTAATGTTGAAACTATTAGAAGAAAGAATAAAGTGTTTTCTGAATATTCATCTCATTGAATACAAAAATTACATAATGCCTTAGACACCTTATATAGGCATTCGGTACATCATGTAATGACTCGAAGAATAATAAAAGGAATAAAAGTTTGTTATAACCGAAACATCAAAGTATAGCTAGAAATCTCAAAACTGAGAACTGCTAAGGTGCATTATTGCAGCTTTTTATTCTTTGAGTGAGCATCATTTTGACTGAGGTTAATACGCCCCCTCGAGTCTAATTGGGTGTCAAGCACAATAAGATTCGATCTAAGAATGGAAAAGCAATTAGCCACTAATGGTTTAGTAAAAACATCGGCTATTTGGTTTTTGCTGCTGCAAAATTGAACTTGTAGCGTCTTGGCAGTGTTGAGGAATAATCTCAAATTGCATGTGGATAAAGTCTTGGATATGTTTATAAGGAATGGACAATCATCTCTTGTAGAACTGGTTTTATGAGATAAGTTAGGCTCATGAATTTTTTCATGGTATCAGAGCCTGCCACAGAACGAATAAGGGCTCACACTACTTACCCCGTAATAAGAACTAGAAAAAAGTTTTGGCCTGCACGTGAGGGAGAGTGTTGAGGAATAATCTCACATTCCTTGTGGATAAGGTCTTGGGTATGTTTATTAGGAATGAAAAATCCTCTATTGTAGAACCGGTTTTATGAGATGAGTTAGACCCATAAATTTCTTCAGGCAGCAACTCTAACTCCCACGAAATGAAAGTCTATATACATATGCTTTGTGCGAGAGTGATACACAGGATTTGAAGTCAAGTATGTTGCCTCTAAATTATCACACCACAAAACAGGTGACTACGAAAATGAGAAACCAAGCTCCTTGATCAAGGTTTGCAGCCATATGAGTTCTATAGTTGTATTGGCCAGATATTTGTATTCGGCCTCAGTGTTGGAACATGCAGCCGTATGTTGCTTTCGTGAACTCCATGATATAAGATGGTTTCCTAGAAAAATACAAAAACCTCCTATAGATCGCCTATCATCTGGGCATCCTACCCAATCGACATCAGAGTATGCATGCAGTGTGAAGGCAGATTTTTTCTAGAGAAATAGTCTATAATTAATGGTGGATTTTACGTAGTGAAGAATTCTTTTCACTGTTGTCCAGTGGGAAAGTTTGGGTTTATGCATGAATTGGCACACTTTTTTTGATAGCGAATGAGACATCAGGTCTAGTTAATGAAAGGTATTGTAAGCTACCAATGATGCTTCTGAACAAGGTAACATTTTCAAAAGAAGGAGAGTCAAATTTTGAAAGCTTGGTTGATGCTGACATAGGTGAGGAGATGGAATTGTCACCAATCATATTGGTCCTTTTTAACAATTCATAAATGTATTTACGTTGCAACATAAGTAGACCATTAGCAAGATAATCAAGTTCCAAACTAAGGAAGTAAGACAAAGGTCCTAAGTCTGTAACTAAAAAAACTGACCAAGAGATGAAATGAAACTATCAATAGCAGTTGATGAGGAGGAGGTGATGATCATGTCATCGACATATACCAATATAAACATGCAAATACTAGATGTGTGTAGGGTAAAAAGAGAGGGGTCACCCTTTGATGCCAAGAAGCCATCATTGATGAGCCAAGAGCTCAATTATGAGAACCAAGCTTGTGGAATTTGCTCAAGGCCATAAATGGTCTTATTGAGTTTACATAAAAAGTTAGGCCGCAGAGGATCAATGAAATCTTGCGATTGTTGCATAAAAACTATCTCAGAAAGCTTACCATGGAGGAAAGCATTTTGGATGTCGATTTGTCGAGGGCACCACCCACGGGCAACTGCAATTGAGATGACTAACTAGATGGTTGAAGGTTTAACCACTGGATTGAAAGTTTTGGTATAATCTATACCGATCTGTTGGTGAAAGCCTTTGGCCACGAGCCTTGCTTTCCGCCTTTCAATAGAGCCATCAGGACGTAATTTTGTTCTAAATACCCACCTGCAACCAACAAGATTAGAGACAGAGGAAGGAGGGACAAGGTTCCAGGTGTTGGTTTTCACAAGGGCTTGGTATTCTTTGGCTGTGACATTTTGCCATTCGGGAAATTTAGAGGCTATAGTGAAGGAGGACGGCTCATCAAGAACCATGGCAGTGGAAATAAAATAGTGGTGAGAGGGATATAGAAAGGTGCTGTCAGTGAGAATTCGAGGTCAAGAGAAATTTGTGAGGGAACGAGTGATGATGGGAGAGCATGGAGGAATTAAGAGAGAAGCGTTTTGAGGTGGTGAAAAAGGAAGGTCTGAAGGAGATGATGATGAGTGTTGGGAGAGATTAGGGATTTCGGGTTGAGAATTTGGGGACGACAAATGGGGTGTTTCAGAGGGAGATGAATGAATTATGGGTTGGGTTTGCATGAGAATGAGTGGGTCAGGAGATAGTTGCAATGGGCTAGTTGTGTGCATAGTTGAGGTTGGGCTGGAGGAGTGTAGAGATGGAGGTGGGGCAGGTGTGTGTAGAGTGGGGTTTGTGGTAGGTGTGTGTAAGGCTGAGTTTGGGCCAAGGGGAACTGGGTCGAGAGTTGAGTTAGGAAAACATGGAAGAGAGATAGTACGTGTAGTGGACTGAGGGATAGAGGGAATAGAAATGAGATTTTTGTATGGAAATTTTGTTTCATTAAAAGTGACATCACGAGAAATATAGAGACAATTTTTATGATAATTATGACATTTGTACCATTTGTGAGAGGGACTATATCCAAGAAATAGACATGAAGTGGACAGAAAACTTAATTTATGACAATTGTAGATAGGGTTGGAGATTAGGCCAACATTTACATCCAAAAGTTTTGGAGAATGAGTAATCAGGGGGTTTGTGATAAACAATAAAATAGGGAGATTGATTTTGTAACATTAGGTGTGGGAAGTAAATTGATAAGGTAGGTAACGGTTTCAAAAGTGTCGGCCCAAAAAGAAAAAAGGAAGAAAAGCTTGGGCTAGGAAAGTAAACCCGGTTTCAACGATGTGTCGGTGTTTGCGTTCAACAAGACTATTTTGTTGGTGTGTGTGGGGACAAGAAAAATGATGGATTATTCCAAGGGTTTTGCAAAGGGATGTGAGGGAGAGAAATTCCCCTTCGGCATCGGTTTGTAAGGAGATAATTTTGGTGTTAAAAAATAGTTCGGCAAAGTTAATGAATTATGTAAAAACAAATAATACATCGGATTTATTTTTGAGAGGAAAACACCAAGTGAACCTTGTGAAGTGATCAACTATAGAAAGATACTATTTAAATCCATTTCTTGAGAAAAAAGGGGCTAGACCCCATACATCAACCCATAACAGATCCATAGACTTTACAGAAGTAGTATAACTTAATAGTTCTTCTGCATACAACTGGCGGTGGGCAATCGCAGGGTAATCGGATTTATAAAAAAAAAACAGAACTTTGATTTCTCTCATCGTCTTTAGTGGGTTGGGGAGCTATTTCACTTTAGACAAACATTCGAATCAAACAGGACATATCTATCCTTGGATTTAATTCATGAGAATTTTACAAATGGTTGAATTGTAGGATTACTACTAGAAGATTTTAGAGGCCATTGGAATTTGGCTTCTTTGTAAAAATCCTTGGCATAGCTACAAACATCCTTGGCTTGACCCTGGTCTCGTTACAAAACTGCTGCACCACAACCTCATCATGCTTCTAAATGCTCCACCCCAGACTCTTGGCCAATCCCAGCATCTTGTCCTAAACCTCTTCTTCAAACCCACCTAATTTCCCCACTTGGATTTCACCTTCTTGGTTATGGAAGTAAATCTGTCATCCTCCCTTTTAATTTTCAACCAAGGTAAAAAAAAAAAAAAAAGTACAGAAGTAGATAAATGGGTGTGGAGAAGGTGGCTGAGATTGTGAAATTCAGAAGAAATAGTGGTTTGTGGTACAAGTGGCTGGGACTGTGAAATTCCCAGTCTTATCTTCTCTCTTCAACTTCGTCTAAGGAAAAAATCTAAGGAAAAAAATATCTTTTGTAAAATAAAAAAATAACAAAAACTCTTTTTTAGCTAAGCCTAACAAAATCAAAGAGATTGTTAGGCTTCGACAAATCCTCAAGAAGTGGAGCAAGCTTCCCAACACATCCAAAGCAACGAGTAGCAACAAGAGCCTAAAGTTTCTCAAAAGAACACTTTCTTTGTCAGATAATAGCTCTACTCAGGAAGCCTCTGCCATTAATGGAGTTCGAAAGGCTATCTTGTCGTTTGTGTTGGAGAAGAGCTAAAGAGATTTATAATACCGACCGAGTGTTTAGGTCTCCGGACTGTGAAATTCCCACCTACACCTCTCTGATTTTCTTCAGAATGGTGAGAGAGAACGAAAATGGTTATGAGGAGAAATGTGCCTGGGTTGCAAGTAAAGCAGTTGGTGGTTTTACTTTTTATTAAAAGGCGTGCCGGTTCCGTAACGTTTACGTCAGCCGGTTGCAACAACCATTTTTCATAACTTAATGAAAAAGGCAATTGATGGGCCTTGGCTAAGGGATTCCGGACCAAAAAAGAGGGAATTATTGGGGAAATAAGGCAAACAGTGGGTGCGCATGACTCTAGAGACGATGTCGAGGACTCGAGAGATGGGTGGTTGAGTCTTCGATGCCAGCAACTTATGGATGCTTTTTCACCAAGATTAGCGGATGGGGAAGACAACGGTAGGGAGGAAGGAAATTGATTGAGGCCGTTACGGGTTGGTCTACTGATGAGGAGCCTCCCTATCATTTTGTCCTTCACGAGAAATGGGTTGCATGGAATTCAAAGAAACAAGAGTTATTAGTGCAAAATTGTAGGACAAATAGAAGATTTTTTGTGATAGAGGGAACATGAAGAAGATTATGAAGCTTAAACGAAGAAGAATTAATGGATAAAGAGGAGTCACTGATATTGTGAATGGGAAGACCAGTTCCATTTCCAACTTGAATTTGTTCATTGCCACTATATGGTTTAGATGAGAGGTTGAGATGAGAAAGATCATGGGTGATATGGTGGGTAGTAGCACTGTCTGGGTACCAGGTTGAGTCTGTGATGGCTGATGGGGAGGTATAGTTGGCGGAGAAGGAATCGAGTGGGTCTTATTGGTAGGCATGATCAAACCGAAAATGACTTTGTAGAGCAACATGTCCAGGTTTGTTGTAGACTTGGCAGGTAGGTCTATGTTGGTTGCTGTTTTGGGAAGAGGAATTTGAGTGGGAATTAGAGGATGAACGTCCTCTGTTGGAGAAGAACCTTCCTCTGCCTTGACCATTTCGGCCTCTACAAAAAGAACCTCTTCCTCGCTGATCTCGTTGATTGCCTGTACTGAGATTGGCAGATGGCTCAAAGGAGAGGTTATGGTACTGCGAAAGGTATGGGTCAACCTGCTTTCATGAATAAGAAGAATGTGATAGAGCTCATGGGAGGTTATGGGTTCAGTTCTGGAGGTAATTGAGGTTATGAAGGATTCATAGGTTGAGTCCAGACGCTTGAGAAGATAGGTTACAAATTTTTTCTTGGGAAGGGGATTTCCAGTTGCAGCGAGTGTATCAGCTAGTATCTTCACCTCGCTGAAATAATCTGAATGGATTGTTCTCCACGAGACAGATTTGTGAGTTGAAATCTGATTTGGAACTCCTTTGCTTAAGAGTGTGAGCTGAACATAGACCCAAGTGCAACCCATAGCTCGTGTGAGGTACCTGTAGAAATGACATGACCAATCACAGACTCGGTAAGTGAAGAAAACAGAATACTCAGAATGAGGTGATCTGTACGTTGCCAAGAGAGGTAAGCTGGTTTTATTTTGGGACTGGTATTGGTTTCAGTAGGAAGCATTTTTGGTGGAGGTATATGTGTTCCATCAACATACGAAAAAAGATCTTGTCCTTGTAAATAAGCTGTAAGCCGAACTTTCCACAATAAGTAATTTTCAGAGTTGAGTTTTATGATTACTAGATGTGAAAAGGAAGAAGGAATAGAAGTAGGAGGTGATGGGGGGAGCCTGCTGGGTTGGCTGCCATGGTAAAAACGAAAAGGATCAGAGAGACTGCTAGTCTAGCAGCTCTGATACCATATCAGAAGAAAGAATAAAGTGTTTTCTGAATATTCATCTCAGTGAATACAAAAATTACATAATGCCTTAGACACCTTATATAGGCCTTCAGTACAGCATGTAATGACTTGAAGAATAATAAAAGGAATAAAAGTTTGTTATAACCGAAACATCAAAGGATACAAATCTTGAAACTTCTAGAACTGCTGAGGTGGATTATTGCAGCTTCTTGTACTTTGAGTGAGCATCATTTTGATTGAGGTTAATAGAAACCATTGCAACCTTGATCTCAACCTTATTTCTTGGTGCTGCTTTGGAACAATCAGAAGTTCGAAGCTTTTCAGTTTATGCTAGCAGGCGCGGGGTGATAGTGCTAGAAGGGGATCCATTGGCATTTGATATGCGCTCATTTCTGGGCGATATGCCTGTTGGAGTTGGAGGTCTTCATCGATTTCTGTTTTCACCATCAGGTTCCGGTGGATCTAGCGGAACTTTCCAGTTAAACAGAAGACAAGCGATCGATATTAAAGCAGATAATAGATAAAGAACCTCAAAGCCCTGGATGCCTAACCGCTTAGGTTTGTCAGAACTATCGTTGTCGGTTGTGCACGCATTTGAGGGAGTCAGCCATTCGTCTTCCAGTGACTTCAAAACTCCATTCTCCGATAGCTTTAGGATGGCTTTTGAAAAATTCCAGACAATTGGCAACTCTTTCTGGAAGGCCTGAGTGGGAAGGCAGAGAAGATTAGATTTCCCTTGGGTGCATGTTCTAAAAGACATAGATGAAAGGGATGTTAACTTTCAAAGAAGATTCCCAAAAGAAAAACCATCAGGAAAAAGAAACTGCTGCTTTCATAAATATCTAATGAATGTTTCAGTAATTAGCTACTCACAAAGCCGAAACCTCCGTATTTGGTGCTAGCCACGGCACTGCTAGTGAATTGCTTGCAGTACTTATTGCAGAAATATCTGGCATATGGGAGTTCGAAAAAGACAGCAGATATATTCTTGCTTTCGAGCAAGGTACATATCTTCGCCACTTGTCATCACGACATTCTCTGACTTGAAGCCATGCACTTTCTTCACGTAATCGCATTTGAATTTATTCCCACACCCAACTTTCAAGTCGAGAGTCTTCAACGACTCAAGGTCCTCCGCAACAGTTGGTCGTAATTGTTGCACCGTGAGCATTGAAGACAGAGTACTAGTGTAGCACGACGTTAGGATCATCACGATAAGGAGCCAAAATACAAGCACTAAACGTGTATATGTGTTACGGATATTCTCTCCTGAAATGTGAAATTAACAGTGTGGGATTAGTGCTTCATTGTCTCTCATAAGTAAATCAATGTTTTCCTCCACAAGCATTATTCTTATGAATTTTGACCATTCTTCAAAACTTTTGGAAACAGAGTGCTTGTGAAAGATATTAAGAAAGAAGTACTGGAAAACTCTCTTGAGACTGTCGTGCAACCGTTAGGTGAGCTTCTACAGAGCAAAATAGAATACCTTTGTTTGTATACTGAAAATTCATACGTACTATGAACAAAGAACAGAGTCGAGAATGTAAACCAAAGTGCAACGAAGATCTTCTTCCACCATTCCCGTCCAAAATCTTCATTGGGTTGCCGCTCTAGTAACCAAACAATGAGCGTTGTGAAAAGAAAAAGGGCAGCAGTCGACACCCACAATTGCCAAGTGAAAGGCTCCGTAAACATGAATTGTAGCCTCGTAGATTTTCTTGGAGCTATTATTACCAAGCTTGACTCGGTATATGGAAGAGTGAAATCCACGTACTGCAGTCGGTCTTCTAGTATGGTGATGTCTCCAACCACAGCATCATAAGTCTTTTATGGTATTACCATCGGCCGACATGCCATGCGTGAAACTCCTTATCAGAACAATTAATTGTAGCCCAGTGAAGGATAACAAAAAGTTAAGTTACAATACCAGCTAATCATATATGATGCATGAGTTCTAGGCGAAGAGACTCATTGTTTTTAATTCCTAGCTAGCTAGGGGCTTCTTTGTTTTGAACAATCATTAATACAACTTTTACACAAAAATTAATCCAAATATTACTCAAACACAAAATACTTTTCAATTTCAAGTTTTCAACATTTTCATCTAATCATTACTCAAATACAAAAATTAATACAACTTTTACAAATTTAAAAAAAAAAACATAAAAATCAATACAACTTTTACAAACTTCAAAAAATTTAATATTAAAATTAAGTTATATTGAAACAATTTTTAACTTTTACTTTCACGAACTCCAATACAAAATTTATTTTTAAAAAAAAATTTCTTCATTTTTTTTTCTCATTTTTTAAAATTTAATAAAATATCTTCTCTTAAACCATTTCATTATAATTTAAAATAATTTAAGCATCCCTAAAACTAATCGATCGTCTGGCCCACGGAAATTACTGATCAAGTATAATAATTATAGGAAAGTCGAAAAGACAAGTGAAAAAAAGTAATAACGTGAAAAGTTTTGTTTCCTCTCTATTAAATTAGTAATCATAAGTGATAAGGAACGTTTTTTCTTTTTATCTAATGTAAAACAATCTAGTACTGGGTTTATTATATATGGTTTTAAAGAAAATACAATGTCTTTTTCGCGTCTAAAGGGACGTTGGGATAGATCAATAAAATAGAATGAAAAATAAAATAAAATAATGAGGTAATTCAATATACAATATCACATATAATTAGATGCTTTAGAAAATAATTAGGTAATAGATGGCCAAGCGTTATCGATGAGTGTTTGATGCGTCGACAAGTACTAGTCTAGTCAACTAGGGACGTCAATAAATTAAGCAAGGACTTCTCCGTAATAAATGGCGGTGAAAAAGTTACCTTATTATATACAAGCTGAACCAGATCATCGTAGGATCCATTATTTGCCTCAAATTTGTAAGGCAGAGGATGCTCTAAAAGCTCATGCGCCTTGTAGAAAACTTGAATGCAGAAGCCATCGTATTTGTTTTGATTCTGTTTTTCACCATGCACAAACTTCACAAATCTGTCGTATGTTTTTCCACCTGGAACTACGATTTTCAGTGGCTTTCCATTGATAGGCTTTTTCCAATTACCTGTTGGTAGAGCAATTTTATAGGTTGGTGTGTAAACAAATACCAAGCAACTTACCTTAATCGTACGTGCATGTAAAATATTCAAGCAAAATAAGAATATTTTTGGTTGAGCGTTTAGGTTCAACTATATTAATTAGTTCATAGAGCTGTATTTTCTTGTATAGATTGAAGCTTTACTCACGTCGATCTATTGTGAGCCATATAACGGAGGTTTTTGATCAGATGAGAAAATCCATTTGTTTTATGGTCTTTTCCCAAGTTGTTTCTAACTAATTATTATATTTTTTATATTAACGTAAACGTCTCATAAGTTTATAAGTTAGCAAACACTAAAGTGCATGGTAGGTAGATGCTCATACAACTTACCAACAGAAGTCTCGCTAATGGCGCCCTCCCGCCGGGAAGGAAAGTCAGACAATACTTCGTCTGTCTTTGGGACCTTGCTCTTGTACTTTCCAGCTGAAATTTGCATGGCCGTTTTCTCTTGTTTACCAATATGAGTATTATCATCAATGATTATACTCATATTCTTCACCGTTTTGCTGTAGTCGGCTTCATGAGCTGCAGAGTAGACACTGACAAGAACACATATCACGAGTACAGGGAAGAACAACAACCATTTAATGGGTCTTGGAACCCCGGTAATTGTTAAGCGTCCGAAAGTCATATTTGCAGATTTTTTTTGTACGTTGGGCATCAGTGACGTCTGTACGTACTTTGGGGTTTCGTAGTACTACATCAGAGTAGTATTATATCCGGAGGTTTCGGTGGCTGATGAAAGTGAAACTGGCTCAACATTATAAAAACCAGCGCGCAGTAGCTAGCAACCAGGAGCTGGTTTGGAATTGGGGACGATAACGGGCAATAAACGTCTAGGATGGCCGGCCAGCTTAGGTTTAAAAGTATTGCTACGCTAGCTATCTTGTTTGCAAAGAAATATCCAAATTGATAGGCCCGATAATATGTTTCATAAAAAATCTAAAATACATTCCTATGAAAGTCCTTCCTGTGTGAACGTGCAAACACTTAAATATATAGCCTCGGAGACATCTGCAATATTCCTAATAAGATGTATAGTCCGTCCAGTGGGGATTTGCAATCACTTAAATAGCCTCGGGGACAGCTGCACTGCAAACATTGTTTCGGTTTCGCAAACAAAAATGCAGAGGTTCGTGTGTTCGACACAGCCAGTGCTACGAAATGCATGCCCAGGAGAGACATGACATACATGATGGGCTTCTTAAAATCCAGTGAGTGTCGTAATTCGGAATATGACCCGTGGTATCATAGCTATTAATGGGCGGGAGATTCCAAGACACGTGAGGAAATGTGGGTTTGATTTTGGGGGTTATGAATCTTATGATACATTAATTAATTGCCATCCACGTTTGGATGCCTGCATATTCAAGGGGTTGCTCGTCTTTATTCGCCTTTGTCGGTTGCTGCATGGACGGAATTACAAAAGCCCCCAAAATTTAACATCCTGGTCCTACACTTGGTGCTTGTTTCTTATAAAAAATCTTCACTACTTATTATTCACCAACACTTCACACACCATATTTTTTTTTTAATTTTTTTCTTTTATCAAATATTTATTATATAAATAGTGAATAGAAAATTTGAAATAGTTTAAAAAGAATAAAGTCAAAAACAAATTTTAAAAAAATATTAAAAAATTAAAATTTTTAAAAAAATGTGGAGTGTGGAGTGTGGTGGAGGTTGTGTAATCTAGCTACCTAAAGTACTCGATATCCAATCCAAATTCACATGCATTTTCACTTGCTACAAAGGAAGTTAATTGGTGGATTATAAAATGAGTTGTAAAATTTATATCGATCGTTATTAAAATTTAACTATTCAAAGATTTAATAAAATTTATGATGTATAATAATACAAATACCTTATAAATAAATTTGTTTTAGCAGATTCTTAAATATTTTATCGCGTATGATTTTTACAAATATACCACATTTAATAGCGTAATTAAAATAAAGTCTATAAATCTATTAAAAATTAATGATAAATACCATATGTAAATCAGCAGACTAGTGAGTGCTTTGTTGTTCATGTTTTCTCCCTACCGCGCGCACCCTTCGGATTGTTCCAAATCAAACGACGAAAATCAAAAAGAAAAAAGAGCCCAAGTGATTCTTGTGTTTTTTACTCGCTCGATTTCTCCGTTGTATGTGCTTGATCGCCGTTAATTAGCAGTGGTATGTTCGGTAAATATATGTATCTGTAAGTCAGGTTTCACGCTTCTTGTGCTTGAACTCATTTTGTCATCCACCAATAATTAGTTTCTTTTCTAGGATGTGAAAATGTGAGTTTGGATTGGATATCGAGTTTAGCTAGCTAGATTTTGAAGATGTTTGATAAGGTTTGGGGGCCCAAAAAAGAAATCGAGGTTTGTTCATGTCCACGTCAGAAGTAAGGATATTGAATCAAATGGGAGACTTGTTGTGAAAAACGCACACCAACGAAGGCAAACAAATAAAGAGCAACGATGAAAAAATAATCACATGTAGGATTGCAACCCGACCAGCCTGTGCTAGTTTTTATCCCGATCCAACCCGGCCACGCGGTTGAACCAACCCAACCCGACCTTTTTAATAGGCTCAACAAAACTTTACCGTACGAGCCATCATGTTGCAACATGGTTGGCTTTTCAACCATTTTTACTCGAGCATTGCTCCTAACAATTCGTGGATTTCTAGCAATATAAGATCATTGAATGCCATAACTCTTATTTGTATTTTTTTTCTCATCTTCTTATTTGTATTATACTTCTATTGGTGTTGTTGGAAAATTTGCAATGTATACAAACTCTTTGATAAGTGCTCCTCTACTGTGTTTACATGCTTGCTAGAGGCTCCCATAATAAGCACATGCAGACAATAATCAAAAGATCAAAAAACATATCAAGCATATACAAATATATGTATATATATATATATGTCATGTGTGTGGAGTCATCTATTTTCTCAATCTTAATAGTGGGTATGTCGAAACCCAATACATCAAAGACCCAAGAACAAGGATCTGCAAGGTGGAAATGGAATCGGAATCAACATGCCAGTGAGGAAGTGTCCAAGAAGTCTTCAAAACATTGATTAGAATCAAGACAATGATTATACCCAAAACAATCAATTTTATTTTCATATTTTGGAGCCACATCTTCATTGTCATCTGAGTTTCCTATTGCCTAAAATCTTGGGCCTGGAATGTAGAATCCATATCAATTCATCAAAGTATATGCTCAACTATATTAATCTTAACATCTTAGGAAGAAACAAATAATAATCCCAACCATTAGGATCAGGACTTGCAACATAGAGAAGAAAATATGCAACACTATTAATAAACAAAGAGCAAAAAGGGGAAGATCAGTTCTATTAAAAGCTTTTTATTCTTTTTACATCAAGAAAATTGGTTTTGTTAAATATGGTTTTAAGTTCTAGCATTGTAAGTAACAAACAAGCTACAGAACAAAAGTTATTAAGATACATGTTTCATGAACAAAACAATATCCCTGATTCTTTGAATTATATGAAACTACTCATATAAGGCATATTTGTTGTGATTTTTCTCATGATTCTTAACAAATGGGTAAAGACAAAGCAAATCAGAAATCAGCAATCCAACTTTCCAATACTCAAGTTAAGATTAAATTTTTAAACAAAAGATATCTAAAACTAACACCATATTTACATTTCAACCAAGCCACTATAAACTAGTTCTTACTGAAGCTAGGAAAACTACCTTGCTTGTTCATCACTATAAACTGGTTCATAGGAAACACAGGTCTTATCCTGTGCAAAACAAAATATATTATAAGCAAATGTTTGATATGATGCATGTAGACTTCATAAGAGAACATGATCTTATATCCAAAACAACAAACTTTTTAAGCAATAAGTTTTTCTTTAAGGTGACCCAACCCCATTATAACAAATATGGATTTCAAACCTAGGATTGTGGTCTGCTATCAATGAGAATTTGATTTCTAGATTTTCTCTGGGAAGAAATATATATATTTATATAAATAGACTTTCTTGGAAAACTACAGCTGATTAACCTGCCAACCAAAAAACCCACTTGATAGCTTTGGTATCTCATGAAGATATTTGTGTCTAGGGGAACTTACTAAAATTCCAGTTATTTCCACCATTTTGCCCACAACTCTTCCTCCAGTCAAGTTTTTCTCTTCCTTCTACATCACACATAGTGTGGTTGCTAAAAGGATACTTCAAATCTATAACAAAGGGGATCAGAGGCAACGATGAACGGATTTGATTTTTGGATTTTCCTTGGAAAGAAAGAAATATTTTGTAAAAGCAAAATAGAAACTTTTTTGAAACGTCTTGGTAGATCAACCGATCAACCAAAAGAGCCCACTTGATAGCTTTAGTATCCCATGAAGATATTTTTGTCCAGGGAGACTTACCAAATGTCCAATTGTTTCCATCATTTTGGCCAAAATTCCTCCTCCTTCTCCTTAAGTCAAGTTGCTCTTTTCCTCCTACAACACAAAGTGTGGTAGCTACGAGGATACTTCAAATTCGTAACAGAGGGGAACAAAGGTGACGATGAATAAAGGCAATGTTGATGGGAGGCGATGCTGATGACGAAGAGAATGGGGACTGGGGAGGGCTAGCCGACTAGGGTTTGGTGTACAAAGTAGCAAACTTAAGGTACTTTAAAACATGTTGGGTTGTGCGGGTTGAAACTGACGTTTAACGGGTTCAATCCGAAAGCTAACTTAAACCATTTTTCGGTCCGGTCCGGTCGGGTTGTTCGAACGGATTGGGTTTCATTTTTGCTGCATAAGCCTGATCAAACGACACATAATTTACGTTTTTTAGCAACATGCCTATGTCCACAAAACTACATAAATTTTATTGATTCAGAGGAGATTAAAATCACACAATCTCAACTCACTCTCTTTAGGATTTTTTTTCTCTCACAATATGCATTCACACTTTGAATCTCTTTTTTCTCACTGAAAACTGCTGAAAAACATGTACAAGAAGTCAAAACATAACATATCTATATATAGAAAATGGCACTAGAAACCCTAATTGGCAAAAAATAAGTTCTTTGCTCGAGCGGCGTGTCGATCGTGCCGTGAGTGAACAATCAATGAACATTGGCTCTAGTGGTGTGTTGAGCATATCTCAAGTGAACACTAGGATTTGTGTTCGACTCAACCCACTGTCGCATGAAACTCGTGCTAACTAACGAGTTGAGTTTTGCTTGAGCAACAGTAGAGCGAACTCATAGGTTGTGCCTTTTCTATACACAAACCAGGCTCAGCCAAGCCCTACCACCTCTGCAGCTCACATCTCCTGTCTTCAAGCCAGAAAACGCTACTGCATAACAACTATCATAAAGTTGTCCTACAGAGATCAAATTTTTCTTTAAATATGAAACATGTCTAAGTTACTGTAAAGCCCAAACGTCCTTGCTCGGGAGTGTGATGCATACATCACGCACTCCCACTACATCCAGTACCTCTCCATTAGCTGCGTACATCTTTCTAAAATCACCAGCAACATAGTTTTGCATAATCCAACACTGGTCATGGATTGTGCATGAGGTGTCATGGAACAAAGCCTCTGAATCCAACACTGGTCATGGATTGTGCATTACAAGGATTAGCACATCCTGTATTTCTTCAACCACTGCATTCATAGCTTCATTCTCAGCACTTTTATGATTTCGACAGTCTCTCTTGACCTAGGCCTACTTGCCAAAGCTCTAGTAAGTGGTCTGCTACTCAGATCTCGTCTTGCTCTTATCCCTACTCTTGGAACTTGACTTGTCCTCTCTTCTACCCCGATTGTCAAAATTGACAGTTAATCCCGAACGCGAGAACTCACCAGAGTCTCTTGTATGTACCTCTTTAGCAAGAATTATGTCACGTACGTCATCGTAATTCAGTTTCATCTTGTCGGCTGAACTACTCACCACCATCCTCATAGACTCTCAACTATTTGGCAGCGATACCAATAGAATAAATGCTCGGATCTCATCATCAAATTCAATCTCTACAGAAGATAATTGATTTGTGATGTATTAAAGGCAATCGAGTGTTGGGCCATAGACATAGCTTTTGACATCTTTAATTTGAATAACTTCTTCATTAGGTGCACTTTCTTATTTTTCGACAGCTTTTCATACATACCTGACAAAGCCACTATGAGATCTGCCATAGTTCTCTCCTTAATAACGTTGTGTGTCACTGTTCTAGATAGGATTAGCCGAACAACCCCTAAAACCTGTCAATCTAACAAATTCACCTTAGTATCGTCCATGCTCTCCGACTTATTTTCCAATAGTGGGAGATGGAGTCTCTTCCCATAGAGATAGTTCTCGATCTGTATCCTTGAATAGTGCCTTCAAAATTCTCAATCCTTGGTGCTTTCAATTTGTCTCCTACCATTGTTCTCCTTCAGACCCTAACCTTAGCTCTGATACCAGTTGTTGTGAAAAACACACACCAATGATGGCAAATAAATAAAGAGCAACGATCAAGAAAAAATCACATGACACATAATTTACGTAGTTCGACAATGTGCCTACATCCACAGAGCTGTAAAAATTTTATTAATTCGAAGGAGATTATAATTACACTATCTCAACTCACTCTCTCTAGGATTTTTTTTTTCTCTCACAATATGTACTCACACTTTGCCTCTCTTTGTTCTCACTGAAAACTGCTGAAAAACATGTACAAGAAGTCAAAACATAACATATATATAGAAAATGGCACTGAAAACCCTAATTGGCAAAAAATACGTTCTTCACTTGAGTCACGTGTTGAGCACGTCTCGAGTGAATAGCCAATGGACATTGGCTCAAGCAATGTGTCAAGCGTAACTCGAGCGAACATTAAAGTTTGTGTTTTGCTCGAGCCCACTATCGCGTGAGACTCGAGCAAACTCACGAATTGAGTCTTTTCTACTCATGAACCAGGCTCCACATGCAACCCAACAATACTTTTGAAATGTAGGGCGAGATCTACGAAGGAGATGTGTTGAGTGAGTTGATCTAAGCTAAGAGGCAAGCAAGTAAGATGGATGGAGTATTTTGCAATCAAAGCCAAATCTTGCTTCCAGCAAAGATTTCTGAACCTGTTTGTACTCAAGAATCATGAGACAGAAAGTTCGCTCTACGTTTGCACTACAGATCGCTCGAGAGAATCCAGGGCAGAGAGTTCACTCGGCACGCACTTGACATCATGTGATCGCTCGAGCGAACATCAGACATAAAGTTCGCTTGAGTCTCGCTCGAGTGAATAATGAAATCATCGTGAAATTAGAGTTTCTGTCGTACAACCATATATATATATGTTTGTTATGAATAGTATGGCCGATTTGGAATTATGTAGTTGAAAGTGTGTTTTGTCATTATTCAAGATAACAAAATCCTCTGCAACTCCGTGGACGTAAATATGTTGTCGAATTATGTATATTTTTGTATTGTGTGATTGATTTCTTATTTTGTTTTATTTTAATTTTTTGCGTTGTTTTTCACATCACCACCTACAGTAGGCATCTTTTCTTTCTAAACAATTTTCTCCTTGCTTTCTAGATGTTATGTAGTATATTCATGCTGCAAATATAAATTATAACATAAAATTACAAATAAATAGTAATGATTTATATCGAAGTCAAAGAAGGTAAAATATTTTTTCAGAAATTACAGGATATCAACAGAAACAACTAAAAATCATTTGTTATATACACACACCAAAAAATGATTTAATCATAAAGAGATTCCATAAAAGTAAATATACAAACTGACGTGGTTTGATTTGGTACGTTAGATTGTAAAGTATATCTAATATACTATCTTAAACCACGTTTATTTATAAATTTATTTTCATAGTATATTTTTATGGCGGCAGCACTTCTCATATAACGTATGTATATTATAAGCTTAATTAGAGCATTTCAGCTTGTGTGGTGGCAAGCGACGAATGACGGTCCTCAAGTGTTGAAGTGCTGATGAGGACTTCCTCCCTCGAAGAACATTCATTTACATCCGATGTGCCTTCTTTTGTAACTAATATGCCTGCCAGAGCTGGAGGTCTTCCAGGATTTCTATCTGCATAAAACTTTTTAATGAGACTAACAACTTTCTTCCAAACGCTTTCATTGCGGCCTGGCGTTGCATTTCCTTCGAAAGCATCTTGAGGTTGCTGACGACTTTCTAGTGTGTGAATTAGGGATAGTAGAAGACAAATGGTAGAGGTGGCAAAAGATGTTAGATAGAGAACCCAAAAGTTCTGGAGGTTCAGGCTTTCAGGTCTATTGGAAGCTGTTGTGTTGGTTGAACACTTATCTGAGGGACGAATTAACCATTCATCTTCCAGTAACCTTAAATCTCCATTCTCCGACAGATTTAGAATAGCTTCAGAAAAATCCCTGGCAATTGGCGAGCCTTTCTGGAAGACCTGAGTGGAGTAACAACAGATTTCTATAATTAGTTTCTTTAGTATTAAATTAAACAGCTGAATAGAAATCAGAAAAATGAAAATAGTTTTGGCCACTATAAACTCCGTGATCCCAGATCAATTGTTTCTTTGCGGACTGGATGGATTGATAATCTATTTTCACAATCATAATATATAGAAAACTTTCTGATCTCTAGAAAACTCTTCCTATGGCTTGGTGTAATTTTCAAGCTAGTACTTACAAAGCCCAATCCTCCAAATCTGGTGTTACGTATGGTGGCTGTGTATCCTTTGCAAAAGTGTTTGAGGAAAACTTTCTCATACGGGAGTTCAAGAAAGGCAGCAGATATATAGTTGCTTTCGAATTGGCCTGGGTAGCTGTATTCACTGGTAACGTCCACGATATTCTCTGGTTTGAAATGAAGCACGGTCTCCATGTATTTCCTTACAAAAGAATCGCCATCGCAACCAACTTTCATATTGTTCTTTATCAACCACTCAATGTCCGTAACGTTTGGTCGCAGTTGTTTCACAGTGAGCATTGAAGACAGACTAGCAGTGTAGCTCGAGGTTAGGATCAACACGATAAAGAGCCAGACCACAATAACCATGCGTGTGTAATTGTTGTGGATCCTTTCACCTGCAAAATGAAGCCGCATACATATATATTATGATCACAAACATATATATTACTGATATAGAAATCTGCCACCTGAGTCATTACGCACAAAAAAATAAGTACACGGACTTGGAAGCAGTACTATATATAACGACTTAATTGATACTTACTACGAGCAAAGAAAATAGAAGAGAAGGTAAACCAAAGTGCAGTGCTAATCTGATCCCTCCAAGAGCCATTAAATTCTGGATTGTACTGACGCTCCAGGATCCAAACTATGAGCATAGTGTACATCAAGATGGCACCCGTGACCACCCACATTTCCCAAGTGAAAGGCTTCGCAAACATCAATGGTGAGCTATCAGTTTTTTCTTGAACTATCATAGCCAAACCTGACTCAGCATATGGAAGAGTAAAATCTACATATTGAAACCGATCGGCAAGTATGGTCACATCACCAATGATAGCATCGTAAGTCTTTTATTGTAGTTCGCCGCCCCCATGCAGGACATGATCACAAGCATAAAATCATTATCAACACATTTAAACAGAATCTTAAATAATAAACATTATAATCAATGAAGAAGGCTTATAAGAAGAAGTACTTGGTACCTTATTAGAGACACGTTGAACCAGCTGAGGGTAGGTGCCATTGAATGCCTCAAATTTGTATGGCAGCTTATACCCTAGAAGCTCAAGCACCTTCCAGAATATTTGGATGCAGAAACCATCTGCATATTTTTTGTCATTCGGTTTCTTCGTATAGTCAACCTTCACAAACTTCTCAAACGTTGTTCTACCTGGAACCCCAATTTTAAGGGGCTTTGCATCAGTAGGCATGTCCCAACCTTTTGGAGTCCACTTTAAGTTCCCTGGCCAAATTACTGGACCGGACAAATTAGAATTTGCAGTATCATGGAGATCAAACGGGCTCATGGAGAAACCAATCTCTGGTTTCCAGAAATCAATTTCTTTGTATCTCTTTCCAACCACGTTTACAATTCTCAGAATAGGAGTGTCTGAGAGCTGGCCTTCTTCGAAATGTATTTTGCCACTTAAACCAGGGAATTTACTTGATAACATATTGTCTAGAAAGAGTTTTGGACTGCTAGTGTTGCTAGTCATTCTCTTTATCGCTTGTGTAACCATTTTAATGCTATCATATGCTCGCAGAGCATAAATTCCAGGGTCGAAGTTATCTTCCTCCAGATATTCAGCTCTGAATTTTTTCCGGAATTGGCCTTTGAAGTCTTAATACTCAGAATTGCCTATCTCTGGATAGTAAGCCTTAATTCCTAATGCACCTTCCATAGATGAAATAACGGTGCTATTGACAGAGTTCAACAAGCTTGTAATGCTGTCTGAAATTATCCAAGCTGATTCTCCCCCAACAAGTCCCATCTGCTTAGCTTTTCTGAACAAATAAGTTGCCATATCTAGTGATGAATGAAGGACCACAAAGACACGAGATTGGGTTTTGATCATTAGCTTAATCAGCTCTTCTTGGACAACCCTTCTCGGATCAGACACAGAAGATAGTGGTGGGAGAACCAAACGGTACTCAATCTCCGAACCAACATTTTGAAGAGCCTCGGATAGAAGTGCAAACATGCCGGAGTCACTGCCATAGGCATCATATTCATAAATCGCAATGATCTTTTGCCAATTGTATGCATGAACAATATCTGCAATGCATTTTATCTGTTGAGAACCATTTTTAGCCATCTGTATCAAGAAAGGCCAACGAAGCGGCATTAGAGGTGGGTTGATGGCTGGTGCTGCAAACGAAATGAGCGGAACATGAGCTTGCCCTCCAACAATTGCAACACGAGCTGCTTCCTGCCATGTGTGTATGCCAATAATCACTCCAAACTTTTTGATCTCTCTAACAATCTCTTCGGCTGCAACAAAATTTTGAAAAAAGGAGTTTGTAATCAAGAACAGTGGGATTTTCGATTTGGCGTCATTAAAAGAAAAAGAGAGAGAGATTACTGTAAATCATTTCTCATGTATCATACAATAATATAATTTGCACGAAAATGGAGTTGCTTCTTTGGCAGAGCTTTAAAGGATATGGTGCCAATTAGTTTAATTTAAGCCACACAATACTTTAAGCAATTCAAAGATAAGATTTAGTACTGGATGGTGGTATTACGTCCACCGCTACCGTTAGATATAATTGTTCCCTTTTTTTTTTTTTTACATTTTTTTTTATACTTTTAAAAATATAAAAATCACAATATTATTAAAAAATACTTCTTTAATTATTAAATAAAAAGAAAAATAAAAAATTTCAACAATAACACCGAGCTGTAAAAATCAATAGTGAGAGTATCATTTTTCTAGTTCCCGTTAGTTATTTTGATTTGTTTTTTTTTTCTTTTTTTAAATATATTTTTTAATACTTTCAAATATATTTAAAAGTAAATTTATTAAATTATTAAAAAATATTTCTTTAATCACGAAATAAAAATAAAAATAAACAAAAAAATAAAATAAAATAATGCCAGTAAGAGCTCCAGCGGGAGCTTTTAGCATTTTTCCTTCAGTACTCAAGAAGATACGCTACCAAAAAGCTGCAGTGTAACCCTTTCTTACGTTATAAAGACGAAATTGCTCTTAAATTCAATAAAACGACAAAATAACTATAACTATGTTAACCTATAAAAAAAAAAAAAACTATAACTATGTTAAATTTAAACAATAATCTGTAATTAAAACTATTTATTAAAAAAACAAAAATATATCTTTATTTATTTTTTCTTATTTTTTGAATTAATTTATTTTTTTTAAAAAATGATTTTTCAAATTTTTAAAAGTTTTAAATATTGTTTTGAAAATTTTTACACCTTTCTTAATTTTTTATTTTTTAAATTATCAAAGTTATAATATATTATGTCAAATTTTTGAATGAGAGAATACATTTCAATTTTTGTTAGCTAGGTTGGAGGCTGATTGCCAAAATTGATAAATTGTGAGATAATTGTAAACTGGATATAGTTTGATATATAGGGCCCATGCATTTTTTTTTATTATTATTTTTTTATATTCAAACGTACTGCAATATTCGGTAGGTTTTATCCCTCAACTCGATTGGTTTTGGTTTTGTTTTCATTCAGCGCGCGCGCGTTAAATATTGCGACAGATTGTTTAACAAAGTCGAATTTCCATCTTAAGATTTATATCCCAAAGAAGATAAAACAGATGGGAGAATATGTTAACGTGAAAGGACACAAAGTTCATAACTAGGTGAGCCTAATGAGTAATGCGTCCAAAACAATATGTAAGAGATGCTACTATAATTGCCACTATTGTGATATTAGATGACTAAAAACTATTTATTATATTTCACTTATAAACTTATTATCTAATGACATATTATGGAATGATAGGAAAATGGATGATCATAAATAAATCTTTTCTTTTATATATGCAGCTCATTAAACTTTTTTGATTTGGCATATGGCTTATCAAAAAAATTTAAAATACAGACATAAAATGATAGAAGGAATCTAGGATTTTAGTTTTCTTCTTTTTTGTATTTTTAAGAGCTTTTTTTTTTTTTGCATATATTAATTATATATTCAATATATAATAGTGTTGAGGGATTTGACATATTCAATAATGAGTAATGTTATTCATCATCTCAACTTCTATATTTCTTCATCTAATGATGTGGCATTAGATGATTGGAGATAATTTATTATATTTTATTTTTGAACATATCATCTAATGCCATATCATTCATGGGATGATGGGAGGATAATGAAAGTTGGGATGATGAATAGATTTTTTCTTCAATAATATGGATAGGATTGATTAAGATTGACTCATATACTATTTAAACTAAGGGTAGTGATAGGCTTACTACCTATCTACTATCCATTTACTACTTGTAATGTATTTATTTTTTTATCATTTTATTTTAAGTATTTTTTTAACATTCTTAATCATTAAGAAAAAATTAAAAAAATATATAATTTTATTAATAATTACTTTCTTAAGCATTAAGTAAAATAAAAAATTAAAAAAAAATCAAATACAAAAAGAATAGTAAATAGGTAATAGAAGGATAGTAACCCTATCATTTTCCTTAAACTAATACAATCCGAACCCATTTTGAAAACATGAATTGCCAAGTACTTCTTGCAAGAAAGAAAATACTCTTTAAAATTAACAACCTTTTTGAGAACATAATTACTCTCAAATATTATCAGATTATTTTATTATTAATTACAAATTATTCACTATTATTTTAACTACTATTCTTACTATTATTCACAAATTATCTATAATATTCTTAATATCCAAACGGAAGTCACTCGCTATATTAAAATAAAATGAAAAGAACAGCAATGCGGTTTAAGTTCGTTAAAGCTAGCGTACGAGCATCGATCAATTTAACAACAAATAAAAGCACTATAGTTATAAAACAATATTACATGATGCGCTCTCATCATTTGTACTGGAATTTTTTTTAAAAATATAATATAAATAATTAAAATCTACTTCTTCTTACCAGTTTAATTTTTTGAAATAAACATGATTTCATACAAAGCTTTGTCTTGTAACTTGATTCAATAATTTGATGTTATTCATTTTCCGTACTTGATTACCTCTATACATGTTTTCGGAAATATGTGCATGCATAAAAAACCAAGGTAAATACATAACAAACGCACAAATCTTATATTGGAGATGCATTGAATCAAAGTTTGTAGAAAGATATAAAATTATCCCCAGTACTTATCTTTTACTATTTAAAAGAGAATGATTAATTATTTCAATATATAAATGGTTTGGTTTTGTTTTCAAGCTAATTCCGCTTTGCTTTATAATTATCTTTCATTATTTGATTTCCGACGGCAAATCTTAACATCCTACTGTTAGCAAAATGGGGGATAAAGATTAGAGACGCCATACCGGAGGCGGAAGGGACACTAAGCTGGGAAAGAGAGACTTTGTGAGTCTTTGAATGGTTGTTGTAGTTTTGAGCTGCAATTTCCATGGCGACTTTCTCTTCCTTCCCAATACGGGTATTAGGATCAATGATCATACCGATACCCGTAACTTTGGTTTTGGTTTCAGCTCCATCGGAGACGTTAAGAAGAAAGAACAGTACTACAGGGAAGAGCAACCATGCAGGATAGGGCATCTTGGCGATATTGTATTTTGGGAATTGTGGTTGTTGTTAAGTACTGGGGATTCTGGGATGGTAGAAAACTTTAACAACGTCTTGGGCGCATATGCATGGTCTGCTAGCTAGCTATATTTAAAGCAAAACACGTACATTTCAACGAGGAAGACTATCAGGGTGGAATCTGGGATCTTTGACTTTACTCGCCGTCCATGAAGTTGCCTTCTAATTTCCAACGACGAAGGAAAATCGATCCCACGTTATGCATTAATCACAGTAAAAATTGCAAACATCAATATTTTGGACGGTTTGGACGGTTGCTGATCATATATTCACTACATAATCATTAATAAATAATATTTCTTTAACCATTAATTTTTTTTGTCAAAATTATGTGGCTTGATTAGCATAACTTCCAGCCTCTAAAATAGAAGTTTGGAGTTTGAAACCTCTCTTACCCAAATGTATCAAAAAATAAAATAAAAAATTATTAATTTTTTTATATTAAAAAAAAAACAAAAAGAAAAAACAGAAAGGTATCGGTAGCCACTCTCAGTGAAGAGAGTGGCATTTCCCATGCATACATAAATGGCTTCCTTAACATGGAATTAGTCTAGCTTGGTGTCAGAATTACGTGCACGTTTGGAACTTGTTTTATTTTTTCTGTTCAAAACCATTTTGGCCCTTTTGGGGGAAAACGCGCTTGTATTTTGGAAATAATTAAAATCTAATTTCTAAACGAACAGAATCCACTTATTTAAGAAACAAAATAAATAAATAATACGACTACTACGCGTACGGTGGATATTTCTTCTCGCCTCCGCCTCTTTCGAAAGGGGAGAACGCCCCTCCTCCGGTCCTATTATATTTCATTATTTTCATGCCGGGAGAGAAGCGACGCCTCTATTATACGTATTATCATGTATGTACGAGTGTGTGTATATATATATATATATATATATATATATTATATGCAGGAAAATAATAGAATTACTATCCTCTTATGACTCATTTATTATTTTTTTTTATTTGATTTTTTTATTAATTTTTTATTTTTCTTAATGATTAAAGATGTTAAAAAAATAGTTAAAAGAAAATAATAAAAAAATAAAAACTTTCAAATATAGTAAAAGTAATAAAAAAGTAGTGAAATGGTGGTAAGGGTATCATTACCCTTATATGCAATCCAAAATGTCTTCTTATTTTCGCTATTCCGATGAGAGTTTTTGGGTACCTAGCTAGTAAGCGTGAATCGATTCACGATTCCTAACGCATCAGACAAATAATAATCAAATTTGCACGTCGGGAAAAAGAAAATAATTAATTGGTAGGGCCTATTTCGACTTACGTCGTTTTCATGACTCTTTTTCACTGTGAATTATGATCTGTAATTCTAGCGGCCACAGCTTGTTCCAACCTTTGGGTCCGTTTCTAGATGGCTTGACCATTAATAAGTGAGGAAGGAATATTAATTAATTCCGCAACTGCATACCAGTTCCTAATTTAGTCTCAATTCAATGTACATTCAATGCTTGGGCAGTTATACTGATCAGCATGATGAGCCACTCACTTCGATATGGCCGTAGGATATTTCTGATAAAAAAAAAAATGAATTGCAATTGTTGTATATGTTTCTAAATTCTTCGGAAAATTACATTAAACTCTCCAAACTTTTTTTTTTTCAACCAGAACTTTTTTTTTTTTACCAGATCCTCATTTATTGGAATTCAGAAAAATCCTTACAAAATTTTGTCCTTATCAAGCCAAAATGCTTGACTTACAAAAGAGAAGGAAGAAAATCCCACCATATCTCAATATCACTCACACCCTATGCATGTCTTGCCGACTGATGTGCAACCATATTACCAAGTCAATTTACATGCAAGACTTGAACTTACATGCAAGGCCTAAACTTCTTGGAATCCCCTCATCATTCTTCAAATATCTTGAAGGAGAAATTCAAAATCAGTTATAACCTCATATTGACTATTCAAAGCATTAACAAGGATTAAACAATCTATACTTCCTTCATATTCAAGAACATAGAACCTTAGATTCCTTTCTCTCTCTCTCTCTAAAAACCAGACCCTCTCTCTCTAAACACTCTTGTCCAAACATAGTTGGGGGGAGGGGGAGCTTCAGCTCCTCTTCCCCTTCCTCTGCTCCCTCTCTACTATCGTCTCCGATGGTTTTTTTTTTTTGTTGCTTGTTTTGTTATTTTTTCAGGCTTTCGGCCGAATAAGGGGAGGGTAGTCGATCCAAACTTCTTCGGTGACCATCTTCTTACACACGCACCACCGAGAGAACCCTCAGCTGCCGATCTTGCAGCCGTACACTTTGGGCTCCAATTGGAGAGCACGTCGCACCTACGCGCGGGTTACAGAGAACATGTGGCACACTCAAGCCATCGCATATCACACTGCATCGGTACCATGTGAGCTCAGGACCCAGTTCATCGGCATTGTCTCGACCGACTGATCAGCTCCTTCCCAGAGTGGCGCTTGCCATTCACGCGCCCCCACCAATTACCTTTACTATTTTTCCAGTTCTGTTTGTTTGGTGGTGGTTTACTGTTTCATTTACATATTTATGACTTAATGTCGGTGTGGTTTTTGCTGGTACTTGTTTGTAGGAAAAATAAAGTGAAATAGGCTATTGGACTTATGTCCATAGCAATGTGGATTCCTCCCTCCTCTGGTTAGGAGGATGGGTGTGTTGTTCACTTCTCCTCTTTTGGAGGATGGAGTTTGGATGCGGAGTTTTTTATCTCTATTTTATACCAAGACTGATACTCTCTTTTGAGAGTTTTATGAAGTTTAGACAATGCCCGTCGCATAATATTTGTGTACGGGGAAGCTTACAATAGGAGTTAGCTTGGCTTGTAAGTTGAGTCATAGATGTAACTTTCTTATGAATGAAATGATATCTATTTCCTATAAAAAAAAAAAAAAAGGATTAAACAATCTATTTCTAACAAAATTTTGGGAACACCCATTGTGCACATAATTGAAGACCTTTTAACAAAGTTGTAGCCTCTATAAATTCTACAGAGGAAACTTCCCTCTCCATTATGCTACAAGCCACTAAGACATCTCCTTTATGATCTCTAAGAACCACGCCTACACCAACTGATTGTTGATCAACAAAATTTGCCCCATCTACATTCAACTTTAGAAAGCCTATTGGTGGAGGTTTGTAGCGGACAGCTCTTTCTAGAACCTTGTTGGAAACATCAAAAACTTGTAATTGTTTATACTCTAACTGTAGAGAGAAAGCATAATTCACAACTTCTCTATTTTGTAAAGAAATATGCTCATAAATGTACTTATTCCTTCTATACCAAAGACCCCAAGCAATACAAATAAATCTAATCAAGGTCTACTCAGAACCCCTCTCCCAAGCCAAATGAGCTAATTCCCAAAAAGAAAAATCACCTTCCGCAACTCCCAATTGGGGTAAAAGTTCTTGCCAAGTATTTATAACCTTGGGACTGTAAAATAATACATGAGCAGCATCTTCTTGCCTCTGAGCACAGAAAACACAATAATCATCTTCTACCACATGCTTTTTCTTCAAATTTTGAAAGGTAGGCAGCTTCTCGTGGCAAGCTTTTCATGTGAAAATCTTCATTTTTTTGGTAGTTTCAACTGCCATAAACATTTCTAGAAAATTGTTGCAATGCTTTCCCTTGAATGCTGCCCCATGGATTGTGCTTGACCCTGCTATAGCAACCTATATGCATTGTTAACAAAGTAGGATCCACTCTTTTCATGAACCCAGAACCAAGTATCCTCAGAATTTATATTGACATTCATCTTTATGATCTGTTTAACAGCATTTGGATTGAATAGCTCCCTCAAGACTTGCACTTTCCACCACCTAGTTTCCTCATCTATCAAAACCTACATTCTCAACTCCTTATCAACATTTGGATTAGCATCCATAGGATTAAAATCTGGAAGCCATTGGTCTTTAAAAACTCTAACAGACTTACCATTTCCCACTCTCCACCTATAGCCTTTCTTCAAAAATTTAGCAACTTCCCAAATCCCCTTCCAAGCAAAGGATGAATTTGACCCCACCTTTGCCTCAAACAAATTGCTTTTAAGGAAATACTTGGTATTATAAACTCTAGATAACAGAGACCCTTCATTTCTTAAGAGTCTCCATCCCTATTTTGCTAAGAGAGCCAAGTTAAACAGTCTTAAGTCCTTAAACCCCATCCTTCCTCTAAACTTTGAAACACAAAGTTTATCCCAACTAATTTTCCCACCAGAAATTTGCCATCATCATCTCTAATTCATAACATAAAGATTTAGGGAACAAAAAACAACTCATTGCACAAGTTGGAATGGACATTGTGACAGCTTTAATGAACACCTCCCTACCCCTTGAGATAATAAATTGACCTTCCACCATTTCATTTTCTGCCACAGCTTCTGTTTTATACCCAAAAAAAGCTTCTTTTTTTTACCTCCCCACCATAGGAGGGAGGCCCAAACATTTCTCATATTATTGTGTATAGCTTCCCCACCCTCCCCCCCTCCCCTTCCAACAGTTGCATAATCTCCCTTTGGAATCCTCTTTAACATTCCTACTAAATACCATGAAAATCTTTCCTTTGTTGATACATTGACCAGAGGCTCTTTCATATTTGTTCAGAAGTGAATTTTTAAATTTGTAACCACATTAGCCTTGCAAAAAATTATACTATCATCCACAAACAGCAGGTGATTTACTCTAGGAGCTTCTCGAAAAATAGTAATCACCTCCACAACTTCCCTACCCACAGTTATTTTTAATAAAGAAATTAGGCCTTCAATACATAGAAAAAACAAAAAAGGAGACAATGGGTCTCTTTGCCTGAGTCCTCTACTTGGATTTATAGGACCTTTTGGACAACCATTTACAAGCACTGAAAAGGATACTGTTTTTACACACTGCATCACAACCTTAATAAAACCTTTAGCAAAACCCAACGCCTCCATCATTTTTTCCAAAAACCCCACTCCACCCTGTCATAAGCCTTACTCATATCAAGTTTAAGGGACATAAAACTTTTTTTTTCATTTCTCTTATTTCTCAAAAAATGTAACCAATGATAGCATCGTAAGTCTTTTATTGTAGTTCGCCGCCCCCATGCAGGACATGATCACAAGCATAAAATCATTATCAACACATTTAAACAGAACCTTAAATAATAAACATTATAATCAATGAAGAAGGCTTAGAAGAAGTTGGTACCTTATCAGAGACACGTTGAACCAACTCATTGTAGGTGCCATTGAATGCCGGCTCAAATTCGTATGTCAGATTATACTCTAGAAGCTCAAGCACCTTCGAGAATATTTCAATGCAGAAACCATCAGCATATTTTTTGTCATTCGGTTCCTTCCTATAGTCAACCTTCACAAACTTCTCAAACGTTGCTCTACCTGGAACCCCAATTTTAAGGGGCTTTGCATCAGTAGGCATGTCCCAACCTTTTGGAGTCCGCTTTAAGTTCCCTGGCCAAATTACTGGACCGGATAAATTAGAATAATTTGCAGTATCAAGCACATTACCAGTTTCACTTTTCTCTTGAGCTTTTTTGGAAAACGGGCTCATGGAGAAACCAAACTCTGGTGTCCAGAAATCTATTTCTTTGTATCTCTTTCCAACCACGTTTACAATTCTCAGAATAGGAGCGTCTGAGAGCTGGCCTTCTTCGAAATGTATTTTGCCACTTAAACCAGAGAATTTACTTGACAACATAGAGTCTAAAAAAAATTTGGACTGCTAGCGTTGCTAGTCACTCTCTCTATCGCTTGTGTAACCATTTTAATGCTATCATATGCTCGCAGAGCATAAATTCCAGGGTCGAAGTTATCTTCCTCTAGATATTCAGCTCTGAATTTTTTCCGGAATTGGCCTTTATAGTCTTGATACTCAGAATTGCCTATCTCGGGATAGTAAGCCTTAATTCCTAATGCACCTTCCATAGATGAAATAACGGAGTTATTGACAGAGTCCAGCAAGCTTGTAATGCTGTCTGAAATTATCCAAGCTGATTCTCCCCCAACAAGTCCCATCTGCTTAGCTTCTCTGAACAAATAAGTTGCCATATCCAGTGATGAATGAAGGACCACAAAGACACAAGATTGGGTTTTCATTAGCTTAATCAGCTCTTCTTGGACAACCCTTCTCGGATCAGACACAGAAGATAGTGGTGGGAGAACCAAACGGTACTCAATCTCCGAACCAACATTTTGAAGAGCCTCGGATAGAAGTGCAAACATGCCGGAGTCACTGCCATAGGCATCATCTTCATAAATCGCAATGATCCTTTTCCAATTGTATGCATGAACAATATCTGCAATGCATTTTATCTGTTGAGAACCATTTTTAGCCATCTGTATCAAGAAAGGCCAACGAAGCGGCATTAGAGGTGGGTTGATGGCTGGTGCTGCAAACGAAATGAGCGGAACATGAGCTTGCCCTCCAACAATTGCAACACGAGCTGCTTCCTGCCATGTGTGTATGCCAATAATCACTCCAAACTTTTTGATCTCTCTAACAATCTCTTCGGCTGAAACAAAATTTTAATAAAATGAGCTGGTAATCAAGAACAGTGTGATTTTCGATTTGGCGTTATTAAAAGAAAAAGAGAGAGAGAGGGAGAGATTAATGTAAATCATTTCTCATGTATCATACAATAATAGAATTGGCACGAAAATGGAGTTGCTTCTTCGGCTGAGCTTTAAAGGAAATGGTGCCAATTAGTTTAATTTCAGCCGCACAATACTTTAAGCAATTCAAAGATAAGATTTAGCACTGGGGAAAATACGCTACCAAGAAGCGGCAGTGTACCGCTTTCTTACCTTATAAAGATATTTTGGGATGATTTTATTTTGGAACGAAGTGAAAATCATCCCAAAAAGTGAGATTTAAGGACGAATTTTATATTTCATCCCAAAAAGAGATTTACCGTTCGAACGCATTATAAAGCGTTCGAACGGTATATTTAGGGACAAAACATTACGTCCCTAAAAATGAAACCGTTCGAACAGTGATGATTCATCATTTGAACGATTAAATTTTAGCGTTTGAAAGTAAATTTTGACGCGTTAAGTAAAATTATTATACCGGAAAATTGCTATACCGCTCGAACGTAAATTTTGACCATTCGAACGATGAATCATCAATGTTCGAAAGGTTTAGAGTAGGGTTCGAATGGTGAGCATATGTTTGTTTTTTAAAAAGAGAATTATATTTATATTAACTAGTAATTATAAGAAATTTATCAATTAAATAATAGGAATAATATAAATCAATAATTAATTCAGGAAATATAAAATAAGATTATTTCATAAATAAATACTTAATTTACAAAATACTAAATATTGTCCATTCTAAAAATAAAAGAAAAAATAAATAAAAGATAGAAAATACTAAGACCCTAGCTCTTTGCACACTTCCTCGACTACAGCTAAACTTTCCTCTATCTGTGTCAGTCGAGTACTAATGGTGACCTGAGTCGCAGACATGGCATCAACCTTTGTACGTAACTCAAAGATGCTACCAATAATCTTAGTACGAAAATCAGACATAGCAGAACGGGCGTCCATATGCACTGCATCGATTAGCGCTGATGTCTGTCTGCTAATTGCTGCATGCACGATCTCAGCCATGTCCTCACGAGTAGTGTTGTGTACTGATGCCTCGGCCTGTACTCCATGATCTCCTGGTTGTGCATCTCTCTGTGGATCAACCGAGTCTAGATGCTGTCCACGAAGACACAATCTCGAGTGCCCTGTGCTGCATGAGTGGGTGGTGTTGTTGATCGATCTCATCGACTGGCGTTTATGCTCGGAAACATCAGGCACAACACCGGTAAATAATAGATATTGGGTGATCAGGATCTTGAATGGCAGTATATCCGTGGAAATGTACCGAAACTTTGATCGAATCCTATCGAATATATACCCCACCAGGTCGATAGGAATGCCACGAGCAACCCGTATCATAAATTTCGTCCGATCAAGGCCAACCTCTATCTTGTGCTGCCGAGGGTCGATGTTGTTGGCGATTATCAAATTCAGGATCTTGAAGAACGAATATAGATCTACCTGCTTGATGCTCCTCGCCCTTTCATACAGGGGAGCATCTGAACCAACAACCAAATCCCTCACCTCATGATTAGCAAGGGTATCGACCTCATCTGTATAATAAACTGGTGCCTCCTCCTCAGTTATCTCTGCCTCAACTGAAGGATCAGACTCTCTAGGCACCATGTTCGGATATGCATCTAGCAGCTTAGGAATACCAAGATGCTCTGAGAGTCGGTCCAGTGAAAATACAACCGGAACTCCTCGGACAGAGATGCTATATGCCCCTCCATCATTTAGGCTGGCACCACCGAACTCTCTATAAAACTCAGAAACAATGTCAATATAGAAGACAGTCTCCAATGATTCCTCTGGACCATCTAACATAGGTCTCCAACCATGATCACTGAAGATTGATGCCAGGGAATGACCCTCCCAGACAAGACTCTGGAAATCAGAAATCTTCACCTGTCGCTCTAGTGAAACAGTCATCTCTCTGGCAGGACTGATACTAGTCTCTGCCTAATTGCGTCGCTTACGTCCCGCCCTAGAAGAAGACATTATAATGAATTTGAAATTTACAATTAATTAAGAGCTTATCAATACAACATTAATAATAAAGATATTTGACAAAATGTGATAAAATTCTATATTAATTTAATTATAATATAAGATATATTCTCGTTAAGATATAATGGAACTACAATGGTGAATAAAAATAACGATTCACTAATATTACTAAGTTTATTTATACCGTTTGAATGCCTAAAATAGTGTTGTTTGGCTCATATCGTTCGAACGGGTAACCCGTTTGAACGCCTTATAAAACAACGTTTGAACATGTTATATTTAATTAACCTGTTTGGCTAGTACCGTTCGAACGACCTAACAACGTTTGAACGGGTTAAATTTAATTAACATATTTGGCTAGTACTGTTCGAACACCCTACAAAGTGTTGGAACGGGTTAAATTCAATTAACCTGTTTGGCTAGTACCGTTCGAACACCCTACCAAGAGTTCGAACGGTACAAGCCACTCGAACTCAACGACATCGCTGAGTCGACTCAGCTATTGAAATCCATGGAATCCTTCGATTCCATGGATTTTTCAACAAACAAAACATAAATAAACTTAAATAAACCTTCCTACTATAGATTTAAGCAAATCTTTGGTGAGTATTGATGGATAAATTGATTTATCCTAATTTAAACAAATAATCCATCAAAAACCTAAATTTAAACGGTAAAAAAGTTAGAAAAGGAGCATACCGATGCTTAGAGTTGGAGGCTTCGACTAGGTACTGTTCACAGCGGCAACGGTGGCGTTAAACGGCGGAGATGGAGGTTTTGGGAGTGATTCTAAGATTTGATAGCCGTTCAATCGGTGTCCATGAAAATGACTGTAAGGGAGAAGTTATATATGCAATACCGTTCGAACGTCCATGTTAATGCGTTCGAACGGTTTACATCATATATAATATACTCTATATATTTTATATTTTATAATTTATGTTATTATATATATATTGTAATATATATTATTATATATATGATACTATAATTAATAAATTTAATTAGTACTTTATATTATAGTACTATATATTATAGTTACTTCTACGATATATATAGTTAATAATATATATCGTATTTTAATTTACTATACTATAATATATGTGATATTATAGTCTAATATCAATCATACTATATATATTAGTTATAGTCTAATTAGATGACACTATATATGATAGTATATATATGTTATTTATAGCATAATATATTATGTGAAGATTTATTTTAATTATAGAGTAATTAGACGACACTATATATGATACTATATATGTGATACCCCGTATTTTAATGTATTTTTAACTGAATGATTATTTTAATTAATTTAAATACTGTTCTCTTATTTTAAAATTTATTAGATTTCTCGTTAGTTTATTTTTTATTTTTATATTGTAAAATTTATTTTGATATACTTTCTTGATATTAATTATTGTTTACATTTAAATTACTCCTTGTTTTAAATTATTTTACTATTAGACTTTAATTATTTTATTTTATTAATTTTGAGTTGTAGTTTTTTTTTTTATTTGGCTCTTATTTATTTTTATTGTGCTTTTTTCTTTGGTTGGACTCTTTCACTTTCGAACTGGACTTATTTGAGTAGTTTTTATTTTTATTTTATTTTATTTTTGTTCTTCTTTTGGGCCCAGCCCAGTCGATTCCAATCCCAGCTCCCTTGTAAGGGACCCAGCCCGTGGAAGCGTTCCAGAATCAGTGTCGCACGGTTTCCGCCCTTCTTCCTTTTTCATGCACGTCCATCTTCCTCTTTTCTTTAGGTTTTATCTGCTTTCTACTTTTAGCTTATATAAGTGTTAAGCATCCTCAACTCTAGATTCATCGCCGCTGCCCTCTCCTCAAGCCCTCAGCCATCCAAACTCCTCTGACCATCCACTTTCCTTTGTGAACCACGGCTACCTCCAACCGAGTGACCAACAACCGTGAATCACCCTGTTCTTGCAGCTATAATCAGTGCACCTGCTTCCTCCATATCAGACCACAATCCAGCCAAGCCAACGCATCGCTACACCACCGAACTCAGCCCTCACACGGAACCACAGCCACTCAAGTCCACCACTCCAGCCGTGCGCCTCCACCCTCTCCGTGTAAAACACCACCTCTGTTTGCACCACCGAAAAGCAGAGCACCATACCTCTATTTTTCTCACTCAAAACAGAGAGTTCTTGCCACCGGACAACTGCACCGCAACAGCCACTCCAAGCTGTCGCCACCTGCACGGAAATGAACGCCGGACACCCACAAGCCACCTCAGCCAGTAGTAACCCCTCACGGTTAGCATCTCTCTCGGTTTTCTCACCCTTTCTCTCCGCCCTCTCTCTCGCTCAACTCTCCGTCTCTTTCTCTCGTGCTTAACCCAGCTCAACCGCATTTCTGTCGCACGCCTGCTCTCCAACCGCACCACCACGGTCCCTCCAGCCAGCGCCGTCGCGCCTTACCCCTCCACTCGTGCCTCGATTCCCTTGGGTAAGCCCCTGCCGGTGCATTTTTGGTTTCATTTCCGTGGGTTGGTTTCTCTGGTTTTGTTCACATGAGTTATATATATATATATATATATGTAATTAATGTTAACCTGATAGTTTGGTGCTATTACCGGTTTACCCTTAGTCTATGTTTCTGGTATATGTTTTCGGATAAGTGGTCCCTTTGAACTTATGTTTAAATGAGTTTTGTTTTAAGTCCCATAAAATATTATTTGTGCATAGATAATATTTTAATAATATTATTAACTAAAAGAAGTAAACTTATTTTAAGAGATGAGTTTTCATGACGTATTTTATAGGATTTTTGATGTAGTCATAGTATTCTATTAATTTATAACACGTTATTAGTATTTTAGGTATTTTTAAATATAACTTTTTATTGAGTTCCGTAATTATTATTACGCTTATTCGATAAATTTATTTTTAGGTGCAAATCTGATTTAAGTGGATATTGATGGTTTTAGAAAATAAGGCTATTTTGAGAATATGAGAATTTTAGGTTTTGAGGAATTTTAACAAGTTATTTGAGAAGCTTAGGCTTAAATATTGACATACTTGTTCGATTGAAATTTATGAGAATTACATGATTATCTTATAGGTGACGGTTAATATTTGCTCGGCATTGTAGAAGGAATTTTCGAAAAACTAAGAAGTTCAGGTAAGCGGGGTTCCTATGCTAGACTTTGCATAAAAAGAAAATGAACTGAGGTTGATTTATGAAAATATGCATGATATATTTGTTTTGAAAAGAAATGTGAAAATAACCTCAGTTATTTATTTTTCATTACTCATTGAACTCTGATGAAAGAAAAAGCATTTTTGTCATGACTGGTGTAGACATGAGCTTATTTTCTAGCATTTTATTTCTGAACTATGCAAAAGAGAGCGAGTATGAAATTTTGTGCATAAATTATATTTTGTGATCTGATTCTGTTCTATTCTGAAGATGTTCTGTACTCTGATATGATATGATGTGATTTCTGAAACCTCTGGCATGACATTCTGTTTCTGTTCTGTTCTGACCTTACCACGGGTGTAAAACTGTGGCCTCTGTTTGGGTTGGTACCAACTTCTCTGTTTCTGGTGCACCCACTTTGGAAACAAAGTGGTTTTCTGCGTGTTCTTTCCTATGTGCACACTCGGGGCTCCAAGAATGATAAGGGGAAGATTCACATTCTGATACTGCCTGGTTTGGCCACCGGGGATAGCACAACCCTACCAAGGGAGTTAAACATGGTATATGATATGATATGATATGATAAGATGAAAATGTTCAGTTATGTTATGCCTAAGGGTTTTTGAATATGAAAATAGTTTATGAATATGAAAAGGTTGAAAAGTCGCTCTGATTTTCTGATAATACATTTTGAAACGTGCATATGAAAATGAAATGTTTTATTTTTGCATTCTGAACTTTCTAAAAATACTCATGTTTACATACTAGTATATGTTCTCTGCTTACTAAGTTGTTGGTAACTCACCCCCTTTATCTTCACAATATTTTCAGATGATTTTGGAATTTTTCAGCTGATGATCAAGACTGTGAAGCATATGGTGAGATGACGTAAAAGTAATGGATTAAGAATAGAAAGCCTTCGAAGACTATTGGTGATTTTTGTTAAGAAATTTCATTGTGTTATGATGTCTTGGTGTTTTGAAGAATTGATCATATTGAGAGAATTAGTTTGAATCAAAATTTCTCTATAATATTGGGAATTTGGAGTCTATAATTTTATTGTTGGAATGTGGGTTTAAGTACCATGTAGAGAAGCCGATATTTTTAGGGTTACTGTATCGAGGATTTGATATATGGAGTTGTGTGGTTAATTAAATTTGAAGTGTTTATGTTTGATTTGGAACTTTTGGAAGTATATTATCAATGTTGGAGTTGATTACTGGGTAACATGAGCTAACTCTCCGGACCCTCGAGACCAGGGCGTTACAATATATATGTTATCTATAGTCTAATATATTAACATAATGTATTTTAGTTATAGTCCAATTAGATCACACTATATATGCTAGCACAATAGATGAGACAATATGTTGATACTATATATATGTTACTTATAACTTAATTAGTATGATATCATATCTTCACATATACTTTACATATATATAATATATAATATGCTCGATTATATATTATAATATGATATTACTATGTTACTAAACTATAGTATCATCTAATATGTCTATATATATTAATTTTGTTCTTTTATTTAATAGTATAGTGTTAAAAAAAATATTATTAAACATTCAGCAAACCGTTCGAACTGTAAATAATAAGAGTTCAAACGTTTATGCATGAATCATTTCATGTTCGAACGTACTATTTATCTGTCCGAGCGTGAAACTTTAGGAGGGAATTTGTCCCGCATCGTGGTTTCCAGTTCGAACGGTTAGTAATAACCGTTCGACGGGAAACTTTCTTCAAATAGACAACAGAGTCTCAGAATCTCCACTCTCCTCCCGCCACTCTCACTCCCTCACGAACAGAGCTGCACCTTTCTCCCTCAATCCAGTCCCAAATACTACTAATTTTCATCTTACTCAACTATTTTCGAATTAAAACCATTATTTATACTGCTTTTTGTAGAGTTCCTTCTCGGTACACACCCTTTTCATCTCATTCTCGGTATGTTTTTTATAATCTTTTTGCTTTCTATAATCTCCTTACTTTGTTGAAAATTTGAGGATTCTTTGATGTTGTTGTTTATGTTGTCATGTTGTTATTATACCGGTTATTTATTGTTTGTTGTTGTCATGCATTTTCCATTGTTGAAGACGATTGAAAATCTAGAATGAACACGTTCGAATACGTTAGACTTGCCGTTCGAACGTGTATGTTATTTTTGAACGGTAATATAACACCGTTCGGATGGAAACTTATACATCAACGTATAATTAGTTGATAATTTGTAATATAATTAAAAAAGTACATAATCTTTAAATTTTAATACTAATAGTTAAGATTTAATAAGATTGAAATAGTTAATTCTAAATACTATAAAATTTGTAGTATAACTAAAATACTACATAACCTTTAAATTAAAATAGAAATAGTTAAGATTTAATAATATTGAAATAGTTTTTTTTTTTTGATAAAAAATAATATTGAAATAGTTAATTCTAAATACTAGAAAATTTGTAGTATAATTAAAATACTACATAATCTTTAAATTTTCTTACTAATAGTTAAGATTTAATAATATTGAAATAATTAATTCCAAATATTATAAAATTTGTAGTATAACTAAAATACTACATAGCCTTTAAATTAAAATACAAATAGAATAGATTTAATAATATTGAAATAGTTAAGATTTATTATTATTGTATTTTAATATTGTATATTCTACTTGCTTTTCAAATAAACCTTAGACACGTTCGAGAGTTATCAATCATGTTGAACTGTTGATTGATAACTCTTGAATTGTCCAAAGTGGATAGTTTGAGATTGTAAGATCATTCTCGCAAACTATCAAACTATATCTATTGCATCCGACATTATGATTTTGGTAAAGTCTTCCCTTATTGTTCATTGGATATGCAGTTTCAGTGATGGTGCATCAATGTATTACTCATCGATGTGCACGACCAAACGAGCATATTTGGAGAACTATAGGGAGATGCTGCCGAAATTTTGTTGGATGTGACAGATAATAGTTGGTAGGTTGGCGATTATGATCTTACAATCCCAAATGGGATAGGACCAACTACCCGGTGAAATGAAAAAATTACACAATATGTTAGATAATTGATTGTTTGTTGATGCACGTAACTGTTTGTAGTAGGATATTAGACATGGATAAGAGTTGGATGCGAGTTAGAGATCGGTTGGGTAAGGATTACAATATATATGCCGAAGGAGTTAAGAAATTTTTGGAGTTTGCATCCTGTACAATTGGGAGTGACGGTCGTATTAGATGTCCATGCCGACTTTGCAAGAATTTATATTCTCATAAGATAGAGTTAGTGAGAGGGCATCTGTTTGTTAAAAGTATTGACCAAGGTTATACCGATTGGGTCTTACATAGAGAGCCGTATCCAATATCATTCGAACTTCGAGATGAAGAAGAAGATATCGATGAAGATGTACATTCTGAAGTTGTTGGTGACGATCCTGAAGAAGACATGGAGCAAATGCTGAGCGACATTGGTGCGGGAATGTTTATGGATGAAAGTGGAACAGATCCATCTAATTCAAATGGTCCGTGCCATAACACTTTTATCAACTTGTGGAATGATTCACAATGTGAGCTATATCCAGGGTGTAGAAGGCACAGTAAGTTGTCATTTATAGTTAGACTGCTTCATATAAAATCTATGTGCCGAATATCTATTAAGGCAGTCAATATGTTGCTCGAGCTGTTTAAAGAGGCATTTTCATCAGACAATATTTTACCCCGCAACTTCTACGAAGCAAAACAGTTGAAAAAAAGACTCGGGTTTGCTTACAATCTAATACATACATGTAATAATGATTGTGTGTTATTTTGGCGAGAGAATGAGCAGTTGAACAAGTGCCCCATTTGCCATGAATCAAGATGGACAACTGAGAAGCAGAATGTGTCGCGGAAGGTTGTACGTCACTTTCCATTGATACCTAGATTACAACGGTTATGTATGTCACATTCAATGGCTATAGATATGACATGGCACTCATCATCTAGTGTAAAGAATGATAATGTTTTGTCACATCTTGCAGACTCTCAAGTTTGGAAAGAATTTGACTTGGAATACCCATGGTTTGCTGAACAACCTCGTAATGTTCGGTTTGGGTTAACAATAGATGGATTTAATCCGTTTGGGAACATGAGTACTAGTCATAGTACTTAGCCAGTTGTACTTATGCCGTACAATCTACTACCGTGGAAATGTATGAAAGATCCATATTTCATGATGAGTTTGCTCATTCCAGGTCCGAGATCACCGAAAAATGATATAGGCATACACTTACAGCCACTGATAGCAGAATTAAAAGATTTGTAGAAGAATTGAGTATTAACATTTGATTCATCAACAGGCAAGTCGTTCAAGATGCATACTGCAATGTTATGGACAATAAATAATTTTCCTACTTATGGAAACTTGTCAGGTTGGAGCACTAAGGGGAAATTGGTATGTCCGACTTGTAATAAACATACCCAATCTGAATGGCTTACGTATGGGAAGAAACTATACTTCATGGGTCATCTTCGATTTTTACCTAGTGACCATAGATGGCGTGAAAATGGTAGGATATTTGATGGCACTATTGAATGGGGGCACCCTCCACTATTCTTGTCTGGCAACGATATTATTGCACAGTTTGTGAATGTCGGAAGTAATGATTTTGATAAAAAAAAATGGAAGAGAAAACGAAGTGAGAATGAGTTGAATTGGACAAAGAAGAGTATATTTTTTGAATTACCTTACTGGTTGATATTAAAATTGCGGCATAGTCTCGATGTTATGCATATTGAAAAAAATATATGCGAGTTAGTGCTAAGAACGAAGATGTCAATTGAAGGAAAAACGAAAGATAATATAAACTCACGGAAAGATCTAAAACGGTTGGGAATTAGACCTGAAATGCACTTGCAACAAAGTAGTTTGTCTGTTTACATGTCAATTGGGAGGTATACATTGTCAAGGGACGAAAGGGCTACATTTTGTGAGTGGTTGCAGAAAATTAAATTACCGGATGGGTATGCCTCGAATCTAACAAGGTGCGTACGAACTAATGACTAGAAAATTACTGGACTAAAAAGTCATGATTGTCATGTATTTTTACAACGTATATTGCCTGTTTGTATCCGTGGGTTCTTGACTAGAGATGTGCGGGTTGCATTAATTGAGTTGGGTGCCTTTTTTAAAAAATTTATGTGCTAGAATATTGAATGTAGAAGTTTTGAATCATATAGAACGAGAAATTGCACTAATATTGTGTAAGTTGGAGAATATTTACCCACCGTCATTTTTCGACATCATGGTTCACTTAGCCGTTTATTTGTCATGTGAGCCTCGACTTGCAGGACCAGTCTAATATAAGTGGATGTATTCTATTGAACAGTTTCTTGAAAAGTTGAAACGCACAGTGGGTAATAAGGCCCATCCAGAAGGATCAATTGCATAAACGTATATTAATGATGAGTGGCATACAATCTGTTCCAAATACTTCCATGGTGTTGACACAAGGTTTGATCGGCCAGAAAGAAACTTTGATGTTGACCAAGCAAGACAACAGAACGGATTTTCTGTATTTTTCCAACAAATACGTCCACTTGGTGCTTAAGGTGGTTATGATTTGTGTGAAAGAGAGTTCGAGAAAGCTTAGTGATATGTGCTAAATAATTGTCCAGAGATAAAGAGCCACTTGAAGTAAGTTTAAATTAATTGTTAATTAATCATTTAATTTATTTATTAAACAATTATATAAACATACTTATTGTTGGTAATTTTTAATTTTAGTGATCATATTAACATGCTCGAAGAATTAGGAGTAAATAATATAGACTAGAGACAAGAACAGGAGTTCCGGAAATGGTTCGAACAATAAGTAATGACATTAATACAGATACAATTTTGCACTAACATATTTAAAATAGAGGGGATTGTTAACGGTTAAATGTTTATACTTTATTTAATATGTAGGTTGTACAAATGCATGCGAGTAATCCAAACAATATATCAGACGAACTATATACACAGGCGCATGGCCCCTCGAGACGTGCTGCTCGATATTCTGCATGTATTTCTTAAATAAGTAGGTATCACATAATTGGTCGAAAACTTTATAGGTTAGGTATCACATAATTGGTCGAGAACTTTATAGGAAAACACAAAATAGTGATGTCCTTGTCGAAGGGAGTCATGATGGAGATAATATTGATTTTTATAGAGTTATCGTAGGTATAATTGGATTGAAATATGTAGGGGAGCTTATGGTTTATATGTTTAAGTGTGATTGGTGGGATTTAAGCAATCCTCAAAGAGGAAAATGCCAGGATGAATATTTTCTGAGTATTAATACATCAAAAAAATGGTATGAAGATTATCCTTTCATTTTGGCTTCCCAATCATCTCAAGTATTCTATTTAGATGATCCACAGTTAGGAAATCAATGGCAAGTAGTACAAAAGTTTTCTCCTAGAAATATTTATGACGTTATCCCTGAAGCAGAGGGACAAGTGAAGAAGAAGATGATCCCTCTACTCAAGAAGCATACCAAGAGAGTTAACCTGCCTTTAACCTATTTGTGGATTTGAGCCAGTATGAGATGATCCCATTACATAGGGAAGATATTGAGGCTGAGATAGTTGAGGCGACAGTTGATCAAAGTATTGAGTTATCTGAAGTATCTACAGATGATGAGACCGAATCTATAGATGAAACTGATACAGATGATTGACCAGTTTTGTGTTTATATTATACAATATCTCGCAATTATGCCACCAAAGAGGAAGAAAGTTCACATCTCATCTCCATCTATTCCTAACTCTCCATCTGATTTGCCATTAGAGACTGACTCTATAGAACAAGGTAAATAGCTACTACTCATTTTTTTAATTAAGATATATGCTAATTGATACGAGGTAAATAACTAATATTATTTTATAGAGATAACAGTACAATATCGTCATGGACGAGGCACTACTAGAGGTCTGACGTTGGAAAAATATCGTAAAGTAAGTAAGATTAAGGTTAACATTCTTGATGAATATACCAGAAGCGAGGGACAACAAACAGCTTGGCTTGCATCGCATGTGGGTACTCTTACACGGATTTATGCACCTTTGGCTACGAGTTCATAGCATAAAATCCCCCAAGATGTGAAAGAGCTTATAAAAAGCGTTGTTTGGTACGTAATATTTAAATAATAAATTTATATTGATATTATTTAATATTCTAAATAATAATATCTTTGTATATATACTCTTTTAAGGATGACTTTGAACTAAATTTTGGTCGGAGAGAGGAGCGTATGACTGTCGAAGAGTTGATGTGTAATGCATTCTGCAAGTATAAGGCGAGGTGTCGTAAGCATTACAAGAAGTACGAGAACAAGGAAGAAGCACGTGAGCATCATTTTCAGGATGTCCGACCTGAAAAATGGAAAAAACTTTGTGACATGTTTGATGATCCATCATATAAGGTAAAGTAAATTAATTCTTTATGTGTCATATTTGTAATTTTCATTTACTAACTTTTACAACTTCTATGCAGGAGCGAAGTTCTATAAACAAAACGAATAGATCAAAGTTGAAAATTCATCATCACGCAGACTCAAGATCTTTCCATCGCCTCTCTCAGAAATTGGTAATGTACTTTTTTTATTTATTTATTCTATATAGTTTGTTTTTAATATTAACTTTATATCTTAACAATGTCTCTTATAGAAAGCGTCAGACACCAATTATGATCTAACAAAATTATATGCTGCATCACATACTAATAGTAATGGAGAGTGGACTTATCTCGATACTCGTAAAAATTATTTAAGTGTTATAATTTCTTTTAATTAAACATATTTAAATTATTATGTCAATATTAAATGTATATGTTGTATGTAGAATAAAATAGTTGCCCTACGTGCTGAAGCTGCATCAGATCATAATTCATCAACAAGTGATGTTGAAATTTTTACACAAGTTCTAGGACAACGTTCAGGATATTTGAGGAGTTTGGGTCGCTGTATAAAGTCTTCAAGATCTTCACCAACGTCAAGTATTGCTGTCATTGTGTTAGAAAATGCAAATTCTATGATCGAATAATTGATTGCAAAACAGCATGAGTTAGAGGCTTAATTAAAGAAACAAGCAGACATAGAAATGCACATGAAACAACAAGAAGATCAACAAAGAGAGATGCAGCTTCAAATATAGATGCTTATACAACAATTCAGGCATCCAAGCAATTAATTTTCATTAGAAGTGGTTTTGCATATTGAACAATTAAATATCATGTACTGATAATTTTATTAGTATTTTATTTATTTAGTTCTGACTTATTAGATTAGTTTTATTTATATTAAACAATTTGTAATGTATTTTTAAAATATAAATATCTATTTGGTTTTAAATTAGTATTGATTGTCCATGAAAATAATAACTGTTCGAACTCCCATCATCCTTTCAAACGTATATAAATCGAACATAACCGTTCGAACATCGTACATTAGCGTTCGAATGGAAAAAAGTTGCACGCCGTTCGAATGGAAAAAAATTGCGCGCCGTTTGAATGCTTTTGAACAGGCAATTCACTATTTGCATTTGATCATCAATTTTTCCATTCGAATGTTTCTTTATGAATTACCCGTTCGAACAATCCCTCTTCGTTCGAATGTTATTTATTCCGTTCGACTCGTTCGAACAGTCCATCTCTGTTTGAACGGTATTTTATCCGTTCGAATGGCTTTCCAAGATGAATTTAATTCGTCCAAAAAAAAAACATCCGTTTGAACGCTTTCGAACGGTCTAACTTAATTTCGTCCTAAAAGATATTTGTTGGGACGAATTTGTGATTTTCATCTCAAAATACCTTCTGGGACAGTTTTATTGAGATGACCTTGGGACACTTTTTTTTTGTCCCAAAAAATATTTTGGGATGAAATGCCAATCTTTTAGGACAAAATTTTTCGTTCCAAAAAACCTAATCTGTTGTAGTGCATCTCTTTCTTTTTTTTTTTGATAAAATGCCATCAATGCCTTGGACTTATTTCTTATGTTATTCCATCTCATCTCATCTCAATCATTATAACTTTCTCAAATTTTCATATAAAAATATAATAAATAATTCAATATTTTCAAATTCTAAAATAAAAATAATACTAAAAAATATATTTTAATTATATTTTATTCAAATACTATTTAAAATATATCATCTCATCTTATCTGATCTTTCTTAAAAATTGAACCTAAGAAAAGATGATCGCAAAATACATGTGATAAATATTGCAAAGAGTAAGCTCTCATATTTATAGGATCTGCTTGTTTAGGGATGAGTCATGAAGTACTGGTTGATTAGGAAAATGATATCTGCAGGAGACTTCGTGCAGGGAATGCGCAGGGACACCTACGTGGAAAATGAAACGGTGCGTTTCGCACAAATGATCCATTCGGCTTCCCTCTTCCATCTCCCTCCTCCGTTCAAATCCCTCTCTCTCCCCTCCATCAATTCTTTTTTATTTTCACTACCTCCATCTCTAAAGTGCAGCCAAGGACCCAAGATGGGTTTAGAGCCTGAGAGCCATCTCCCTCCCTCCTCCATGTTGCGACCCCAGTGCCATCTCGATCTCGCGAAGGTACTCTCTCTCTCACTCTCTCTCTCTCTCTCTCTATCTCTCTTTTGAAGGTTTATTCCGTTTGTTCTTGACTGAAGGGGTTTCGATTATTCACAATTTTTCCTAAATTTTGAGCTACTTTGTTTGTCTATTTCTTTTCAATTGAATGGTGGAACCATCAAATTTTCATGAAACAAAGTATGAGCAACCCCTTTTATGAATCACAAGCTTTGAGAAAATTCATGATTTTAGCTTAAATTGCAATCTTTTATCATATAAACGGGTACTCCTTTTCCAGCTCAAAAAGTAAAACCAGATTGAATAACATTCAGGTTCATTATTGTAAGAAGCTGCACTAGTGTTTTAGATCTTTGTGGTCAAGGACTCCAGAATCTAGTGAATTATTATTTTAAAGTCGGAATGACTGCTCTAAGCTTAGAGAATTGACACCCCATGCAGTTGTGAACTTGTTCCCATAAACATGTGATATAATGGATGTGTGTATACAATCTTTCTTGAGAAGAAATGTTTTTACTGCACATTTATAGCATGCAACAATACATTGGAAAAAATTTTCCAGATTGAATTTTGAAAGTATACTAATACGATAAAAAAGGTATACTGGCACAAAATGCCATCAACTAATCTGTTGATTGATAAGCTTCCCAATGAGGATGAATTAAATAGTGAATCCATGTTAGTAAGACATGCTAGTATTATTTAACAAACACATTTGATGACCACAGGGCCTTTTCCAGTGAAAGTAAATTTCACTTCATTATGACGGTTTTATGAGAGTGTCCTGGGGACGAACATCATAATAATTCTAATGTCAGCGATTTTTTTTATTTACAATATATATAGGGGTCTTTTGTTAACTTTCTATTTCCATTAGCCAAGATATGTAATCAACTTCAGTAAATAAATGTTGAAGGTGGGGTGATATAAAAGCTGAAAATTTTTCAGAAATTGCATCACTTATATTTATGCTGCACTGGCACAACTTTTAAACAATGAAGGGGGGACTGATGTGTTGAGAGTATGATAGTAATGGTTGCATGCCTAAATCATGGTTGATGATCAATGCCATCACCAACCTGCAGGACAAACCAAACGAGTTATTGAAAATGATTGGAACATTTTGAATGTTCAGTGAAACATATAGGATCATTGACAAAGATTGGGAATTAGATGGTTCTTTGACATTTCTTGCTCACCAACTCTAAAGTTTGCTGGTTTTCTTGGGGCTTTTTCCCTTTTTGGAATAGTTTTAAAATGTATTTATTCATTGTGTCTCTCTCTTCTTCTAGTTTTCTTTTTCATAACAGATTAAGCAAGAAATGTATTGATTCAAAAAAAGTTTAAACAATGTCTAGATTTATACTCTAAAAAGACCATCCAATGAGTAACCAATGTGAATATGCGACCAAGAACAATTGGTAATTCTCAATTTTTGTTATCATATTATTGAATTTGCAATTAAGGATTTTACATCCAGGAATAGAATATAATAAATTTCAATGTCAGTTGTATCTTTCAAGTACCAATGACTTTTTGTATTGGAGATACACCTTTTATATTTTCTGCACAATGTGACTATAACTTTCAAGTTCCAATGACTTTTTGTTATTTTATAGGTTGAACATGTCATCAAAGAACAGAATGATCTTGCTGCAAATGAGTTTATTGAACTCTTCTGTGAATTAGTTGTGGCCAGACTTACTATCATTGCAAAGCAAAGGTGAAAGAATTGATAAATATTTATTACTTTGTTAGGCTTGAATACATGTAATTCTGATATGGGTTTAATTATTTTGTTAGGCTTGAATACAAGTAATTCTGATATGTGAATTCTTCTAGTTATTTACCTGGATCAGCTACTGCAAAATCTGTGTCAGCTACTGCAAAATCTGTCAAGAAAGCAATTGTTATTGCACAAGTTGGGACTATTTGGCGAAGAGAGGCTTCAATCAAGCAACTTAAGCATCTAGTCTTCAAACTGGCCAGAGTTATGTAACACCCTGCTCCTTCCTTTCTTCTGATGTAAGCAATTACGTCAGATGCGTCAGCCTGTTCACTCCCTTCTCTAGTGTCTAAGAGCCCCGTTACGCGTGACAGATCTCGATGGCTTGTTTTTAAAGATACTGCGTAATTTATAAAGTTAGTTTTGGTGTTTTAAAGTTATGTGTATTTTACATGGAAGATTCCTATTACTATTTAAATAGAAAATATTTTAAATAACTCGATTATAATATCTTTGAAGAGCTCCAAAAATATTATAATTGTAGGGAATCATTTTATATAAATGATTCCAGTTATTTAAAATATTATGTGATTTAAATAATGATGGAATCTTTATTAATTTAATAGTTTTACTCTGTTAAATATTTTAAGTAAGACTTCATCATTTTATAAATGATGAAGGAATATTATTTTAAATAATATTCTATCTTAATTCCTCTCAATGCTTTTAAATGAGTTAGCTTTTACGCATTTTCAAATCAGTATTTAAGGGTCATCGTAGACCATTTTTATAGACCCCCAGATGTCAGATTTCAGGATAAAACCCCAGTCCCTCCCTTTTTCCCCTCACTTTTCCCTCCCCTTTCTCTCTCATCCCTCCGGTTCTCTCTCGTACGTAGCCCCCTCTCCCACTCGTCCGAATGCTCTCCAACCTAGCTCGGCGCCGCCGTGCGCCGGCTTGCCTCACCGCCTACCCCACCGGCACCACTTCCCTCTGGGGAGTCTCCCAGCACCAGCCATGCCTCCCCACGCTCGGCCCTCCTCCTTCCACGGTGGTGCAAGCTCGAATGGGGTTTGGAGCCGATTTGCCGCCGTGCGCCATCCTCCGGCGCCACCACCGCTAGGGTAGCTTCCCTAGCCACCGACCGGCCTCCCCCCTTGATCTCGGCCTCCCTCTCCCCGCCGGTAGCCACCATGCACGAGCTGAGATGGCCGCCGTGCGCGGCCATCTCGGCCACCGGACACCACCACGAGACTCCTGAGGTCTCTCCCTTCCTCCTCCAACAAACCCACGGCCAATAGGGCTCTCCTCCACCTCCCGGTGTCACCCGTTGTGATGCACGGGTTTGCCCCAATCCGCCACCGTCCGCCGCCACCCATGGCGAACGACCACCCTAGCTGGCATCCTTAGGCCACCACGAGTCCAACGGTACCACCCATGGCCCCGATCTACCACCCACGGCCCCACACTCTCCCACGGTTTATCCTCCCTCGCAGTGCACGGCCAGTCACTGTAGGCCGCCGTGCTGACCATCACCGAGCCTCCACAGCTCCACTAGCAACCTCTCCTAGCCTAGCCCGAGCCTAAACCAAAACTTTATGTGGTAGGTAATCATTGCACGTGATGGACAGTCACTGCGCGTGACTGACCGCCACTGTACACGGCAAGATCCGCTGTGATACGCTCATTTTCATCATCATCAAGGTCACCGTAGATCCCTCCAAGATCACACCTAGATGTCCAAACACTTAAACAGTCATTGTACGCGGTGTAGCCACCCCGTACGCTCCTCCGGCGTATTCGCTGTAGCGGTCAACGAGCGACGCACAGGTTATCCCTTCGATGGTATAATTCTCTATCCCTCACTATTTATATTAGATGCTAGCTAGTTGACTAGGTTGTGGACTGTGCTGCTAGTATTATAGGACTGCTGTGTAGTTTGATGGTGATGTGATGGGTTGTGATGTGAAGTGCTGGGCGTAGTTGGAAAGTGTGCTGTGTAGTATTGTGGACTGTGCTGTGTAGTATTGGAAACTGTGTTGTGAAGTGTGGTTGTAGTGCATGTGCGGTAGTAGTGATGTAGTGTAGCGCCGTGAGTGGAGTACACGTAGGATGTACTCCATGTGGTGGAGCGATGTACCATACGGCGTGTGTGCCGTATCGGTGGCGTAGCAGAGTGTTGTAAATGGGATACATGTGAGGTGTACTCCATGTGGTGTGATGGTGCACCGTATGGCGTGTAATGCCATAGCGGTGACGTGGCGGAGTGTTGTAAATGGAGTACACGTGGAGTGTACTCCATGTTGGGAAACAATGCACAGTACGGCAAGTGTGCCGTATTGGTGACGTGGAGTAATGTTGTAAATGGAGTACACGAAGAGTGTACTCCATGTGGTGAGACGTTGCACCATATGGCGTATGTGCCATAGCAGTGACGTGGCATGGTTCCGTGAGTAGAGTATACGCGGAGTATACTCTATGTGGTAAATGCAGCACCGTATGGTGTGTATGCCATAACGGTGACGTGACGTAGTTTTGTGAATGGAGTACACGAGGAGTGTACTCCATGTTGTGAGAGATGCACCGTATGGCATGTCGCAAGGATGAGGATGGTTGCGTAGTTGTTAGGGGAAGAACTTGGTGTATGGTGTCGGGAACTGTGGAACAGTGTCCTGAAATGGCTGTAGTCCAAGGCGACGGGTGTTGCCATGTGATTGGTTTATGATCGGGAATAAGTGCGAAGTAGCTAAGAAGTATCAGAGCAATGCAGCGGAAGCATGATTGGGCAACGTCATGAAGTGACGTGGTCCATCATGGAGTTGCACTATGATGACCTAAGATGTATGTAAGGTGATGTGACAAGGTCATGGTGTAGCTTGGAAATTGTCTCGAGCTATATGGCGTGACGTGAAGTATGGTTATGAACAGAGTCCCATCGTCTAAGTGTTGGGATGAACTGTCATGAGGTTCGGGTAGCACGGAGAGTCGTGCTAGCCGGGTATGAGAAGGTTGGTAACGGAGTATGGCATTCGCCATACGAGTTCGTGACTAATGTATTAAATGATGATCTTAAGTGATGAAGGGGTAAAGTACGTGTGCTGTCTGGTTAGACACATGTGCCGGACGGATTTATAGTAAATAATGGGTAATCTGCTCTATGTACGGTGACACGGTAATTAAGCCTCGGAGTGGCTTAGAGCCGTGTGATGTGTACGGATGGTTATGAGAAGTAGAGTGAGCTAAGATGCATGAGGGTGATGACGAAGGTACTGTCTAGGAATGAGATGCATGACTTAGTTGGTCTAAGTCGTGCGTTGGAATGTGGTTAACAAAAAGAACAGGATAAAGGTCCTAGTGTCTTAATCCTAAGATGAACATGAGTTCATCCTAGTGAGTAAGCACTTGGAGTAGAACATTAAGGTTGAAGGAGGTAAAGACCGTAATGGGTCCCTAAGGGTTTTTATCATAGTAAGAAACGTGAAAGAGCATGGTATAGAAGGAGAGTGTTCTCTAAGTAAAGCATAGCTCTTTTCTAGTCAGTTGATTATGCACTAAATAGAGAATAACGTTAAGGTTTATGTATGCATGTAGGTTGCTATCTGACACGCATGAATGGACTGTATGGTATAAACGAACTATATGGTATGAAAGTAGCATGGAGTCCAGGTAAGTGTTACGTTCATACTCTTCTAGAGTTTTCTAAAGATATGAAAAAGAAAAAGAAATGTTTTTCCTTACGAAAGCTAAGAAAAGAAATGGTCTCCCTTCTCAAGGGCAAACGTGTTTACGAAAAGAAGAATGAAAAGTAACGCATTTAAAGTATAAGTATGTACGGCCTCCTTTGACAGCCCCTTTTCACGCACCCAAAAGTATTAAGTGTATGCATGTGAATGGATGGCTATACGTGGTATCTATTGTATGTATTTTTAACTAAAAGACGATGCACGGAAAGATGTTTTCGGGCTCTCGCCCCAAACGAATGTTTTCTCACAAAAAGAATGTTTTCTCACGAAAAGACGTTTTTCCATGAAAGCACGAATGAAATGAAAAGAAAGGAAATGCATGCTCATGCACATGAAATGAATGAAAGCTGCGGCTCTCTAGAGTCGCCATGAATGAATGAACGTAAGAAAGAACGAAAGAAAGGCATGAGCGTGCATAAATGTATGAAAATACATAACGGCCACATGAAATGAATGAACGGGGTACCCAAATGAATGAATGGGGTAGATTGCAATGCCGGGCGGTAGTATCTGGTAGTGCACCCAGTGCTGCATCCCTGACGGAAAGGGATTCCAACCCGTGGCCACAGGCGAATCCATTGGCCCAAAAGGCCTCTAACCCCAGAACGAAAGCACATATGAATGTACGTATAGTATGTATGGAATGATGAATGCATGATTGAAAACCTATGTTTTTATATTTTAACGGTATGAAGTAACGCTTACTAAGTATTCGATTCATTTTAGTTTTTATGTGTGCCTCTCCCCCACAGGAACTGAATGAGCAGTACGCTCAGGAGGGATACAGCCAAAAAGGAGAAGGGCACGGAAGTCTAGGCATGATGGTTTTAAATGTAAGAAAGGCCTTTTTATTTAAAGATTTTATTTCCCACTCCAAAACTCTTTCATTATAGAAGCACTTTTTATTTTATAACGTAGAGTCTTGCACCCTGGGAAGAACTGTAAAAGTGTTTTAAAATGGATGGTAATTCCCGTCGTATTTTCTAAAATATTTTGTAAAAATACCCACCACGAGGACGGACGTTACAAGTTATGTGTACAAATTCACCATTGTTGGCCAAAGGAGAACTCTCTGGTGGCATGCATTGTTCAGACAATCAAAATGAAGCCCCACTTAATGGGAACTTTGTACATTATATGTTAGGGATAATTTGGAATGTTGTGTATTATATAATAGTTTGGAATGTTGTGTATCATGGAACAATTTGGAATGTTGTGTATCACGGAACAATTTGGAATGTTGTGTATTATGAAACAATTTGGAATCTTTTGTATTATGGAATTATTTGAAATGTTCTTGTATACTATGAGAATATGTCATTGGATACAGGTTGATTTATAGAACCACATAAAAACTTCTTTCATTTATAGAAATTGATAAATCTTATATAACAAAATATTTATCATCTTTTTTACAATCACTGGCTTACAGTTCACATATTGCAATCATGCTCTCATATATTGTTTACAATCACAATACCAAAAAAGAAAATACACTTAATAGCTCTCGAAATCATAAACCAAAATCAGAAAGATCTGGTTGTGCTCCACCCTCATTATCCAGTTGACCCCAAGATGCATCTGTGAAGATAATAACACAATATTTAGCAGTTATAAACTAGAGATGAAACAAAATCAAGTACCATAATATAAAGTAGAGATGAAACAAAATGGAATCGTTAAGTACACTTTCTCGAGTCGCAATCACTGGTTCGCCAAACTGGGTTCCACTAGAGTCAAAAACCTCGGGGATGTTTCCAATAATTATTATGAAACAAAGATGTAGTAATATAAATATAGACATTATGTGTTCCAGTCAAATGAACTTGATTTAATATTCAAAATACCTAGGTTTCTATATTGGTTGATGGATTTGTTAATGGATTTGCGGTAGGAGGTATTACCAGAGATACGTACTCCTTCCCTTTCTCCATCTATCTAGAGAATATTAAGGAAAATCTAGTAAGCTGATAGGCCATTGTCCCTCTTTATGAAAGTAAAACCCAAATAAATTTTAGATGCAAAACTGAATTCAACTAACAAAATTGTATAAACATTAGCTTTGAAAATCTAAATTACAGATCGACAACTCATGGGTCATTATCTAGGCCGGTGATAATTACCTATTAATTCATGCCCTCTTTCTAGGTGTAAATTGAGCAGGAACATATTTCATTAATGCTACTAGATGATTGATTGCATATGGAGAAAGAAAACACTCGCAAATATATATATATATATATATATATATATATATACACACACACACACACCCTTGTGCTAACGAAATTGAAACTATCACTAGCTTACAGTACCTCATGTATGCATGGCCGCCGGTGTGCTATATTATTTATTTATGGCCTTTCGCCTATTTATATCCTTAATAACTTGTAAAATACATATGAATAAGCTTGCAGCTTGTAAATAATCATGTAACAACAATTAGATGATATTAAACTCTAACATGCTTGTAAGATATTAAACTCTAATTATAACATTTACGCTTGCACCCACCCTTGTTAGGAGATAGACAAAAACATATATATATATATATATATATATATATAGAGAGAGAGAGAGAGAGAGCTCTGTTTCATTGTATTCCCATGATGTACACGGGCTATGCATAGTTTGTTTGAACCCAACTACCATCATTGGACTCTAAACTATAGATAATCCCATCATCGACAAAATCACCAACCTTTTTCACATTCCTTTAACTCTCTAGGCTCAACATGATACTTCCCAGAGAAGTAATAACAACCTCATGAAAATAAAATTTGGGAGAAATGAACCCACTTACCACAGATGAAGCCGACGACTGGTAGAGGAGGTGAAGTGTTCAAAGTTGCCAGAGATGACGTCGATGTAGACGACTGGTGGAGGTAGATTCGAAAAATCTGATGATGGTGGGGTGCGTGGTGGAGGAGTGCAGTGCAGCCCAGCCGAGGAACAGGTGGTGGAGGAACAATAAACTTGAATGGGTTGCAAAAATCAGTGCTTTTTAGACAAACGTGAATGAAGGAAGTGGATTGCAATTCCTGGGCAAGGACGAACACCTCTGTTTGTGTTTGTGAGTTTCAGCCTTCTGAGTTTAGTTTGTGGGCAATTGTAATTCGTCATCTTCTTCTTCTTCTTTTTATTTTTTATTTTTATTTTTTTTAATGGGAGAATCACCTCTATGGCCCATCTGCTTCCTTAATCCTGAATCAGTAGCTCATGCTATTTGGTCTTGTGGTGCTGCCCAAGATGTTTGGGCCTTGAGCTCAAGAAGAATTCAGAAACTAAGTGTCCTTGAAGGCTCATTCAAAGATACCTTAGCCCCTATTATGGCTCACTTATCCCCAGGGGAGCTCACTGAATTTGCAGTCACAGCAAAAGCTATCTGGCATAGGAGGAATTCTTGGGTATTTGATCAACAATTCCAGCCACCCTCTCAAGTATCTAAGAGTGCCCAAACCGAAGTGGCTTCTATCAAGCTATGGCTCAAGAAGAGACTGAAGCAGCCTATAGCCCAAGAACTCAAAACCAGCAGGTGGAGTGCTCCTCCATCAGGGTCTTACAAAGCTAATTGGGATGCTGCCATTGACAAAGACAAGCTGAGATTGGGGATTGGTGTGGTTGTTAGAAACTCAGGAGATTTGGTTATGGCCTCACTATGCTCATCTATGGACTTATCCCCTGATCCTCTCCTGGGTGAGGCTATAGCAGCTCGGAGAGCTTCCTCTTTCTGTGCAGAACTGGGACTTCAACAGATCATCCTTGAAGGTGACTCTCTCTCGGTGGTGAAGGCAATACAGCACAATGAGGAAAGCAGAGTACAACTGGTCTTGTTATTAGAGACATTAAAATTATGCTCTCTAAGTTCTTTTCTTGGTCTGTTTTGCATGTTCATAGGGAAGCTAATGTAATTGCCCATCAGCTAGCTAAATTTGGTCTCAATTGTACTGAAGAATGTATTTCTATTGAGGATTATCCTCCTTGTATCCAGCAAATGTTCTAATGAATGAAATAGCTACTTTAAAATATATATATATATATATATATATGACACTGTTTTTTGCCTTCGAATTTTCATATTTCAAAATCATTTCCATCACTAATTTTATATATAAAAAAAAAGTCTTTTCAAGTAAATGGGAAGCAATAAAACCAAATGGGATCTGAGACGAGGTCGCGAGAATCTCTACCAATCTATAACTGATGTAGATGACAAACAGGCAAACGTGAGATGGAAGTTAAAGAAGGATAAACATATTCTAACCGTTGTCACATCAACACATTTTCATCAATAAAACAACGAAGGAACGCGTATCATTAATTTATAAGGCGTTGAAGTTTGAACTCATTTAATTGATCGACTGATACCGGCCCTTATGCAATCACCAACTAAAAGATGATTATTTTCTTTGCAAACGAGATCACGTGGCAAGCTGGAAACATCTCCATTCGGTGGATGGGCAGGCTATGAAGATTCAACACCTAGCTAGCTAAAGGAAACCAAAGCTAGCCACGAAGACTTCTCAAGCTTGGACCTAAAGTTAGCCACGAAGACTTCTCAAGAACTGCAAATAATATTTTTGTTTGTGTAAAGGAAGGGAGAAATATAGTACCTGGTCTTCGGTTATTTGGTGGAATAAGACCTGAGTTCACAAATACAATGTCTACCGGAAGGGTTCGTGTTTTTATAATGTTGAGCCACTTTTATCTTGGGTGGGCAGCGGGGCCGTCCACCCTACCCGCTCATGGGCAAGGTAGGGATTCATGCCACCAGATGGGGGGTGGGTAGCCCCGTCTGCATCTGGCCACCCAACGGTGGGGGAGGGGAAGGATTGTGCCCGACCTATGTATATATATATATATATATATGTATTTATATATAAAAAAATCCCCAATCATAAACAACCGATATGGCTGGGTGGCTTTTTAAAACAACCCACCCCATACCAGAAAGATGACACAAAAAGGCATTGTTTTGGTATGGGGACGCGGATGCTGATATGTTTATAAACTCGTCAGTTTTTCAACCTCTATGATAACACCTTAATGGAAAGTTCAAACCACATGATTTTTAAATTCCCGACATACTTGTCGTGCCCGTCTGTTGTAGGTGGCACGGCTCAAATCTCACATTTTTTGTTATGATAGTCTCTAATACCATTTCTTGATCTATGTGTGTCATCCTTGCGTAGGGTCCATGCTAATCTTTTCTATATCATATCAATTTTGTTGGATGTCCCTGAAAGCATTTGTAATGCTTCAATGAAAAACTCAAATCACATGGCCTATATATCAAAAGTACTAGTCAATGATATAATTGGAGCTCTATTAGAATATTATAAGGAGCAATAACTTTTTTTTTTCTCTTGAAGGAGGGCAACACCTCTGAAATTTATTAAAAAAAAAACCCACACTTATGGCTGAGGAAAACCATGTAAACAAATGAATAAAAAAAACTCAACCCAAACCGCAATGCACACCAATACTAAACAAACATAAAAAAAAAATCAAAATAAAAAAAAATCAAACGAGGCCAAACGTGACCCTCCCAGTCTATTTACAAATATAAGGCAAACCCAACTTCTCCGAACGCATGATTCCCTTCAACTCCTTAGGAAGCATTTCATATGCATCATACCTTCTACTACACCATCCCTCTCCACATCGTGCCAAAAAATCGGCGACCATATTCCCTTTTCTAAATTGGTGAGAAATAGAAAAAGAAATTTCATTAGCTACGATGAGAAACTCTTTCCAGATATCCCACAAATACCAAATCGTACATCGTTTGGCTTGTACCCAATCTACCACAATTTTAGAATCACATTTAATCTCAACATGCGTGAAACCCAAATTTGTGCACAGCTTCACCCCTTCCGTCAAGGCACTTAGCTTGGCTCCATTGTTTGTGCCATGACCAAAATCTTTCGAGAACGCGGTTAAATAATGTGGGATCTTATACACCACCTATCTTTATACATCATATGGAGTATCATATCTACTCTTTTTGAAAAGATTTTTTAAGATAGTTGAATAAAAATCCTTCATTTTCTACCTCCTCTGCCAGACTAAATAATGCTAACAATTTAATTAGGTACGATATACTTATTTTAAAACAATAAATGTAATTTTCCACTTAATTAAAAAAGAATTTCAATTTATATTATTATGGTATTACCCTTTATTTTAAATAGAGTTGTAAAATAATTGCATATTAATTATAAGTTTATCCTTTTTCCATTTGATTATTCCAACCAGCAGCTTGCACGGATTTACAGCTAGCTAGTTCTATGGTATATTCACGGTCCGCAAGCTATTTAAGACAAAACACGTTTCCTCGAGCAAAAATATCAGGGTTTAATCTGGGATCTTTCTTTGACTAATTTGCTCGCCAGCTTCCATGAAGTTGCCTTCAAATTTCCAACGACGGAGGAAAATGCCCACATCTTGCACTAATCACAGTGGAAATTACAAACATCAATCTAATTAAGGTCATACGCATGCAGTTGGAATTTGGACGGTTACGCTGATCATCACATATTAATTCTTCCTGAAAAGACATTGCTGAAAGCCAAGCCTCTACTGTATGTCATTATATTGAGAAGCTAGGCTTCCTTAACATGGAAGTCTTGGTGTGAGAATTACGTTTAATTCCATTTACAAATGATCAGTGGAATTAACTTGTTTGATTTTTTCAAATCAAAACCATTTTGGGGGAAAACGCGTTTGTGTTTCGAAATAATTAAAATCTAAAGGAAAAAATCCCCTCATTTGCAAATACGGGCGCTGTTCTCCAACACCTGATCAATGTGTGCCAGACGTGAACTCACTTTAATGTCGACCGAAGGGGTCTCGGGGATTTTTTTTGCAAGTACCCTCGTTTTGTCTGTGATGGTTTGATTGATGATCCAATTGGATAAGGCCGATCTATTACAATTTTTTTGTGTACTTTCAATTAGGGTTGGGCTATAGATTGGAAATGACCAGTTTTTAGCTATATATTAGTTATAAATTGAAATAAAATCATTTGCAGTTTAAAGACTTAAATATATCATCGAATCACGTAAATCTTGTCTTGTCCTATGATTGATTTCACTTTGATCTATTTTTCATTTTCTCTTAATGTTTCTAGAAAGGCAATTGGAACATATTGTAACACTCAAGCCAAGCACCAAGCCCAAGTTAATTGTAGGTTCTACAAACTTTTATTTGGATTAATATGTATAAAAAGCTGACTTGAGTTTTAATGAGTAATTTTAGAACATGCTACGAGCCCAAAATTTATTTTGGCAAAGCATGAATTTTATTGGGCTTAATTACTGGGTTAAAATCTTTAATGGACCATTTGGAAATTGGCCCAAAAATTTTATGGTACAAATTAGATTATTTTAGAAGTTGAGTCAAGGCCCATTAGTGTTGGTGAAATACTCAACCCATGAAAATATGGTTAAACCAAAAAGATTGTTTGGACTATGCTAACTGGCCCAACCCATTTATTAATTCTATTAACGTTGTGTTTCGCACGCCTTTAGGTCGGGTTCTAGCAACCTGGATCTTCGGTCTTTCACTTGCACACTTAAGCAAACATAAAGAATGGGGGTCCTTGGTGGTGGCCAGGGAGTCTCCGATGCTAAAGTCAGTATATCTCTTTAGTAGTTTGTGTGTAAGTTTAGAGGGATCAGAGAGAGTTCTTCGTACCTGGGAATCGACTTTTATATTAGATTTCTGGTGGGGACAACTCATTCTTGACTTTGAGGAACCTATGTCCTTTCCACATTTCATTTGTCAGAATTATTTAATGTGGTGTGGCTTCTGGGGCGGCGTCATTAATGCGACGTGGCTCCCTGACTCACTTTATTCTACGGGTCTTTCCTATTAAGCCTCTCTATGCCTATTTTCAAGAGATCAATGATTCTCCATATTCCCCCCCCCTCCACCTGTCTATGTAGATTCCCAATGGCAGGGTGTCAACGGGGTGGTGTTAGGGCAGCGAGTCCCATCTGCCCCTACCGTCCGCTTTTCCTACGTGTAGGTTACTTGGGGGTGGGTTTTACTCGTGGGCAGAGTACTCTACAAATGCCCACTAACTCCTTTTAAGGGAGGGTCATTGGCCTCGATTTGGTTTGGTTGGGCTCTTTGACTTACTTCCCCAGTGGTCCCTTATGGGTTTGCTTTAAGGGCCGATAGGGAATAAAATTCCTTTACAGTTACTCTACCAATTCTTATCAGACTAGTCTGATGGGAATTTCCTTTTACCTTTATCTTCATGCTATATAATTTTTCACTGTCTCTGTTGTTTAGATCTCCTTCCCTAGAAATAGATGGTTCTTACTCTCCCAGCTCTTCTACTTGTAAGGTTCTCGGGTCAAGATTATGCTCATATGGGTTTTTTGTTATTTTAAAGATGTCGAACGATAGTTCTCCTCCTGAATTTATTGGCACATTTTCTGACACTTGGATTTCGCACTTGATTGCATTCTTCCAGTTCTCTTAGCATTGATAGTGTCAGACGGCTCCTTCTCTCCACGTCGCATCATACAGTACATGCTGTGGAATGCATCTATGTCTTGCCAATTTTATTGGAAACATGGGTTCCCATGACTTTGGGATGCTAACCGCCTCTGCTGTTTATTTTATTTCCCATTTCATCGTTGGAGTCCTCATTTTGCCCTTCTCCTTCCTTTTCTGGAGGCACCATACACGTGTCTTCCTCTTAATACAATAGTCGGGTGGTGGGATCATGTAAACTTACTCACCAAGTTCATCATACAAGAAAGCATTGTGAACGTCCATTTGGTAAATAATCTAACTTTTTATGGCGGCAACAGCTATAACACAGCAGACTGTGGTCATCTTGGCTATTGGAGCAAAAGTTTTATGGTAGCCTATGCCTTCCACTTCAGTGTAGCCTTTGGCTACTAGCCGAGCCTTGTAGCGCTTAATAGTACCATCTGCTTGGAGTTTGGTCTTGAAAACTCACTTGCAACCAATGAGTTTCTTACTAAGAGGATGAGGTGCTAGTGTTCAAGTGGAACTGTTTTCAAGTGCACGAAGTTCAGAAGCTATAGCATCATGCCAGTGAGAGTGGCGAGTGGCTTCTGAGTAACAGGTAGGTTCAACAGATGTAGTAAGGGCAGTTAAGAAAGAATAATGAGCAGGAAAAAATGAGAATATGACAAAAAATTAGATAAGGGGTGAGAAGTACCTGAGGACTGTGCAGCGGTCAAGGAAGCAATGGACTCCATGGGTATGGTAGGGCAAACATAATTAAGAAGATATGTCAGACAAGTAATGTTGTAGCGAGGAAGAGAAGAAATAATGGTAGTGGGTGCAAGGTCTGGAATAGGTATGGCAGGGGAGGGGGTGGGAGGAAGGTTGGATTCTGGAATAGGTAAAGGAAGAATGATGGAACTAGGTGTTTGTGAAGGCACAAAATTTTGGAAAGGAAATTGGTCTTCAGGAAAGTTGACATTACGTGAATAGAAAATGGTGTCAGTGTCAAGGTTAAATAACTTAGAAGCTTTATGGTTGCTAGGGTAATTGAGAAAGACACAGCGGTATGCTCTGGGTGAAAATTTATCACGATGAGCGGTAAGATTCTGAGCATAGCAAAGACAACCAAACACATGTAGATGGGTGTAGGCGGGTGGAGAGTTGAAAAGGAGTTTGATTCTGGAGGGAGCGACTATGAGTCGTATTGATGAGGTATGCGTAGTGAGAACGCATTCTCCCCAAAATTTAAGGGGTAAATGTGCCTGAAACCAAAGTGTAACACCCCGCCTAGAAAGGCCCTTAGGCCTTGACCTTAGTAGCCTTAATCCTAGTTAATTAGGTGTTGAGATATTTGAGAATAAGAACGTTTTAGATATTTGATTTGGCAAAAAGGACGTATACTTTGGGTTTAGAAGAATTATTAAGAGATTTTAGTACAATATTGATTTTTGAGGAAAATAAAATTCTTGGAGGTTGATTAGAGAATTTTTAGTGATTTATCAATAAAAAGTCAAGAGGCCCATAAGGGAATGACACATGGCACATTGAATGGTTGTTACAACAATGGGTTAAGTAAATTGGGTAAAATTCTTGATGGACTTAGGAAGGCCCAAGAGATTGGTTTATTAAGGGTCCAAGCTTTTTGGGTATAAAGGCTTAGAGAGACACTAAGGCATTAGGCCAAACTTGATGGACACTACGCCTAACTTGATGGACATAAGAATTTAGGCCTCTAATGCACTAAGGATGCGATGAGCGAAGGTTAAAATATTAAAAAGACCATAGGCCCAACTTGAGAGATATAAAGTTTTAAGCCTTTTTTAGAGGACTCTAGAAAATAGGCTCAATGAAAAGGATATAAGTCTAATTTGCCTAACTTAGTAAGAGTGGAGGTATTAGGCTCTTAATTATGGGTTAATTACTTACATTAAGATTGATAGTGGGATTAGCTTTAATTATAGTACTTAGTGTTAATGAGTTAAGGATTAGAGAGGCAGGCCTATTAGTAATTTTGGTAAGGCTTTTTAAAACTTTAGAGCATTCATGGTCCAAGCCCAATTTAGTGGATCTTGAGGTTTCTTTTTAACCCTACAAATCTGTAAAATGAGGCCCTATCATTCAAGTCCAAGAGCCCTTAAACCATGAGCCTATACATTTGGCTATTTTAACCCCACATGACCCAAAACTATGTTTGGACTCATTTCACCATTCAAGACCAAAGACCCAATACACCATATCATTGGTTTCCTCAAGCCCAAATCACACTCAAAGTACCCAAATTAAGTTTTAAAAATTGACTAAGGTCATTAATCATCATGCTTGAGGTTAGTGCACTTAAGCTATGCTTTGAAGCTTAATCATGCTCAATCTTTTCTTAAAATTTTTAATTCAAATTTTCTTAAATTACTACTCCTTTGAACCTTGATTAAGACCCTATTAATGACCTAGTTAAACCATCCCACATGTCATTATGAAAAATTACATAATAAGCCCAAACCATGCTTCAATCGGTTTTGTGCATTGCCCTTTGTAATACTTGGACTGTTTTGCCCTTAGGCCCAATATTTATGTGGTTTGTCATCAAGGGTAATATGATACTTAAACACCTCATGAGACCCTCCCAAACTCAGTCTGAGTTTTGGACGAAATTGGTTGCATCAACCAACTCAAAGAACCAAACCAGGTGCACCTTGGTTTAGTTTGTGTTGTAACCGATTGAGTCAAGTTTGAATCAGCCTTCTGCCATGGTTTGCACCACCACCCCACTATACCTTCTTCTACACCCAATCAACAAGAAGTTCCATGAACATCATGAAGGATTTTGACTCATTTTTGTTGCTCAAAAACATCCAAAACCGAACTGATTTTCTGCCACCACAAAACCACCTTCATCCACCAGTTTTCAAGGGTTGTTCGATGATTTTTCTGCCACCCAAATGATTCCCTACGACCAGACCTGCCTTCTAGGATCAATGTAGCAACTGTGGAGAGGAAATCATGGTGGCTTAGGCCACTATTCTCCCTGCACAAGCTGACCTAAGCTCATGCAAGCAAATTTGGAAAATTTTCAGATTTGAGCACCTCCCACTTCACCCAATCATCAAGCACCCAAGCCAACGCCCCTCACCCCTTGAACTCCTATAAATACTTCTTTACCCTTCTAATTTCACTCACACCATAGTTCCAAGCATCCTCTTGAGTCTTGAGAGTATTTCCCCCTCTTAGAGATCAAAAGAGTGCAAACCAAATGAGTTTTGGTGAGTTCTTGAGTGTTCTTGTGTAAGGCAGTCTAGAGTGCTTGGAAGGCCACAAAATTTGTAAGTTTTCTTCCTTTTGATCTTATCTAGCATTTCAATCTTTTTTTCCAAGTTTTGGTACAAAATTTGGTTGAGTTTTGAGAAGGTTATAATGCTTAAGGCAAAACCTGGTCAATTAAAGGAAGGTTTGAATGATTGAATGTTTTAAATAGAAATTTAGTTATGGCATGTACTAAGCATGATTTTATATGATCTATAATTATCCTAAAATGATTATGAAAGGTTAAATTTGTGGTTAGAAGTATGTCATGATAGGTTTTAAATCTATCTTGTTTCGATCTTCAAGCATGGATCTGTTTTAAGCATATTGGTGATTAATGATTTCTTAACTTTGATTAAGTGTTGGGATGAAGTTTATTACTCAAGGATTATGCTTAATAATGTCTCTAAATATTTTAGTGATCATTATTGATTAAATAAAATCTCATATGCATGCATTCATAGGGATCAATAGTTGAAAATACACATAGGCATCAACTAGGATGCATGCCACGGGTTGGGACTAATTGGACAAGTTCTACTTTGAATTTCGAAAATCCAAGGCATAGATGGTTTTAAAATTCCAAAAATACGAAACCCATGAAATTTGGTTAAATTTAGAGTTAATTTGCAATTAGTGAAAATTTAGGGATTAAATGACAATTTTTTGAAAGTCTAGAGATATTTTTGTAAATACTCAATTTTTGGAGCCTTTGATTTTGAATCTATCCATAAGAGTATTAACCCTAACTTAGCATACACATGATTTACGCAGCTATGACCCTAATTTCAAATTTTCTCAAAAGTTTGTAAGTTGGCCTCTAATTTACACCTTGATAAATTATTTATGAATTATTGATAAATACTCATTTCATACTTCAATTGTCATTTTTAGCATAAATTATCATGTTACATGATACGTTGAGTGCATACCTACATGACATGTGACATTTTTATCATTTTTGCATATTACATTTATAAATGTTATTTTTGCATAAAATTTACTACATACGCACATGTCATGAGAAACATTTTCCAAAACATAGCATAAAAATCATTTTGTTAAGATCCCAAAGGTTAGGATGGAGAATTATCCTGGTGGAACTCATCTGTCTACTCTGGAGTGTTTAATAATGGAGTGGTAACCCCTGGGTTGACGAATAACAGTCAACAGGTTTCAAATGGGTTCTTTTTAAAGAATATCGAAGCGAAGTCAACATGTTATGACACCTAACGTTCGTGGATGTACACGTTATGAATTTTATGATGTTATGTTATATTTATCAATGCATTAAAAACAAGTCTATAGACAACGTAGTTTCAACGTGAGTTATACTATGGTCACCGGCAGGTACTCACAGTGCATATGGGGAATTGTGATGTTACCACATGTTATGTTATTAATTAAGATAATGATGAAAGTTTATGATGAAATTTTTATGAAAAAGTTATGTTTTCTAAAAAAATGATGACGAAATTACTTAATGAGTAAAAATCCGTGTCTCCATTTGTTTTAAAAGATATTAAGGAATCTGAATGGGAGACATGCATACTAATTTTTTTGCATCTCATTCATTGCATATTTATCATTTTTCATAATTGATTTATTTTTGTGCCAGTTAGTTGTTTAACTTGCTGAGATTTCGAGTAAATCTCACCCTTTTATGGGACTACTATCATTCCACTCGGAATGATAGAAGTTGTGTCAGGAATCGACTTGGATGGGATTGATGGAGTACTAGATCTGCATGTTTGAGGAGGAGCCAGATTTTGTGAAGAAGCTAGATTTAATGGTGATGTTTATAGCCCAAGTCTTTCATGCTTTAGATCGTATGAAGAGAATAATATGACTTTGTATATAAGTCTATGCTACATTGGTATTTTGAACACGATAATTTTCTAATGAAGTTGGGATGTTTTTAGTTATTCTAGCATATCTTACAGTTTAACCTTTTATTTTCATTGTGATTATTGCATACTGATAGTTGCATACTAGAATACATTGCATATTAACTATCATGTACGGGAGTATGTAACCTTGTGTTGCATATTCCAATGCTTAAAGTCTCTGTTCCATCCCAAGGGAGATTGGGGGTGTCACACAAAGGCTTCAAGCAACATTCAAAAAGTGCCGATATTTACGCTCTGCAATACCATTTTTTTTAGGAGCTTCAATGCAAGTATGCTCTTGAATGATGCCATGAGCACGAAATTAGGTTTGGAGGTTATGAGAAAGAAATTCTTGGCCATTATCGGTCTAGATAAATTTAACTGTAGAGTTAAATTGATTTTTAAAAAGAGCGAAGAAATGCATTAAATGACTAAAATTTTCTGATTTAAAACGCATTAAATAAATCCATGTGGTGCATAAAAAATTATCAACAGTTGTCAAAAAATAATGTGCACCACAAATGGAAGCGGTAGAATAACCACCTCGAATATCACAGTGAAGGCGATTAAAAGGAATCATATTTTTATTAGCATGAAGTGGAAAAGGTAAGCGGGTGTGCTTAGAACAAGCACAAATATCATAGTGAGAAAGAGTATATGGACTATCAAAAAGATTATGAATAGTAAAACTGGAAGGATGACCTAAACATTGATGCCATAGTGTCTTATTATCAAGATGGTGAACTGAGAAAGCAGCAGACTATTGGGGCCGAAAGATATAGAGCCCATTGAAAGCTTCACCTGCTCCAATCAACCTCTTCAACTGAAGGTCCCAGAAAAAACAATTAGAAGATGAGAAAATTGCTACACAAGATAAATGATTAGTAAGTTGAGTGACAGAGAGGAGATTATAACAAAAAGTAGGGACATAAAGAACATTTGGGAGGGTGAGGGTTTCGGATAATTGGACAGAGCCTATGTCGTCAACGGGAACAACTTCTCTCGTGGGTAACCGGATCGTGCGAGCCATGGGTGGCCGTCGGAGGCTCGAAACAAAGGATCGACAGTGGCTCATATGGTCACTAGCACCACTATTGCTGATCCAGTCCGTCTATGAGTCAAAAGAACAGGAAATCGTTGAGGTTACCTACAAAATTTACCGCCGGAGATAGGGGATGAAACAGGTTCATGAGTTGTTGGTAGCTTGGAGACAAGACTTAGTGCAATGACTAGGCAAGACTAAGATCATAAATATTAGTCTCCATACTTGGAGACAAGCTTTGACTATCAAAAAGACATGAGTAAATATATTAGTTTCATTAGCAATGAAATCCTATACTTTTGATTATAAGGGGATAATCAATGAACTAAATATGATACATGTACTTTGCAATGGAGTTATTTATTGGGATAGATGGCAAAAGTTGCTGATAATGCAAATTTGGAAATGGTCCATATTCAATCTGTTTTTCATTGCTTTTTGTGGGTAGGTATAGATGAGCAGCTATGTTTAAGTGATATGTTTTAGAGTCGATGTCTAACTTGTGTTATAAACTATGAGTAACCATACCTATTAGTTGCTTCATTCTCCGTAGACTAGTTAAAACCGTATAGGGTGATAAGACCACATATAGAAATGACTACTATATTTGGGTTCAACATGTTCTTCCACGTCGAGATAATCATTATACTAAATTTAGCAAAATATTATAGGAAATGTAGAATTACGTGGGAAAATTACCTTTAGTAATTCCAATGATCTGCAAATGATTACTTGAGATAGCTTTTTAAAGATTGTCTGTTGACTAGGCGTGGTAAATAGGAAATGTTTGACTTGATTCAATACAAATCAATCTGTAAGACAATGTTGCACCATGGTCTCCACAACCTACAGAAGTTGAAATAAGCTGAAATTTATTTACAAGTCTTGACAAATAAGCTCGAGGAAAATAATAACCCAAGAAACTGCATTACAACTTTATTTTCAAATGTTGAGAAATAAACTATAATTTCTCAAATTCTAATTGGAACTGGAACAGTACCAACACTAAAGAAGTGGAGCATCACTTAGTGTGTCCATGGAGGGACCCGAGCATGAGCCACTTAGGGTGCAAAACTGTAGGCATATTCAATTTCTAAATATATATTTTTCTTATTAATGTGTCTTTTTTCATGCTACTTTAACTATAGTGGCCGGATATACATATATAGCCTTTGATAGGCCATGTGCAAAGCCTGAATGAGCTGAGGCGAGTGTGCGAAAGGCACTGCCAATTGAAGTTGCATTTACAATAAAGTTAATGTAAATGCAACTGGAAATGGGATTCTAACGTACGTGATATTAAAGCATGATTCATGTAGGCAATTGCATTGTTTGCCACAGTTAATGTAGAGGGATGCCTGAGACTGCTGACAATTATCCCTCTATTTCTGACAGTGATCCTCATATCTTTCCCTTTAACTGTCTACGTATATATGTTTTCAGGTATTTATAGTTCCTGTCAGCCAAATCCAAAAAAATGCCATATCATTATACTTCAGCCAAAACAGAACCAGACTAAAAATGCCATATAATAACTAAGCATGGACCAATGGCCTTTCTATCCATTGCCTAAATTATTTATCCAACTAGCTAACATATACCTAGGGTCTATTACCAAGATTCGTATTTGGATATGGATTAAATAAGATAAAAAAACTTCAAATGTCTCTTCAAGTCCAGCTCGGGAATGGATGGCAAAGACCATGGTGATTGTGCTGCAGTCACCGAGTTCTTTTCTTTCGCTCACTCAACAGTTGGAGTTTCAATACTACAAAGAATAAGAGACCCACAGAAAGGAGAAGATCGTAAGGCAGCTGAAAACTCTTCAAAGCCATATTCTACTTTTGAAAAGAGTGAGGAGATAATCAAAGAAAAAGAAAAGGAACACTAGTAAATAGTCTGCACATTAACAAATAAAGATCACCTTGGATGCTATGGAATAAACAACTTTGTCTTGATTCTCAAGTGGGAATGTTTATGATACTATTCTTTCCCCCTTTCCTGATTCACTTGGTTAATTACATTCTAGGCAGAAGTACAGCACCAAAACTAATCTCTCAAAATACAAAATGCAAGCTGTTTGAGCTAAAGGAAAAAAAAAATAATAAAGAAAGCAAAAGTTGTGGTGGAAAAAGTTTTAGGTTGGATATTGCTAATTGGTCGTAAACATACATGTAACAACGGGGAGGGATCCAATACATAATCGCATCTTTTCTTTCTTTATTCCCCCAAATGTTGTATATCACAACTAATGATCCTTATAATGATAATACAATTAGCTAAGTTCCGAATGATACATATTTTGGGTTTTGTAACTTTCCTAAAAATTAGACCAATGTTTAGGTGCCTAGCTCTTCTATGTGGAAGGTGAATGTAACATATACTTGAATTATTTAAACGGATTCTTTGTCCATAAAATCACTAAACTTATTATAAAACCATGACTCACCATAGAGAGTGGATTGTCATCATTCGGAATCATTAACATTCAGCCAGAAATTTTCTCAAAGTTTGTTTTATGAACTAGCTACAAGCAATATCTTTATCTGATTATATACACAAATCTATTTTGGGCAAACAGTCTTGGTCAAATCCTACTTGTCGTACAGTCGATGCAATTAAAGCAAAATTGCATGTTTTCTTTCGGGGAGCCACACTGGGCAATGGCAAGTTTTTATTTAAGGATTTTTAATAGGGTTCTACTGCCTTGGACTAGTAACCTTTGATAGTAATAAGCTTAATCTTGCTTTAGGATTTAGGAAAAATAAAGGGCAAACCTCAATATGTTTGATATTGTTCCTATAGCATTTCCGGTTCCATCTCTCTTTATGGGTGCTATTGGTAGGAAAATATAATGCATATTTTATGTTTATATTTAATAAACATGCATTTTTATTAGATGCATGTTTACTGATCCAATACCATTTTATGGTAAAAAAAAGCATGTTTATGCATGCTTTGATCTGTACCATTGGAACAATGGTACTATGCAAGCATTATCTACAAAAATCATTGCTAAATTAATTAGATTCTTGTTGATGACGTGGCATATTGTTGCCAGATGACTAATTTAAAACTAGAATATTACTATTTAAATAAGTATATTAGGCGGAAGTAACGTGCAAAGCATGTTTACCTAATTTTATGAAATGATTATTTGTAAAAAATAATATATATTTTATAAAAATGATTGATTTCACTTGATAATTTAAGTCATAGTGGAGAAAATCTCAATCTTATTGCCCGGGGGTCCGTTTGTCAATCAGTATCTTGATTCTGAGATTATGTATTGATTATGAAGGGTAAAATCCCAATATTATTGCTTAAGTTACCAATATAATTATTGTTAACTTGGCGTTATCACCACCTTAAAACAATGATTTAAGCCTTGCAAATCTCATTGGCTGACTGGATTACATGAATAATTTAGTCAATAAGTTAATTGGTGGGCCTATAATAATTATAGCCGTATAGGTATATCTGATGGAATCCGATAATTCATATATTAATATTTGTGAAGTCATGTCCCAGATGATCTCAAAATATTCTCACCTTCATTATGGCGATTGAATGTAGAAAAAGCAGTTTCATTAATTAATAGACATCTTCACTTTTTAGGTAAAATTACATAGATCATGATAGCTCTCAAGGAATAGAAATCTCTTATTCAAACGTTGATCGGAAAAAAAAAAAGAAGAAAAAAGATGAAAACTTGAACTTCTCACTCGGCAAACCTCATTGAAAATACAGAGATTTGAAAACCATTCTCTAAAAAATTTGAACCCCAATTTCTTTTTCCCTTCCTGTCTTTGATCCTAAAAGACATCTTCCCCCATATCCTGCATTTCTGAACAATGTTTGTTTTATGTCTTCAGAACTTAGTAGGGTTCCCTGGTCCATATCCTATGATTTCATGAGTGAAGACAGTATATAAGATCACTTGTTCAACAAATTGATTAAAAAAAAACCACAAACTTCCCCCATAGGGAAATTGCCAGATAATTAAATTTGGTACCTCTGAGCAAGAAGCTTGCATTGCAAAGTCATTGAAACAGCTAATGACACATTGTTTAATCTCAAGGCCTAATGCTTCTAAGGTATTCACTGTTGATAGCAGCAGCCCTGGCTTCCCTGCACAGCAAATCTCAATCTTATATCCACATTCCCCCTCTCCACATCAAACTGCCAAGGCAACGCGTGGAATTACCACATTCAGAATTTGGTAAGTAATTCATGTTTGACTTCAATGTTAAGGATGTTGCTGAGTAGAGTGAGCAGAGTTCTTACCTTCAGTGAATTTCTAACCAAGACTTCATTTGGTTTTACAGTCTTGAAAATGCCCGTAATGTTTGAACTCCCTTGATCAATTTCTAGCTGCAAACTGTTGATTTTCTCTAGGAGTTCTTTTATGTACTCTATAGTATCTCCAAGTATAGACGTCGTGTCCATCTTTCAATTCAAAATCCAAACAAAGCACATCAGATTCCATATAAATATGAACCTCTCATTCTAAGAATGTTGTAATCCAAGTAATTAGAAGTGAGTCTCGCTGCTTTACCTTGCTCACAAAGTTAAATCCATGCCAGTTACATGATTTGAATATAGATATTGATGAAGAAAATCCAGCATAATACAGCACCAACCTGTATATATCCTATTTGATGCAGGGAGTTCGAGTATGCCAATTAGATGTTCAATTAGATATCAATGATGAAAATTCAGCATAATACAACACAGGGAACACATTAGATATACATTGTCTGCTAATATCCTTAATCTATTTACAAGCATAGTTGTCAACCTAATCTCAAATGATTTGTTTTATTTACATAAAGACTACCATTTTATCAAACATATGATGTTTCTAATGGCAATCCCCAACCAGAAGTGTGGGCAAACCCAGCATAAGATCCAAATATCAATTCCAACACTTGTAAATTCAAAAAACAGAACAAGCACCCATGTGAGCAAGATACTTTATTCAAGCACAAATGACTATATCAAAAATTCAAAAAACAAAAATACATCCAAAGTCATGCACAGAATTTTCACATATAGAAAGCAAAACAAAATAAATATACAACCACATTTTGTGATACGTATGAACTAGTTAGGATGTCTCTATCATTCATATTCTCGATGGACTTCAAATGAATCGTTTGAAGCTTCCCTATGCTGTTGATATTTGCTGTAGTGAAGATACTACTAACTAAAGAAACTTGTTTTCATGGTATAGCAGAAGTGAGTGGTTTTACTGATATCATCATTGTATATTTGAATTCTTATTTTAAGATACTTATAAATGCAGGAGTTCAGCGACAAGTGGGAAGTGGACCAATATTTGAGTGCAAGCGGCTACCTGGGAGATAACACACGCCCCTTTTTTGTGGCCCTTCCAAAGGACAGGGGCACCATTTCAAATGACAAATTCCACAAGCAGATATCTCAGGTGGACTCAGAAGTCCTACGACATCTCAATGAGGGAATCAAGGGTGGATTTGATGAGGAGAAATTCAGGCCTTGCATTGGTTTTGGCCATCTGAGAGATTATTTGGAGTCCGAGCTTCAGAAGAGATATAAAGAAGCTGCTCCAGCAACTCTAGCTTTGCTTGAGCAGCGCTGCAGTGAAGTTACAGCTGAACTGGACAAAATGGACTGTAATAAACAGAAACAGAAAAATATTGAACAAATAGAAGAAAAAAAAAATCATGTGGTGGGTAATTTCTGTGAAACCTATCAACATCTATGTTGTCATAAACTATTCTTGAAGTTCTTCATTCCGTGAACATAACCAGTTCTCCCCCCTTATGTGAGCTTCTTGTAATTCATGAATCTCCCTGAAATTTCTGATTATATATGATCTCCATCTGTTATTTTTTAATATTTACATTTGCCCACTTCTACTTAACAACATGTTCTTCTCTCTCTAATGTGAATTCCTCCGCCCAAGTAGTTGGCATTAAATAGAACAGAAAGTTCCAACTATTTTATCAACCGTCCCATACCAACAGAAAATATCAACCAACTACTTCTTGAATTCAGTAATTCTATCTTTTTGTAACTCTCAGAAAGTAAGTCTTATACTTTTCTCTAAAAATGGTATCTGCTTGTGCCTACTGTAAAGGGAGCTTTGATTTATGGAGCAACAGATCCTGCCCCAGAGCAATGGGGAAAAAACAACAGTTAGAACTTTGATCTCTAATTTTGCAAATCCTAATTAGCTAAAAAAAATAAAAAATAAAAAGCGGTCCGCAGTTAGAACTGAAATGTATGAAACCAAATTGAAGAAATTAACAACCATTATTCCCACTAAAGTTACCTGTTTCAATTCTATTAATCAGCTCGGCCCTCGGTTCATTTAATTCCTGAGCACCAAAAAATAACTGTTATTAGCAAGCTACAGCTGTTTGAAGACCCTGTTTGGCGGCAGAGAATATCGGGAACACAGATAATAGAAACAACAAATCTAAACCTCAATCAAGCAGAATAATAAAAATCCCTTTTAAGTTTTCCTAAGCAAACAAATGAAATGCTGGTTATGATAAACAGATACAGAGAAAAAATTAGGCACGGAGTTCAAATTACCGCAATCTTTGAGCCAATCGGAGTAATATTCTACTTCTTCTGCAAACAAAAATCACAGATCATCAAATCCATAAACAAAATAATACATAAATACAAAAACGTGGAGAGAGAGAGAGGACGAAGGAGAGTGGATCGGCACAATGGGGGGAATTGAATAAACACAGCACGTCCCGCAATACCTTTTTGGCCAAACCCTTGTGGTTGTTGCTGTTGCCCGCAGCCCTTAATGCCAGTTCAGAAACTGTAGCCTCCTCCTCGTCCTCGTACTTCTCTTCCATAACCTCTTCAACAGCCAGCTCATACTCTATATTCTTTTCGTTACCATTCCCTTCGAAAACCTCGTCGACCTAGTCAGTCCAGCTCACCGAATCCACTTCCTTCTCCGAAGAAGCCACATAAAAGCCACAGCTTTCCTCAATCTCCAGTGGCATCAAAGTCTCCGAAACATCGGCCAACTTTTCTGGTGAGCGTTGGCTTGACGGTTTCTCTCTGGGTTTACCTGCTTTGGAGCGACACTGAAGGAGGGATTTTTCTCTCTGAGTTTCCGAGGCGCATCGGGAACTCTCACATGGAAGACGAAGCGAGAACACGAAGAAGCGTTTGGTGCGAAGCGTTATTTTTCTTTCTCATAAATATTCTTTTTACCGCAACTAATGAGACAATTGAAGTTCGATGGCCAGACGGATCTAACGGAAAATATTTAAATTGGCTGTAACTCTGTTAAAACAATGTCAAATTTCCGTTAAAACAACAAAATTCCCTTGGGCAAATGTCCAAGGGACGTTTGCCCAGTAGAGAGAATATATATGTTAATTATATATATATATATATATATATATATACGAACTATATATAGATGGAAAAGTAAATTAATAAATAACTTAATCCACAGAAACAAAAACAAAGATTGATACAACTTTAAAAAATAAAGTACCATACATACCTAATGTCAATTGTGTTTTATACAAGTTTCCAAAATAAAGTGGTACACATCATATATAAACCATAGTTTAATACATAATTCCGCATGTTGTGTACTTTTCTGCAGGATTTATTGAGGATATTAAATTTTTTATTCCGTTGCTTGAGTTGATCTATATCTACACCAAGCTGAATCTTCCGGTCTTTTTGGAAAGTTTGTGTTGCAATATTCTCCCAAAATAAGGCTGCCACGACAACCTGGGCTGTAGAACCTTTCTCCTTGGGCAGACTTCAAGAACTCATTAATGCTAACAGATTATAACAACCACACCACATAATACCAGTTCATTATTAATTAAGATAAGACAGGCAATCCAAGAAGAATGAAAAGCAGAAAAAATTAAGTCAAGGCTAGAGCTAGGGGTGTTCAACTGGGTACACAGGTATACCCGGCCAGAAACCTGAGTTTCAAATCCGGACTGGGTCACCCGAGTGACCCAGGCCGAAACCCAGATTAACTCGGATTTTTACAACCCGGAAATCCAGGTTCCGGACTATACCCGATTTTTTTTTTTTTTTTTTTTACAGTTTAAAAGCCTTATTTTTGTTTAAATGCCTATATTATATTAAAGACTTTTCAAGAAAAATTCATGTTGAAGAGCATAATTCCCTTTATGTAAAAGCCTATATTTATTAAAAAAAATGTTGAAAATAATAATTTTTTTATAAAGGCCTATATTTTTTGAAATTTTTTTCTAAGTCAAGTTAAAAAGCATAATACTAACATTGTCCAAAATAATAAAAACATATAAAAATGAAAAACTAAAATGCATGCAATCCACTATATATTACATTATTTGTTGTTTATACATTACATTACAAAATCCAAAATTACAATTAGCATGGACTTCCATCAATGATTTAATCTCACACCGAGTAGCAACTTCAAGTGATCTGACTGACTAAAAGAGATCCCGCAAAAATCAAAAGTTTTGAATACTTAGAAAAGCTATGTAGTCTTTTAATCTCACACCAAAATTGTACCACCAAAATTGTTGATGAGAACAAAACTCACCTTGAGATAAATTCCAATTCTACTTATCAAAAAAAAAAAAAATCCAATTCTTCTCTTTATGGAACAGCAAGATAAATTACATTTCTAAGCTATGTTCCTCATAGTTCATAACAAAAAGAATGACAAGTCAACAACATGTCCCAAACACTTTATCAGAAACACTAGGTAACAAAAGGAAGACACTCAAATAATAAAATAAAGATGTCAGATCCAAAGCTTTTGAGAAGAAAAATGCTACCACCAAACAATACATTTGGTCTCTCATAGCATGCTTAAAAAGGAAATCCAAGTCGCCACACTTGGACATGTTTATGCCAAGTAAACAAAGTTTACCCTTCAAGTTCAAGGTGCCGTTGCATTCCATATCATATAGAGAAAACAATAGAAAGTAAGACCCATGACACTGAAGTAAAGAAAACCGAATCAAGTTTACCACTAACTAGAACAAGAAGAAGAAAATTATCCTTCCCACCCAACAATCCGAGCTATGATGAGGCAAAGCAAAATTGAACCAAAAAAGAAAATTAATTTACTAAATGTGGCAGCATAATAATGGCTCCTGAGTAATGCATATTAGTGAGCAAGGAGGCTCAATGCATCACATAAATGACATTATCATCAAAGAAGGCATAAAGCAATGGAGTACCAAGGAAATTTTTGAGCTTATTAGAGCATAAAGTAATAAGTATCAAGCATAAAGCATAAAGCAAAGCAGAAGTTATATAAATTAATAGAAGAGAAAGCCAAGGAAAAGAGCCAATCTCTGTAAAAGCTAACAAGTTTCTTTAAACTTAAAAGCTTACAATATTGTAACTTGGACCGAGAACACACTGCCATTAAAGTAGCTCTAAGAAACAGAGAAAAAAGATGGAAACATGTTAACAACCATCCAATCTGATGACAACCAGAATTCTATTTGTGAGTTTGAATAACAAAACTGAAGAAAATAACATCAGAAAATATTTAGAAACCAAATTATATTCTCTGCTAAAAATATCTTCCTACCATATGTTAAGGGAAAAACTACACGATAATCCAAACAAATCTGTTATAAGAAACTGGGTTATGGATATTTTCACTCTTCTCCCTTCCAGGTCACTCCATTCAAACATTCACATCAAAATAAACACAAAATAAACGAAGAGAACAAAAACCCAGTTGCAGAAAGCAAGCCAAGACCAGAAAAAATAGCAGATCTAGCAAAATAACTAACCCAAATAAATAAATAAAACCCCATGTTTAAAAACAAACCCAAAACAGATTCTAATCCTTTCCCACATGCTTACAAATCTAAAACACTGTCAAAAAAACACAGATTTAGAAGTGTAAAGCATGGGTTTCGGGGATATTTCCCAAAGAAGGAAATACGAACCTTCGGTTTGTCAAAAAGAACTAACACAGAGACAACATTTCACAACCCAAATCGAAATAATAGCACCAACACAGAGTGAGTATGTGAAATGGAGAAAAACTAACCTTGGTTGTAGAAGTCGACGACGGAGCGAAAACGTAGAAGACAATGGCCACGAGGAACAGATCTTCGATCGGTAGAGGAAGAGTGACAGGAGCTAGGGTTTCAACACGAGAGAGAAAGAGAGAGAGAAGAAGACGACGGAGCCACAAGTGAGAAACTCGAAGAGAAGAGAGAGAGAGAGGGGGGACGGATGAAAGCTAAACCTAAGAAAGAAATGAACTGCGAAGAGAGAACTGGTACTCGACGAAGGGGATTTTGTTTTTAGGTTTAAATGCGGGTACCGGATTGGAACTCCGAAACCGCTTTAAGGCTTCGTTTGGTTTCCAAACCAAACTCATTTCATCTCACTCATCATTATAATTTTTTCAAATTTCAATACAAATTCGATCACGGGCCGAAATCCGGAACTGGAAAACGGGTATCTTGGTTTCGAACCGGGCTGGGAAAAAAAAAATCCAGCTTGGATGAACAGTCTTAGCCAGAGCAAGCATTATGCAGCAAATCATATGAAAGATATAAAAGTCTTGGATAGACATGTCAAAAAAATAAAAATGAAATTTGAATTCTTTAAAAAGAAATAAAGGAACTGCATAAACATTCACAATTTTTGCAAGTCATGCTTTGCACACAAGTCCAAAATCCTGAAAGAGTATAAATAACTAACAAAAAAGATTTAAACCTAAAGGCTAGAGATTCCAATAATAAATTTTCAGAAAAACAATATGACTATTTTTTTAGAGCATCCACTCTAATGTTTGGTTTACCTAATCTAGTGTGGTTTACGTATATAATGGTCACTGCAATTGCAACTGCATGGCCAAAAAGTATAAGATCAAACAGAAAGAGTAAAATGAGGATCTTATCCAATTATTAATTTTTTGAAACAATATGCCTACGTACTTAAGAAATTGGCTGTGGAGAAAATTTTTGAGACAAGCTAGGGTTCACGTATTTGGTATATGAAAGAAAACCATCATTCTTATATCAAACCAGAAAAAATTATATGAGGACAAGTCAAGTATGCATCGTGGCAGATACTCTCAAATCTAGGGCTTTAATGTGCATAAGACTATGCATAACTACACATATCTCTTTGAACAAAAGAGTAATACTCTCTTTCGATTTAGGCACTACCAAAATAGAAGAATGTGTATAACTACACATATCAGGCACCCATTAGGAAATTACTAATGGGTCAAATCTAATATGTGAAGATGTGTTGAGATAAATAGGGAAAAAAAGCAACAAAAATCAACATTCATTCTTTTATGCGCAGACTCAATAGAATAAAAAAATAGAAATAAAAAAACAAAAACGAACATATATTCATTTCTGTAGAGATTCACAATAGAGGAAAAAACAAACAAAACAAAGATCAAACAGAAACAAAAAATAAACATGTGAATATTTGTTCTAACGAAAAAAAACCAACAGAAACAACCATCCATTCATTAATGTACAGATTCACAATAGAAGAAAAAACAAACAAAACAACAAATCTAATATGTGAATATGTGTTGAGATGTATAGGGAAAAAAAAAATAGAAATCAACATTCATTCATTCATTCATTCATTTATGTACAGACTCACAAAAGAAAGAAAAAATAGAAATAAATCTACACATCTCAAAAATAAACAATATTAACATCTCAGACAATAACATTTCAGATTTGAAATTTGACATAATAACAAATCTAATATGTGAAGATGTGTTGAGATGTATAAGGGAAAAAAAAAATATAAATCAACATTCATTCATTTATGTACAGATTAACAAAAGAAAGAAAGAATAGAAAAAAATTTGCACATCTCAAAAACAAACAATTTTAACATCTCACACAATAACATCATAGAATTTGAAATTTGAGATAACAACAAACCTAATATGTAAACATGTTAATTTTTCCATTAATTAGTACAATAATTAGTACAAATAATTAAAACGAAGGTTCTCACATCACCCCGTCTTTGCACAAATTCAAGTATAACATAGCACCATGCCGCATGCCAACCAACGTTTGAACAAGATCATGTTTAGTTTTGAAGCAGAAGACCATCTTATCAGTCTACATAAGCAGGGAAAATGATATAGAACTTCTGTATATAAGATGGAAAGTCTAGGTTAAATTTCGTATGTATAAACAGTGCAAGAAGCTCCTTGATAACCACAAAATTTTTTCATTTTTAAAATATAAATAAGATGATTCACATTGCAAAAAGCATAGGTGTTAATTGATTACCACAAAAGTTTGTTTGATGATACCAACTCTGTTTAAGACAGGGAAAAATGCCCCTTTTGTAGAATCTCTCTGTGCTTCTAGAGATGCTAAAATGCAATTGTTTTCTTCTAATTCTGTAAGTGTAACCTCCAACTCATATTAAAAAAAAAAATTGAGTATCATTTACCCCCTCATGCAGCATAAAATCAATGATCATGCATAATCCAAGCTCCACTTGCAACCCAACAATACTTTCAAAATGTAGGGCAAGATCTATGAAAGAGATGAGTTGAGTGTGTTGATCTAAGCTAAGAGGTGGCCAAGTGAGATGGATGGAGTATTTTGCAATCAAAGCCAAATCTTGCACCCAACAAAGATTTTTGACCTTGTTTGTACTCAAGAATCACTAGACAGAAAGTTCGCTCTAAATTTACACAACAGGTCGTTTAAGAGAATCTTAGGCAGAGAATTCGCTCGACACACGCTTGACATCATGTGATTGCTCGAGTGAATATCAAATAGAGAGTTCGCTCAAGTCTCGCTCGAGCGAATAACAAAATCATCGTGAAATTAGGGTTTTTACCGTACAACCATATATATATGTTTGTTATGAATAGTATGGCTGATTTGGAACTGTGTACTCAAAAGTGTATTTTGTCATTATTAAAATAACTAAAATCCTCTGCAACTCCGTGAACATAAATATGTTTTCGAATTACGTATATTTTTATATTCGTGTGATTGATTTCTTATTTTGTTTTATTTTAATTTCTTGGGTTGTTTTTCACAACTTCACCTGCAGTATGCATCTTTTCTTTCTAGACAATTTTCTCCTTGTTTTCTAGATGTTCTGTAGTATATTCATGCTGCAAATATAAATTATAATATAAAATTACAAACAATAGTAATGATTTATATGCAACTCAAAGAAGGTAAAATATTTTTTCAAAAATTATAGGATATCAATAGAAACAACTAAAAATCATTTGTTATATACACACACATTGAAAAATATTGTAATCCTGATAAAGAGATTCCATAAAAGTATTAAACTTACAAACTGACGTGATTTAATTTGTTACGTTAGATTATAAAGTATATTTAATATACTACCTTAAACCACGTTAGTTTGTAAATTTCTTTTCATAGTATCTTTTTATGGCACATTATACTTCTCATATAATATATGTATATTAGCTTAATTAGAGCATTTCAGCTTGTGTGGTGGCAGGCGACGAATGACAGTCCTCGAGTGTTGGAGTGCTGATGAGGACTTCCTCCCTCGAAGAACATTCATTTACATCCGATGTGCCTTCTTTTGTAACTAATAATATGCCTGCCAGAGCTGGAGGTCTTCCAGGATTTCTATCTGCGTAGAACTTTCTTATGAGACTAACAACTTTCTTCCAAACGCTTTCGTTGCGGCCTAGAGCTGCATTTCCTTCGAAAGCATCTTGAGGTTGCTGACGACTTTCTGGTGTGCGAATTAGGGATAGTAGAAGACAAATGGTAGAGGTGGCAAAAGATGTTAGGTAGAGAACCCAAAAGTTCTGGAGGCTCAGGCTTTCTAGTCTGCTGGAAGCTGTTGTGTTGGTTGAACACTCATCTGAGGGAATTAACCATTTATCTTCCAGTAACCTTAAATCTCCATTCTCCGATAGTTTTAGAATAGCTTCAGAAAAATCCCTGGCAATTGGCGAGCCTTTCTGGAAGACCTGAGTGGAGTAACAACAAATTTCTATAATTAGTTTCTTTAGTATTAAATTAAACAGTGGAATAGAAATCAGAAAAATGAAATTAGTTTTAGCCACTATATATAGACTCCTTGATCCCAGATCAATTGTTTCTTTGCGGATAGGATGGATTGATAATCTATTTTCACAATCATAATATATATATATATATATATATATATATATATATATATATATATAGGTTTATATGTGCATGAATTAATATTTTTGAAGAATCATTTTTCTTGTCGCACAAAAAGTTTTCGTACCATGCATGCATTTTGGGGATGTGGATGAAGTGAGGGAGGGGGATTTTCTTCTGATCTCTAGAAAACTTTTCCTATGGCTTGGTGTGATTTTCAAGTTAGTACTTACAAAGCCCAATCCTCCAAATCTGGTGTTACGTATGGTGGCTGTGTATCCTTTGCAAAAGTGTTTGAGGAAAACTTTCTCATACGGGAGTTCAAGAAAGGCAGCAGATATATTGTTGATTTTGAATTGGCCTGGGTAGCTGTATTCACTGGTAACGTTCACGATATTCTCTGGTTTGAAACGAAGCACGTTCTCCATGTATTTCCTTACAAAAGAATCGCCATCGCAACCAACTTTCATGTTGTTCTTCAACAACCAGTCAATGTCCGTAACGTTTGGTCGCAGATGTTTCACAGTGAGCATTGAAGACAGAGTAGCAGTGTAGCTCGAGGTTAGGATCAACACGATAAAGAGCCAGACTGCAATAACCAAGCGTGTGTAATTGTTGTGGATACTTTCACCTGCAAAATGAAGCCGCATACATATATATTACTGATATAGAAATCTGCCACCTGAGTCATTACGCACAAAAAAATAAGTATACGGACTTAGAAGCAGTACTATATATAACTTAATTGCTGCTTACGATGAGCAAAGAAAATAGAAGAGAAGGTAAACCAAAGTGCAGTGCTAATCTGATCCTTCCAAGAGCCATTAAATTCTGGATTGTATTGACGCTCCAGGATCCAAACTATGAGCATAGTGTACATCAAGATGGCACCGGTGACCACCCACATTTCCCAGGTAAAAGGCTTGGCAAACATAAATGGTGAGCTATCAGTTTTTTCTGGAACTATCATAGCCAAACCTGACTCAGCATATGGAAGAGTAAAATCTACATATTGAAAACGATCGGCAAGTATGGTCACATCACCAATGATAGCATCGTAAGTCTTTTATTGTAGTTCGCCGCCCCCATGCAGGACATGACCACAAGCATAAAATCATAATCAAAACATTTAAACAGAATCTTAAATAATAAACATTATAATCAATGACGAAGGCTTATAAGAAGAAATTGCTACCTTATTAGAGACACATTGAACCAGCTCAGTGTAGGTGCCATTAAATGCCTCAAATTGGTATGGCAGATTATAATCTAGAAGCTCAAGCACCTTCCAGAATATTTGAATGCAGAAACCATCTGCATATTTTTTGTCATTCGGTTTCTTCATATAGTCAACCTTCACAAACTTCTCAAACGTTGTTCTACCTGGAATCCCAATTTTAAGGGGCTTTGCATCAGTAGGCATGTCCCAACCTTTTGGAGTCCGCTTTAAGTTCCCTGGCCAAATTACCGGACCGGACAAATAAGAATTTGCAGTATCAAGCACATTACCAGTTTCACTTTTCTCTTGAGCTTTTTCGGTAAACGGGCTCTGCATGGAGAAACCAAACTCTGGTGTCCAGAAATCAATTTCTTTGTATCTCTTTCCAACCACGTTTACAATTCTCAGAATAGGTGTGTCTGAGAGCTGGCCTTCTTCGAAATGTATTTTGCCACTTAGACCAGAGAATTTACTTGATAACATATAGTCTAAAAAAAATTTTTGGACTGGTAGAATTGCTAGTCATTCTCACTATCGCTTGTATAACCATTTTAATGCTATCATATGCTCGCAGAGCATAAATTCCAGGGTCGAAGTTATCTTCCTCTAGATATTCAGCTCTGAATTTTTTCCGGAATTGGCCTTTGAAGTCTTGATACTCAGAATTAACTATCTCGGGATAGTAAGCCTTAATTCCTAATGCACCTTCCATAGATGAAATAACGGAGTTATTGACAGAGTCCAGCAAGCTTGTAATGCTGTCTGAAATTATCCAAGCTGATTCTCCCCCAACAAGTCCCATCTGCGTAGCTTCTCTGAACAAATAAGTTGCCATATCCAGTGATGAATGAAGGACCACAAAGACACGAGATTGGGTTTTCATTAGCTTAATCAGCTCTTCTTGGACAACCCTTCTCGGATCAGACACAGAAGATAGTGGTGGGAGAACCAAACGGTACTCAATCTCCGAACCAACATTTTGAAGAGCCTCGGATAGAAGTGCAAACATGCCAGAGTCACTGCCATAGGCGTCATCTTCATAAATCGCAATGATCCTATGCCAATTGTATGCATGAACAATATCTGCAATGCATTTTATCTGTTGAGAACCATTTTCTGCCATCTGTATCAAGAATGGCCAACGAAGCGACATCATAGGTGGGTTGATGGCTGGTGCTGCAAACGAAATGAGCGGAATATGAGCTTGCCCTCCAACAATTGCAACACGAGCTGCTTCCTGCCATGTGTGTATGCCAATAATCACACCAAACTTTTTGATCTCTCTAACAATCTCTTCGGCTGCAACAAAATTTAATAAAATGAGTTGGTAATCAAGAACAGTGGGATTTTCGATTTGGCGTTATTAAAAGAAAAAGAGAGAGAGAGGGAGAGATTAATGTAAATCATTTCTCATGTATCATACAATAATAGAATTTGCACGAAAATGGAGTTGCTTCTTCGGCTGAGCTTTAAAGGAAATGGTGCCAATTAGTTTAATTTCAGCCGCACAATACTATTATATGAAATTTGAAATTTTCATGAACTACGCCAAAGCGGCCATTACCATTGGAAATCCATTAGAGTTTTAGTATGAGAGAGACATTTGATCAATAAATGAAATAATATATCAAAAGTCGTACTCTTTTCAAGTCCTAAAATATAATTATCACTCTATTTTGTAAATTAAGCAGACAATTTTTTACAGTACTTGTTTAGTTTGAATCTAATTATATGAGTCAACAATATTCTTAATCAATCGATCCTATCCATATTATTGAATATGTCAAACCCCGGGGGCCCTCAACACATGTTACATGACTATCAATCCAATTTACAATAAGAAAAATGAGAATTATTTGAAATATTCTTGACATCCCAACGGAACTTACTCGCTATATTAAAATAAAATGACAAGAACAACAGTGCGGTTTAAGTACGTTAAAGCTAGCGTAGGAGCATCAATTTAACAACAAAAAAAAGCATTATAGTTATAAAACAATATCAATTACATGCATGATGCGCTCATCAATTTCCTGGAGCTTGTAAGGTGTACGTACTTCTTAATTTGTAATTGACAAATTTATCTGGCTGATTACATTTTAGCTTTGTGTTTCTGATCCTAGGCCAATTGTCATGATCTGTGTACTGGAATTTTTTTAAAAAAATATAATATAAATAATTAAAATCTACCTCTTCCTATCAGTTTAATTTTTTGAAATAATTAAACATGATTTCACACAAAGCTTTCATGTCTTGTAAATTAACTTGGATTCAATAATTTGATTTTATTCATTGTCCGTACTTGATTACCTCTATACATGTTTTCGGAAATATGTTCATGCATAAAAAACCAAGGTAAATACATAACGAACGCACAAATGATCTTATATTAGAGATGCATTGAATCAAAGTTTGAAGAAAGATATATAATTATCCCCCAGTACTACTTGTCTTTTACTATTTAAAAGAGAATGACTAATTTCAATATATAAGTGGTTTGATTTAGTTTTCTAGCTAATTCCGCTTTGCTTTATAATTATCTTTCATTATTTGATTTCCGACGACAAATCTTAACATCCTACTTTTAACAAAATGGGTGATAGAGATTAATGACGCCATACCGGAGGCGGAAGGGACACTAAGCTGGGAAAGAGAGACTTTGTGAGTCTTTGAATGGTAGTTGTAGTTTTGAGCTGCAATTTCCATGGCGACTTTCTCTTCCTTCCCAATACGGGTATTAGGATCAATGATCATACCGATACCCGTAACTTTGGTTTTGGTTTTGGTTTCAGCTCCATCGGAGACGATAAGAAGAAAGAACACTAGTACTACAGGGAAGAGCAACCATGCAGGATAGGGCATTTTGGCGATATTGTATTTTGGGAGTCGCGGTTGTTGTTAAGTGGGGATTCTGGGATAGTAGAAGACTTTATCAACGTCTTGGGCGCATATGCATGGTTTGCTAGCTAGCTATATTTAAGACAAAACACGTCCATTTTCAACGAGGAAGAATATCAGGGTGGAATCTGGGATCTTTGACTTTACTCGCCTTCCATGAAGTTGTTTTCTAATTTCCAACGACGGAGGGAAATCGATCCCACGCGCGTTATGCATTAATCACAGTAAAAACTGCAAACATCAATATTTTGGACGGTTTGGACGGTTGCTGATCATATATTCACTACAAAATCATTAATAAATAATATTTCTTTAACCATTAATTTTTTTTATCAAATGTCTATGACCTGATTAGTATAACTCCCAGTCTTTAAAATTGAAGTTTGGAGTTCGAAACCTCCCTCTCTAAATATATCAACAAATAAATAAAAAATCATTAATTTTTTTTTTTTTTTTTTTTTAAATGGTATGGGAAGCCACTCTCAGTGAAGAGAGTGACATTTCCCATGCATACATAAATGGCTTCCTTAACATGGAACTAGTCTAGCTTGGTGTCAGAGTTACGTGCACGTTTGGAATTTGTTTTATTTTTTCTGTTCAAAACCATTTTGGGGGAAAACGCGCTTTTGTTTTGAAAATAATTAAAATCTAATTTCTAAACGAACAGAACCCACTCATTTAAGAAACAAAATAAATAACACGACTACTACGCGTATGGTGGATATTTCTTCTCGCTTCCGTCTCTTTCGAAAGGGAAGAACGCCCCTCATCCGGTCCTATTATATTTCATTATTTTCATGCCGGGAGAGAAGCGCCGCCTCTATTATACGTATTATCATGTATGTATGTGTGTGTATATATTTATATATATTATATGCAATCCAAAATGTCTTCTTATTTTGGCTATTCCGATGAGAGTTTTTGGGTACCTAGCTAGTAAGTGTGAATCGATTCACGATTCCTAATGCATCAGACAAATAATAATCAAATTTGCATGTTGGGAAAAAGAAAATTAATTGGTAGGGCTTATTTCGACGTACTTCGTTTTCATGACTCTTTTTCATTGTGACTCAATTCAATGTACATTCAATGCTTGGGCAGTTCTACTGATCAGCATGCTGAGCCAATCACTTCAATATGGCCGTAGGATATTTCTGATAAAAAAAAAAAAAAAAAAGTGAATTGCAATTGTCTGTATATATTTCTAAATTCTTCGGAAAATTACATTAAACTCTCCAAACTTTTTTTTTGTTTTTTAATAACCAGATCTTCATTCATTGGAATTCAGAAAAATCCTTACAAAATTTTGTACTTATCAAGCCAAAATGCTTGACTTAGAACAGAAGGAAGAAAATCCAACCACATCTCAATATCACTCGCACCCTATGCATGTCTTGCCGACTGATGTGCAACCATATTACCAAGTCATTCACATGCAAGACTTGAACTTCTTGGAATCCCCTCATCATTCTTCAAATATCTTGAAGGAGAAATTCAAAATCAATTAGAACCTCATATTGACTATTCAAAGTATTAACAAGGATTAAACAATCTATTTGTAACAAAAGTTTGGGAACACCCCATTGTGCACATAATTGAAGACATCTTAACAAAACTGTAGCCTCTATAAATTTTGCAGAGGAAACTTCCCTCTCCACTATTTTACAAGCCACTAAGACATCTCCTTTATGATCTCAAAGAACCACCCATACACCAGCTGATTGTTGATCCACAAAAGTAACCCCATTTACATTTAACTTCAGAAAACCTATTGGTAGAGGTTTCCAGCAGACAACTCTTTCTAGAACCTTGTTGGAAACATAAAAAACTTGAAGTTGTTTATACTCTAACTGTAGAGATAAAGCATAATTCACAACTTCTCTATTTTGCAAAGAAATATGCTCATAAATGTACTTATTCCTTCTATACCAAAGACCCCAAGCAATACAAATAAATCCAATCAAGGTCTCCTTAGAACCCCTCTCCCAAGCCAAATGAGCTAATTCCCAAAAAGAAATATCACCTTCCACAACTCCCAACTGGGGTAAAAGTTCCTTCCAAGTATTTATAACCTCGGGATAGTAAAATAATACGAGCAACTTCATTTTGCCTCTAAGCACAGAAACACAACAATCATCTTCTACCACATGCTTTTTCTTCAAATTCTGAAAGGTAGGCAACTTCTCTTGGCAACCTTTCCATGTGAAAATCTTCATTTTTTTTGGTAGTCTCAACTGCCATAAACATTTCCAGAAAACTATTGTAATGCTTTCCCTTGAATGTTGCCCCATGGATTATGCTTGACCCTACTGTAGCAACCTATATGCACTGTTAACAGAGTAGGATCCACTCTTTTCATCTACCCAGAACCAAGTATCCTCAGAATTTATATTGACATTCATCTTCATGATCTGTTTAATAGCATTTGGATTGAATAGCTCCCTCAAGACTTGCACTTTCCACCACCCAGTTTCCTCATCTATCAAAACTTGCACTCTCAACTCCTTATCAACATTTGGATTAGCATCAATATGATTAAAATCTGGAAGCCATTGGTCTTTAAAAACTCTAATAGACTTACTATTTCCTACTCTCCACCTACAGCCTTTCTTCAAAAACTTAGCAACTTCCCAAATCCCCTTCCAAGCAAAGGATGAATTTGACCCCACCTTTGCCTCAAACAAACTGTTTTTTGGGAAATACTTGGCCTTATAAACTCTAGATAATAAAGACCCTTCATTTCTTAAGAGACTTCATCCCTGTTTTGCTAAGAGAACCCAGTTAAACAGTTTTAAGTCCTTAAACCCCATCCCTCCTCTAAATTTTGAAACACAAAGTTTATCCCAACTAACTTCCCCACTAGAAATTTGCCATCATCATCTCTAATTCATAACACAAAGATTTAGGGAACAAAAAACAACTCATTGCATAAGTTGGAATGGACATTGTGACAGCTTTAATGAGCACCTCCCTACCCAGTTGAGATAATAAATTGCCCTTACACCCTTGCATTTTCTGCCACAGCTTCTGCTTTATACCTAAAAAAAGCTTCTTTTTTCTTTTTTTCTTTTTTTTTAACTCCCCACCATAGGAGGGAGGCCCAAATATTTCTCATACTGTTGTGTATAGCTTCCTTCCCCCCCCCCCCCAAAATAGCTACATAATCTCATTTTAGAAATCCTCTTTAACATTCCTATTAAACACCATGGAAGTCTTTCTTTTGTTGATACATTGACTAAAGGCTCTTTCATATTTGTTCAAAAGAGAGTGAATCTTTAAATTTGTAACCACATCAGCCTTGTAAAAAATTACACTATCATTCACAAACAGTAGGTGATTTACTCTGGGAACTTCTCGACAAATAGTAATCCCCTCCACAACTTCCCTACCCACAGTTATTTTTATTAAAGAAATTAGGCCTTCAATACATAGAAGAAACAAATAAGGAGACAATGAGTCTCTCTACATGAGTCCTCTACTTGGATTTATAGGACCTTTTGGACAGCCATTCACAAGCACTGAAAAGGATACTGTTTTTACACACTGCATCACAACCTTAATAAAACCTCTAGCAAAACCCAATGCCTCCATCATTTTTTCCAAAAACTCCCATTTCACCCTATCATAAGCCTTACTCATATCAAGTTTAAGGGACATAAAACCATTTTTTCATTTCTCTTATTTCTCAAAAAATGTAACATCTTATAAGCAATCAAAACATTATCATATATTTTTCTACTAGGAACAAAAGCACTCTATGTTTCAGAACTAACAACAGGAAGAACTCCCTTCAAGCGGTTTGCAGTGACTTTTGGTAATATCTTGTAGAGTACATTACAAAGACTAAACTCTGCTACTTTTGAGGGAGAAGATTTCTTAGGAATTAAAGTAATAAAAGTGTGATTCAAACTCCTAGGAAAATCTCCATAATTTAAAGCCAAGAGCACTGAATCAGTAACAGATTTACCTATCACAAACCAGTACTTCTGATAAAACAGGGGTGACATCCCATCTGGTCCAAGTGCTTTCATAGGATGCATTTGTTTAAGTGCTACTTCCACTTCCTTAGCCCCATAAGGTTGCAACAAATTTTCATTCATCTCATCAGTCACTCTAGTCTCAATTCCAGATGGCACATCCTCCATCTCCACTTGATCTTCAGCAATAAATAACTACTAAAAATAACCAGTAATTAAATCTTCCATGCGAGTTCCCTTTACCCAATTTCCGGACTCATCTTGTAGCTAAAGAATGCAATTCGTCCTTATTCTAATATTTGCCCTTGAATGGAAATACTTGGAGTTACTATCCCCCTCTCTAAGCCACATCACACGAGCTCTTTGTTTCCACATTATTTCATCCCTCTCAAGCCACTTTTGAACCTCAACCCTCGCTTTCTTTTATTCATCTAAACTAATACCACACTGGTCCTACTTTTGTAGCACCTTTAGCCTTAACTTGGCATTTGAGAGTTCCTTTTGTACATGTCCAAAGGAGCTCTAATTCCACCTTCCCAGATCAAGAGCACATTTAGAAATACAATCCATTACATGGTGAAGTGAATGTGGACCATCCATTTGACTCCAGGTCTTCTCAATAATAAATTTGCACTCCTTTTCCTCCATCCACATGGCTTCAAACCTAAACACCTTCCTACCCTTCTTCCTAATAACCCCTCCCTCTATACTCATCCATATAGGAATATGGTTAGAATAAGCTGCCACCCCATGCTAAATCCTCAGATGAGGAAACAGCTCACGCCATAAAGAATTAGCGAGGAAACAATCTAATCTTTCAATAATTAAACCTTCCCCTTCTCTCTTGTTACTCCATGTAAAAGGAACCCCAACAAAACTCAAATCTCTGAGCTCACATTTTGTCAGAACCTCCCTAAAATCCATCAATTATTTTTCACTGCAATCCCTCCCCCCACACTTCTCAGATTGATAAGGATTTCGTTGAAATCCCCAAACACTACCCACAACAGGTTCATCCTCCTACCCAAACTCTTGATCAAACTCCATATTTCTCCTGTTAACCCCCATTTCTCCCCATGATTGAGACTAACAACCCCATGTATATGGTGTTTTGAGAAATTGGCAATAGATAAATTAACATCATCAATCCACAGCAATGCAAGACCACCACTACGACCCCCACAATCAACAACAAAACAATTTCTAAAGCCAAGTTTGAACTTACAAGCCTCCAATTGCCAAGACTGCAACCTTGTTTCTTGAAAAAAGAGGATATCAGGAGCTTCCTTCGTGATCAAATCACGATGTGTGTGAATACCTCGTGGATTCCCAAGCCACGAAGATTCCAACCGAAAATCTTCATGGTGTCCATCTTCAAACAAAGCAACTCCCTTTCTCTTCTTGGCACGGCCGTTTGAGTTCCCCCTCTCAGAAATTCCATCAGAATTTTCGCCACCATCCCGATCACCCTCAAGGTTCATCTTCACAACCCTCGCTCCCAAAGCAATTCTCTTCTTGGACTTCTTTTGAGGGTTAGCTACAGTTAGGCTCTCCTTAGTAAAGGAAGCCATTGGTATTCCACTAGGGCCTAAGCCTACTACTCCTTCCTCCAAAATTGGTACCTCTATTAGATCCTTATCCGCAATCCTCTCCTTTTGAAAAGTCATTGTCAACGTATCTTTTGACTTCCACTTCCCCAGTTTTGAGGAACCTGCAAAACCCTCATTTGATCGCGCTACAATATTCGCCTCAACTTCAGCTTCCCCCTGATCTTTTGGCAAGTGCTCACTACCATTGTTACTGCTCATTGGAGACTCTTCCTCCTCTGTCCGGGGAGATGCATTTTGTTGCATCCCATCTTGGTGATTTTTACTCTTCCTTCCTCTCTGGTCATTTGCAAAACCAGCTCTCAACCATTAACCATAAGGAAGTTGTTTCATTTTGTTCTTTGTAGACTCACCAACGTCACAATCCCTCTGAGTATGGCCCATAATACCGCAAAAGTGCAAAAATCTAGTAAGCATTCATAAGAGAATTGAACCTAACATGATCTACCTTCTCCAATGTTCATTTGCTTCCTTTGTAATAGAGGTTTAAAAGTATCCAAGTTGACTCAAACTCTCATATACTCGCCCCACTCCATCTCTCCCCTGTTCAGATCGACTTCCAGCACATCAACCAACGTACCTCCAATTCGATTCCCAACATAAAAAATTTTGAGCCATCAATGGTAAGTCATATATACGAACCCAGAATGGAGCATGGACCAACTCAAGGGTACCGATCTGCATCAAAACATCAAACTCCTTCAGTATCACCAAATGTTTATCAAAATTCCAAAGTCTTTCCCGCAAGACGTTTGACTTGTCACGAACATCCTCAAATTCAACTAGAGTAAATACTACATTCAAGTCTTAGAACTTAACACTCTTGACAAGCCACCAAAACTTCCTCGTCGTATTTTTAAAGGCTTCATGATTATAGTACTTCCTCGTCAACAGCTTTATAATCAAACGATTCTCACCCCTCTCAAGCACTTCCTCCAATTGACTCGACTCCAACATGATCTCTTGCTTCTCTTGTTCAGTCAATGATAAACTAGAGTAAAGCTCTTCCAATTCTTCTGTTGTGATACCTTGTATTTACATGTATTTTGACTAAGTAATTATTGCATTTCCTAGGATTAGGGGCTTTCTTGTTTTAAATTTTATATGATTTACGTAGTTTTATTTTATGACTTTTAACTATGAAATTTAATTCAATGTGTTTTATTATTATTAATTACTATTTATTATTTAAGTTTCTCTTTAATTTAAATTACTTTAGTGTTGGATTTACTATTTTATTTTATTTAGTTACTGTGTTTTAATTTAAGTTATCGTTTTAAATCCTATTAGTTGGATCAGTTTTGAGACCTCGAATTGAAAGACTGGATCTCATTTCTTTCCCTTCCCTTTTCTTTTTCCTCTTTTTCCTTTTTCCTTTTTCGCTTTTTCTTCTTCTTTCTTTTTCTTCCTTTTTCTTTCTTCCTCCCCTGCCTCCCAGCCCGCGCGACCCCCTCCCCTGTTTAGGTTCTCTCCACCCAGCGCCGCCGTGAACCACCACCAGACCTCACCGCCTAGCCCATTAGTTCCATCACCCTCCGGCAACCTCCCCCATCCCAGCCTCCCTTTCCCACGCTCTCTCTCTCTCCCTGCTGGCTGTGTGGAACCCATTCGGGTTGTGCATTTTTTGCGTAGCCCACCACCACCACAACTTTCCCTCCTGTTGGCCATCATCCCCCACCATGCTCAGTCCCTAACTCTCCGTCATCTACTCCCATGAAGCTCACCAAGCCCCACGGCTTTTCCTCCATGCCACCCCTGTTCACCATTGCCTGACCATCGCACCACCACCAACGGCTTAACCACCCACCGATGACCTTCCCTATCCAATGTCATGCCCCACCATGATCCATAGCCACCTCACTCTCTCTCACTCTCCTAAGGCCTATTTTCCTCAAAGTTGGCCGATCTCCTTCGTGCATCGCAACCCACAACCAACCACCACCACCACTAGCTTCACCAACACCCCTAAACCATTCCTTAGTAATCTCAAGTTTTCATTTGTCCTCATTCAAAAGTTGGGTTTTTGAGACTCATGGCCACTTCTAGCACCTCTGTGATCCTTTGAAAATTATATCACAGTGCTGTAAGTATTTTTCCAAAGAGCTTTTGAGAGTTAAATGTATTTTTGTGCTAACTCATATTTACTGTGAACTAATTGGTTGTGCCAGACTGAGTCTGAGGAGTAAGGAGGTCCAGTTGGATTGGAGGATGGAGTTGCTGTGTGGTTGGGTTATGTGGGAAATTGTTGGTTGTTGGATATTTGTGTCCTTTCTTGTACATTGCATAATTGCATGCCTATTCATATTTGTAAATAAAAACTGAGTTTTCGCATAATTGCATACATGTTTATGTATATATTTGAAAACTGGATTTTCATATGAGAAATGGTTTTTGGGTGCGTGTGTATCATGAACCCAAGCCGAGATGGGGCATTATCTCTGTGGAGCTCTTCTGGTCACTCGGGAGCGGAGTATACTGAGCGACATCCCCTGAGTTGTATCTGGGCGACAACAGAATCGGATGGGATGGTAATTCTCTCGTGCCACTTCGTGGCCCCTCTTCCAAGCGAGGGTTAGACGATACTTAGCCACGAATGTGCTGGGTGCGGAACTGAGCATCGCTCGTTACAAAATACTCACAAGGTCGTTACCTGTGATTTGATGAAGGGAGCCAAGGTGTACGGATGGTCCTTAGGGAAAATCATGGTGCATACGGTAAAAAATGGATTAACGGGCTATTTTCTGAGAAAATGGCATGTGTTGGATAAAAGGTTTTTGTGTGATTCATTTTCTGGAAAAATGGTGTATTATTGTTTTGGGTTATTTTTAGGAAAAATGGAGGAAAATGTTTTAATGGAATGTTATGGGCCAAAATGGGATTTTGACGTGTCTTGGAAAATATGATGTTTTGGGTCTAATGCATATTTTATCATATGCATGCATAATTCTTGGTTGCATTAATGCATTTTTATCTCATGGGTTGTTTGGATTATACCTGCTGTACCGTTGTATGGTATTGCAGATTTTGATGCAGATAATGATGATGTTGAGACTGAGGATGTGGCTCCACCAGAGGAGTGATTTGGGATCACTCACTCGTGTTGGAGATTTGTTTCCCGTTTGTTGAATTATATATATATATATATATATATATATTTGGAATTATTATGTTTTATGGGATAATTGTATTACTTTTTAAAACGCTTTGTTTTAAGTGGATTTGTATTAAACAATTATGGTACTTAGTCGACTTATTTGAATTATCCGCTGCTTTATTTTTGTTATACACTGTTGCATGTACACACACTTGACACTTACCGTTGGGATGCATGACCGTGTTGTCATCATCCTGACGTCACGATTCCTGCATTTTCATACGTGGGAGTCGGGGCGTCACATTTGCCATCTTTGTAATCGTCATAGTTCCGATGAGAGAAAGCCTCTACTCTAGGAAGAGTGGAGAAAGCCTCTACTCTAGGAAGAGAGAGGAGAAGGCCTTTACACTAGGAAGAGAGAGATGGAGAAAACCAATTGCCATTAATTAGTTGCTTAACTATTGCCAATGTTTTTAATCCTTTCCAAGCATTACCGGAGAAAAGAATAATGAATATGACAAAGATCTCCACATGCTACCCTGGTGTTTAGCTACAAAATCAAGATGGCGGACAATGATCCACAGAATTGGGCCAAATGGCCATCAGTAGACAAAACACTATATATCTACGAATCGATTGAAAGTAGACTAAATTGTTCATTTTGTAATTTACATGCATAACTTGCATTCTATTTGAGTCTCTTACGTAAGGAAATTCGGATCTGATAGATATTTGTATATTTTATGTTGATAGCTTTGGATTACTTCGAGGAAGAATATAAGCGCAAATATGATAAAAAAAAGATACAAATTGTTTGAATTGAGACAGTATTACGCATATGTTAGTATTTTAGATATAACTTTAATGCTCAAAACTTCCTCCTGCTCTGGAGAGGAGATTATTGGTTATGAGTATCAGGATCGTGCATATGACCCCAGTTTTTGAAGCTTTTTTCAACGCTCAAATCATGGTCATCATGCTACTCTTGGTAATTTCCGTTTTGATCCTAAAATCAGTCATTTTCCCTTTTGAATTGTTGATTTAATTTTTTTTTTCTTTTTATCATAATATTTCACAATCACCTTTAGAGATTATTCTAATTCTGGTGTGGACCAGATTTTTGGCAAGACAATTATTTTATTTTTTGGCCATAATTGGGATTTTGGCTTCTCCAACAAAATTCTCAAAATCTCGGATTGGTTGCCAAATAGGATTTAACGCCCTCAATAGAAATAGGCCACGTCAATGATATACAATTTAAAAAGATGAAGATGATCACATGGAATTCTTATAGAAAAAAAAATAAAAATAGAAAAAACCTACAAGTCCCATTCTTGAAAAATCTGGTCGTCTTCTTGCCTCATCTTTCTTTTTATCTCAGGTTCTCTCTCTGTCTTTAAAGTATTGAGACAATAATTTTCCTTTTGATTTTATTTTGGTCATGCTTCTAGTTGGGCAGTGGCATGGGATGTGGGGAGGGAGATCATGAGGTGGAGTGCCTAATCACCATGGAAGTTTTCTGAGGAGAACGAGGACGGGAATGGTGGGGAAGATTTATTTGTATTAAAAATGAAAATTTTTATTTTTAATTGACTGTGTTGTGTAAGTACAGTTTTGTGTTGTGTAAGTGTTAAAAAAATAATTGGTAGAATAATATATTGTATTTCTCATTGATCTCGTATACAAATATATAAACATGAGTGGATGATTTATACATAGAAAGAGAGACAAATTAGCTATACATCAATTGTGTAATTGTTAAATAAATAAATTGGTGGGGTTGCTAAATTAAGGAATTTAGATGCTGTAACACTCCCCTTCAAGTTGGCGCATGATGATCCATAATGCCTAACTTGCGAGACAAATGATGACAAAGATCAGAACCCAAGGCTTTGGTGAAGATGTCAGCGATCTGCTTGGAAAAGGGAAGATGAGCGGTGGTAAAGAGACCAAAATGGAGTTTATCACGTACAATGTGGCAGTCGATCTCAATATGTTTGGTGCATTCATGAAAAACAGGATTGTGAGCAATGTAGAAGGCAGACTGATAGTCACAATAAAGGGTCATGGGAGCGGTGTGTAAGATGTCGAGGTCATGAAGGAGTTGCTATAACAAGACTAGTTCACATGTAGTGACGGCTGTAGCACGGTATTCGGCTTCTGTAGAGGAGCGGACAACTGTGGTTTGTTTCTTAGTGCGCAAGGAAATACGACTAGAACCAAATGTGATGAGGAAACTAGTGGTAGAGCGCCGAGTGGTGGGGCAGCTGGCCTAATTAGAATCGGTGTTAGCACTAATGTGAAGATCATTAGAGGAAGAAAAGAAAATGTATTGGCCTGGAGTGCCTTTAATGTAGTGAAGAACACGAGTGGCAACTGTCATGTGAGGAATCTAGAAAGCATGCATGAATTGACAATAACTAACTGTCGGTAAGAGATGGGATCAAGAAGAAGGTCGCCATCATTGTCGTTGGGCTTCAAGTTCTATTCCATAGGAAAGGGAGCAGGACGAGAGCCAAGTTGAGCACTATCGGCAAGAATGTCTAGAGCATATTTTCGCTGATTAAGAAAAATGCCCGAAAGGGATCAATCAACTTCAAGTCCAAGAAAATATTTGAGAGATCCAAGATCCTTGGTTTTGAAGTGAGTGGAAATAACAAACTTGAAGTAAGAGACCTGAGAAAAATCATTGCCTACAACCAAGATGTCATCAACATAAATGAGAACAATTGTGAGGCTGGTAGCAATGATCAAGGCAAATAGAGAGTGACCGACTTGAGATTGAATGAAACCTCCTGTAAGAAGAATAGAGGTTAGTTTAAGAAACTAGTTCCACAAGGCTTGCTTGGGGCCATAAAGTGATTTCTAGCGGCGGCATACACGTGTATCCCCCTTAATACAATATTCGGGTGGTGGGATCATGTAAACTTCCTCATCAAGTTCGCCATGCAAGAAAGCATTGTGAACATTCATTTGGTGAATAATCTAATTTTTTGTAGCGGCGAAGGCTATAACACAGCAGACTGTGGTCATCTTGGCTACTGGAGCAAAAGTTTCATGGTAGTCTTTGCCTTCCACTTGAGTGTAATCTTTGGTCATGAGTTGAGCCTTGTAGTGCTCAATAGTACCATCTGCTTGGAGTTTGGTCTTAAAAATCTATTTGCAATCAATGGGTTTCTTACCAAGAGGAAAAGGTTCTAGTGTCCAAGTGGAATTGTCTTCAAGTGCATGAAGTTCAGAGGCTATAGCCTCACGCCAATGAGAGTGGCGAGTGGCTTCTAAGTAATAGGTAGGTTCAACAGATGTAGTAAAGGCAGTTAATAAAGAATAATGAGTAGGGAAAAATGGGAATATGACAAAAAATTAGATAAGGGGTAAGAAGTACTTAAGGACTGTGCAGTAGTCAAAGAAGCAATGGACTTTGTGGGTATGGTAGGGCAAACATAATCAAGAAGATATGTCAAATGAGTAATGTTACGACGGGGCAAGAAGAAATAATGGTAGTGGGTGCAAGGTCTGGAATAGGTATGGCTAGGGAGGGGGTGGGTGGAAGGTTGGATTCTAGAATTGGTAAAGGAAGAATGATGGAACTAGGTATTTGTGAAGACACAGAATTTTGGAAAAGAAATTGGTCTTCAGGAAATGTGACATCATGTGAATAGAAAATGATGTCGGTGTCAAGGGTAAATAACTTATAAGCTTTACAGTTGCTAGGGTAATTGAGAAAGACACAGTGGGATGCTCTGGGTGAAAATTTATCACAATGAGTGGTAAGATTTTGAGCATAGCAAAGACAACCAAACACACGTAGATGGGTGTAGGCAGGTGGAGAGTTGAGAAGAAATTGAAAAGGAGTTCTATTCTAGAGGGAGCGACTAGGAGTCCTATTGATGAGGTATGTAGCAGTGAGAATGCATTCTCCATAAAATTTAAGGGGTAAATGTTCCTGAAACCAAAGGCTCCGAGCAACATTCAGAAAGTGCTGATGTTTACACTCTGCAATGCCATTTTGTTGAGGAGTTTCAATACAAGTACTCTCTTGAATATGCCATGAGCTTGAAAATTGATTTGGAGGTTATGAGAAAGAAATTCTTGGCTATTATCAGTTCAGATAAATTTAACTATAGAGTTAAATTGATTTTTCACAAGAGCGAAGAAATGCATTAAAAGACTAAAAGTTTCTGATTTAAAATGCATTAAATAGATCCATGTGGTGCATGAAAAATCATCAACAGTAGTCAAAAAATAATGTGCGCCACAAATGGAAGCGGTAGAATAACCACCCCAAATATCACAGTGAAGGTGATTAAAATGAATCGTACTTTTATTAGCACGAAGTGGAAAAGGTAAGCGGGTGTGCTTAGAACAAGCACAAATATCACAGTGAGAAAGTATATGGACTATCAAAAAGATTAACAATAGTAAAGCTGGAAGGATGACCTAGACGTTGATGCCATAGTGTCTAATTATCAAGATGTGAACTGAGAAAGCAGCAGACTGTTGGGGCCGAAAGATATAGAGCCCATTGAAAGCTTCACCCACTCCAATCAGCCTCTTCAACTGAAGGTCCTAGAAAAAACAATTAGAAGATGAGAAAATTACTACACAAGATAAATTATTAGTAAGTTGAGTGACAGAGAGGAGATTATAACAAAAAGCAGGGACATAAAGGACATTTGGGAGGGTGAGGGTTTCGGATAATTGGACAGAGCCTATGCCTTCAATGGTAACAACTTCTCCTGTGCGTAACCGGATCATGAGAGCCATGGGTGGCCGTCGGAGGTTCGAAAAAAAGGATTGACGATGGCTCAAATGGTCACTAGTGCCACTATCGATGATCCAGTATGTCTATGAGTCAAAAGAACAGGAAATCGTTGAGGTTACCTACAAAATTTACCGCCGGAGAAAGGGGATGAAGCAGGTTCATGAGTTGCTAGTAGCTTGGAGACAAGACTTAGTGCAATGACTAGGTAAGACTAAGATCATAAATATTAGTCTCCATACTTGGAGACAAGCTTTGACTATCAAAAAGACATGAGCAAATATATTAGTTTCATTAGCAATGAAATCCTATAGTTTTGATTATAAAGGGATAATCAATGAACTGAATATGATACATGTACTTTGCAGTGGAGTTATATACTGGTATAGATGACAAAAGTTGCTGATAATGCAAATATGGAAATGGTCCATGTTCAATCTGTTTTTCATTACTTTTTGTGGGTAGGTATAGATGAGCAGCTATGTTTAAGTGGTATGTTTTAGAGTTGATGTATAACTTGTGTTATAAATTATGAGTAACCTTACTTATTAGCTACCCCATTCTCTGTAGACTAGTTAAAACCATATAAGGTGATAAGACCACATATAGAAATGACTACTATATTTGGGTTCAACATGTTCTTCTACGTCGAGATTGTAACACCCCATATTTTAGTGTATTTTTTAATAAAGGATTACTTTAATTTATTTAGTGATTGATTCTCTTGTTTTAAATTATGAGAGTTTTTAAATATTATTTATAATATTTTAAGTTGTAAAAATTAATTTTTATGTGTTTTCTTAATATTATTTACTGTTTTACATTTAAAGTGATCTTTAATTTAAATTGGTTTGTTTTTGGGTTTTAAAATAATATTTGTTTTAATTAAGCATTTCATTGCGTTTGGATTATTTTATTTAGCTAGTAGTTTTAAAATCCTCTTCGTTGGATCATTTCGAAACCCAACATGAAAGTCTGGATCTCTCTTTTTCCCTTCTCCTTTCCTTTTTCTCTTTCTTTTTCTTTTCTTTCTTTCTTTTCTCTTCTTTCCCGCAGATTCTCTCTCCTCTCCCCACGCTGTTCGGCCTTTAGCATCCAGCGCCGCCGCCGGCCGTCTGTGGCTCATCGGTCGACTCCCCAACTGTCGGTGAGTCTTCCCTTCAAATCTCAGGCCGGCTAACGCTGCCGTTAGCCGCCGCGAGCCATGCAAAGCCGCGTGCTTCATTTCGTCCTACCGCCGCCGTCCGGCCACTATTGGCCACCATTTCTTCACCACCTCATCACTGACCCTCTAACAACCTTTTGGACCCAATCCCGGCCCCGATCCATCGCCGGAGCCACCTCCACGAACTCAAACTCCGATTTGAGATTTTTGACCTTAAACCGCCGTTTCGGCCACCACCCACGGTCAAAGGCCACTACCATTAGTTTTACCACCTCCCATAGGCTCTACCCTACCATTCTCAAGTCTTCGTTTGATCTCGTGTAAATTTGGGTTCACTGTGTATTTCGGCCACAGTGTTTTTACACTGTGGAGTTGCGGTTTTAGTGCTTCTCACTCCTCCGTGATCCTCCGAAAATATTTTTATAGCGTTGTAAGTATTTCCTTAACAATCTTTTGAGATTTAAATATATTTTTTGCACTAATTGATTATACTGTGTTCTGGTTGGTTCTGGACTGAGTCCGAGAAGTTCGGGGGTGGATGGATTTGAGGATGGAGTATTTGTTGTGTTGATTATATTGTGATTGGGTTGTTTGTTGAAATTGTTATTGGGATTTGGAATTGGTTATTGGATACTGTTATTGAGGTTGTATTTGGTTCGTTGCATATTGCACGCATGTTCATGTTTGTAAATTGGAAAACTGAGTTTTCGTGTAATTGCATTCATGATGATATGGTTATTTTGAAAACTGGGTTTTCATGTGAATTGGACTTTTGGGTGCGTGTGTATCACGACCCCAAGCCGAGATGGGGCATTATCTCGGTGGAGCTCCTCTAGTCACTCGGGAGCGGAATATATTGAGTGACGTCCCCTGGGTTGTCGCTAGGCGATAACGGGATCGCACGAGTTACGTGCCGACTTCGTGGCCCTTCTGCTGGCTGGGGCTAGAGGATGACCTGGCCACAAAAGCACTGGGTACGGAACTGGGCATCGCTCGTAAAGTAGCCAAAACGTGCGAATGGTTCATAGGGGAGACCATGGTGCATATGGATTAATGGATAAATGGAAAATGGCTCTTTTCTGGGAAAATAACGTGAGTTGGATTTTGTATGTCATTTTCTGGAAAAATGATGGATAATTGTTTTGAGCCATTTTCTGGGAAAATGGTGGAAATGATTTATTGGAAATATTTTTGGGCCAAATGTGATTTTTGGCGTGTGTTGGATTTCTTGCATACTGCATCGCGCATATGCATGCATGGTTAGTTGCTTAAATATGTTTTTATCTCAGGATTTGGTTAGGTTATAACTTACCTGCAGTACCATTTTATGGTACTGCAGATTATGTTGATGATGATGCAGATGTCAAGCCTGAGGATTTGGCTCCGCCGGAGGAGTGATCTGGGATCACTCATGCTATGTTTTATTATCAGACTTGTTTTATTTTATGGGACATTTGGTTTATGTTTTAAAACACTTTGTATTTGGATATTTGTATTAAACTAAAATTCTGGTACTAGTTGACTTATTTATTATTCGCTGTGTATTTTATTTGTGCACTGTTTATTTATTGCACACACTTGACACTTGTCGTTGGGATGCGTAACCGTGTTGTCATTATCCTGACGTCACGATTCCCGAGTCTTTTTATATGTGGGAGTCGGGGCGTCATAGAGATAATCATTATACTAAATTTTGCAGAATATTATTGGAAATGTAGAATTACGTAGGAAAATTACCTTTAGTAATTCCAATGATCTGCAAAGGATTACTTGAGATAGCTTTTTAAAGATTGTTTGTTGACTAGGTGTGGTAAATAGGGAACATTTGACTTGATTCAATACAAATCAGTCTGCAAGACAATGTTGCACCATGGTCTCCACAACCTATGGAAGTTGAAATAAGCTGAAATTTATTTACAAGTCTTGACAAATAAGCTTGAGGAAAATAATAACCCAAGAAACTGCATTACAACTTTATTTGCAAGTGTTGAGAAATAAGTTTTAATTTCTCAAATTCTAATTATAACTGGAATAGTATTAGCACTAAAGAAGTGGAGCAACGTTTAGTGTGTCCATGGAAGGACCCGATCATGAGCCACTTAGGGTGCAAAACTGCAGGTATATTCAATTTCTAAATATATATTTTTCTTATTAATGTTTGTCTTTTTTCATGCTACTTTAACTATAGTGGATATACATATATAGCCTTTGATAGGCCATATACGAAGCCTGAATGAGATGAGGCGTGTGTACGAAAGGCACTGCCAATTGAAGTTGCATTTACAATAAAGTTAATGTAAATGCAACTGGAAATGGGATTCTAACATACGTGATATTAAAACATGATTCGTGCAGGCAATTGCATTGTTTGCCACAGTTAATGCAGAGGGATGCCAGAGACTGCTGACAATGATCATTCTATTTCTGACAATGATCCCCATATCTTTCCCTTTATTTGTTTACGTATATATGTTTTCAGGTATTTATAGTTCTTGTTAGCCAAATCCAAAAAAATTCCATATCATTCTACTGCAGCCAAACAAAACTAGACTAAAAATGCCATATAATAACTAAGCATGGACCAATGGCTTTTCTATCCATTGCCTAAATTATCTATCCAACTAGCTAACATATACCTAGGGTCTATTACCAAGATTCGTATTTGGATATGGATTAAATACAATAAAAAACTTCAAATGTCTTTTCAAGTCCAGCTCGGGAATAGATGGCAAAAACCATGGTGATTGCTCTGCAGTCACCGAGTTCTTTTCTTTTTGCTCACTCAACAGTTGGAGTTTCAATACAACTAAGAAAAAGAGACCCATAGAAAAGAGAAGATCGTAAGGTAGCTGAAAACTTTTCAAAGCCATATTCTGCTTTTGAAAAGAGTGAGAAGATAATCGAAGAAAAAGAAAAGGAACACTAGTAAATATTCTACACATTAACAAATCAAGACTTTGGATGCTATGGAATAAACAACTTTTTCTTGATTCTCAAGTGGGCATGTTTATGATACTATTCTTTCCCCCTTTTTCAATTCACTTGGTTACATTCTAGACAGAAGCACAGCACCAAAACTAATCCCTCAAAATACAAAATGCAAGTTTGAACTAAAGGAAAAAAAAATAAAGAAAGCAAAAGTAATGGTGGAAAAAGTTTTAGGTTGGATATTGCTATTGGTCGGAAATATACATGTAACAATCACGGGAGGGATCCAATACATAATCACATCTTTTCTTTCTTTATTCCCCCAAATGTTGTATATCACAACTAATGATCCTTATAGTGATAATACAATTAGCTAAGTTCCGAATGATACATATTTTGTGTTTTGTAACTTTCTTAAAAATTAGACCAATGTTTAGGTGCCTAGCTCTTCTATGTGGAAGGTGAATGTAACATATACTTGAATTATTTGAACGGATTCTTTGTCCATAAAATCACTAAACTTATTATAAAACCATGACTCACCATAGAGAGTGGATTGTCATCATTCGGAATCATTAACATTCAGCCAGAAATTTTCTCGAAGTTTGTTTTATGAACTAGCTAGAAACAATATCTTTATTTGATTATATACACAAATCTATTTTGGGCAAACAGTCTTGGTCAAATCCTACTTGTCGTATAGTCGATGCAATTAAAGCAAAATTGCATGTTTTCTTTTGGGGAGCCATGCACACTGGGCAACGGCAAGTTTTTATTTAAGGATTTTTAATAGGGTTCTACTGCCTTGGACCGGTAACCTTTGATAGTAATAAGCTTAAATCTTGCTTTAGGATTTAGGAAAAATAAAGGGCAAACCTCAATATGTTTGATATTGTTCCTATAGCATTTATGGTTCCATCTCTCTTTATGGGTGCTATTGGTAGGAAAATATAATGCATATTTTATGTTTATATTTAATAAACATGCATATTTATTAGATGCATGTTTACGGATCCAATACCATTTGATGGTAAAAAAAGCATGTTTATGCATGCTTTGATCTGTACCATTGGAACATTGGTACTATGCATGCATTATCTACAAAAGTCATCGCTAAATTAATTAGATTCTTGTTGATGACTTGGCATATTCTTGCCAGATGACTAAATTAAAAGTAGAATATTACTATTTAAATAAGTATATATATGTTAATTGTACACTTAAAAGTAAGGGCGAATAATGTACTAATATTAATTAGACATAATTTTAGTGTACTTACGTATGTCTCATATTTGCTTATTTTTATACGTGCGAGAATTACACCCTCAAAATTGTACAAATCATTTTTATATAAAAAATAATTTTCATTTAAGAATATAATTTTATAGAAAGAAACTTCCTCGTTCCTCCCCAACTTCTCTTTTGTCTAATGTGATAAAATTAAACTTTAAGCAATTGTCCCTAATGAGACAAAAATTACAAATAAAAAATGCAATTGACACGAAAAAAATGCTATGCAATTCAGTGTTCATGGATAGAAAATACATATAGGGAACAAAAAAGCATATTGCTTAGTAAAAAGTATATATAATAATTATTTTGCATTATTTGTTGGACCTGATCCATCACTATTTTATATATTTATTTTAATAAATGTTATCTTGTACTTTTCAGCGACCAGCCCATTAAATATATTAAATCAGAATTATTTTTACCAACATGATTTTATTGTTTAAAATAATATATTTAAAGATTAATTCCCATATAAATAATCAAAGGGATGCACCCCTCAACAGCGGACACAAGCAAATTTTTATTAAACAAATATAAACGGGAGGCACTAAATAATTGTTCTCACCTATGATCAGTAAAAAATGCTGAAAGATTTCCTCAGCGTAAGATTTCGCTGAGGAAATCTTTCAGCATTCTGGGCTTTTTAAGCTCATTTGCAGGAATTTTTCTTTGTTGCATATTCATCTTGTGGATTAGCCTACTATATATGAAGCTTGCAGTAGCTAGCTAGCAGAGAAGATGATCAGCGCTTCCAGTTGGAAAAATAAGAACATGAGAGACTGTGTGAGAAAGGGAGAGAATGGGAATGAGATTGAGGAAGAGTGAAGTCAATTTAAAGGGTGAAAAAGAAAGGGAGAGGTAGCTTATGGGTGGAGATCTCCAGGTAAGAAGCTCGTGCACGTGAGAGAGTTATGAAAATATAAAATGAGGAAAATGACAAAGTAAGTTAGAAGGACAGATGCTTCTTGTTTTGTGGGGATCTAAAATAAAGTGGCGCTCCAGGCCGGTCGGGTGTGAAGATTAATTTCACACCAACTAATCAATAAGTGCCATGTAGGCATTTCAAAATGAATTAAAATGGACTCGCATATACCTAAAACCTCTCCCTCTTCTTCTTTAGGAGGTTTGGGGGGAGACAAAACATAAAATTCTCATATCATCTCATAATTATACTTTTTTCAAATCTCTATATAAAATATAATAAATAATTTAACTTTTTCAAATCTCAAAACAATAATAATATTAAAAAATAATATTTAAAACTTTTATTTAAAACCAAAAATTCTCATCTCACCCTCCAAACCTGCACTTAGGAGGTCTGGTCCAATATATGTATGCATGCATGCATGCTGCATATTCAGTTAAAATCCTCGAATTTCCTAACCTATTTTAACTCCTTTTAAGGTTGTTGTCTTGACTTCTAAGCTCATTTTCCCTAACAATATAGCAACATCAAGCTCAAATGCAACAAGCAATAGCCAAAGCAGTTTCATTGAATCACTTTCACAAATTCTGACCGAAAATACTGGCATATTCTTTCTTTTTATGTAATCAGAAAGCTAGAAACATCAATGTTGTTTTTACAATACCAATTAGAAACAACCTGCATCGACTCTCTATAATGCCTAGCTAGCTAGTGTTCATTACATGTCATATGTACTAAATGATGCAGATCATGATTATAAATGAAAGTGCCAATGTTGCAATGGAAAGAATTGATTTGATCACACAATTGCCTAAAATCAAAAGAGATAATAGGTGGCTAAGTGGCTATACGTGATGAAATAAACATGCAAACAAATACTATGAAAAACCCAATTGAAGTTTACAAACAAATTTAGCAAAATCTAAACCATGCATATGAGTCCTAACTATAATTCCAAATTAAAAGCAACTAAAGTCTAAAACCCATACATGAAGATTATTGAAATGCAAAACAGAGAACTAACCCTTACATAAACTATTTAGAGTGTGAGAAAGAGAACTTGTGAGAGTGGTGACGCCATAGACCAGTCCGTGGACAACTCCGATAGAGAACCGTGCGAATCCCTTTGCTCACTCCTTGTAAAGTGTCTCAGGCTGGAATCCATGCAGGGACGCAGTGACGCGATGCCATGTTCCATCTTCGTAGGAGCTTGGGGTCCAACCAGCCTAATACAATCTGCGAGGTCGGCGACATTGGAAGCTTTATCGATGCTTTTGGGATTGGATGTGGTGGACACAAGTCATGGGAGTCTCTCCAACTGGTGGACGTCGACACTCCTGACTCACTCAAAAAATGAGCAGCACAAAAACTATCCCAAGTGCATGAGAGTGTGGCATAATAATTAGGAATAAATTTCTAGATCCTCTCATCAGGGAAAGTACTTAAAAATCAAACTTTACAAATGCATATAATCTTGGGTGGAGGAATTATCCAAATTTCTCATGGAAAAATTATCAGACTGGCTGATCTCCACCATCTTCTCATCAGCCATTTCATTAGGCTGTTTCTCAGGCCCAGCAGCCATTTCATCAGATTGTTCCCCAGCCCCAACAGCAACCATATCACACTCCTTAGATTAGGTTTAGGGCAAAGATAAGATGAGATTTCTCATCTCTATCAAATCTCACCATTACAATTTTTTCAAATTTTCATATAAAATATAATAAACAATTCAACTTTTTCAAATCCCAAAACAATTTTTTCAAATTCTAAAATAATAATAATATTTTAAACTTTTATATTAACACTATTCACAAAATTTTTAAAAATTATCATCTTATCTCACCTACCAAGCATAACTCGTTATCTTTTTGCAACACCTCCAAGATTTCAACCTAACGTATCTACACCGAGGTCTCAGCCACAACCACCTGCAAAAAAGTCTCGAAATAACAGTATGACATAGATGGGCAATACACTTTAGCAATTAATGCAGATCTAGGCCACCACAAACAATCAAAACACTCAGGCCATAAATGAATTGCGAGGAACCATAAATAAGATAAACATAACACTGAGCACTCTGGAGAAGGGAAAGTTTCTAGCATAGCCTCAATCTAATCCTCAAGTATATTGGCAACAACCACAACAGGTACGCAATGTCTCAGGGGATGTTATTGGGACACCAAAGGTTGTTCTTACTTTGAGAAGTGGAAAAGAAGTCCCCCAACCGAAGATGACCATGGATAAACCGGAGGCTGCTCCTACACCTGAAGATGTAATGGAGCTTGGAGAAGCTGAAAAAGAACCAGAGGTGGTGAGATCGAAATTGAAAGAGCCTGTAATTGCATAGGCTGAATCAAGTAAAGGGTACCAACCTGTGGTTCCCTATTCTCAAAGATTATCTGCTGGCCAAAAGAATAAATATCATTCTGAGATCCATGAAATCTTCAAGCAAGTGAAAATTAATATTCTACTCTTGGAAGCTCTACAACAGGTTCTTTCATATGCAAAATTTTTGAAGAACTTATGCACGGTGAAGAGGAAGCTGAATGTTAAAAAGAAAGCCTTCCTAACAGAGCAAGTCAATGCATTGATAATGAATGAGACTCCTCAAAAGTACGGCGATCCCAGCTTTTCCAACATTTCCATTATGATCAGTAAGTCACACAGTGGGAGAGCTCTACTTGATTTAGGGAGTAGTGTGAATTGCTACTATTCTCGGTATATGAGCAGCTGGGATTGGGGAGCTGAAAAAGACCTCTATCATGCTACAGTTGGTTGATAGATCAATCAAGGTGTCGAGGGGTGTTGTTGAGAATGTGCTGATCCAGGTGGACAAAACTACCCAGTATATTTTATAGTTCTTGATATGCAACAGCCAGCCTCTAGTATTTACCAAGCTCCTGTCATCCTTGGAAGATCATTTCTAGTTACGTCAATTGCTTTGATTAGTTGCAAAAGTGGAGTTCTAAAACTTACTTTTGGAAACATGGCACTTGAGTTGAACGTTTTCAATACTTGCAAGATGTCAGCATATTTTGATGACCCAAGTGATTTGAATGCTTTAGAGGGTTTGACACCAACAGAATTTATTTGCTCGAATTTTCCCTTCTCTGATGGTGATTCTATTTTTCAAACACCTGAATTTTTACTTGATGAAAAAACTGGCCATGTTGATGAAAATGTCCTAGAATTTTTTGATTGTTTTGCAGATTCTTCTTTACCACTTGAAGTACAATTTGCAGGCGCAAGATGGAAGCCCAATTTGAAACTCTAGAACCACTACACATACTAAAATCTTCAGAGGAAGAAATTTCCCAACTGGAACTAAAACCACTTCCTCAAAATTTAAAATATGTTTTTCTTGGTCTTGAAGAAGACACTTTCCCTGTGATGATTTCCTCGAAGTTAAATCAAAAGGAAGAAACCCAATTGATTGAAGTCTTAAGAAAGTATCAAGGCATAATTGATTGGACAATAGTCGACATCAAATGTATTAATGTTGCTATTTGTACTCACAGAATCCATCTTGAAGATGATGCTAGACCAGTTTGTGATGCTCAACGTATGCTCAATCCTACCATGAAGGAAGTTGTCAAGGAGGAAGTGCCCAAGCTGCTCGCAGTGGGTATCATTTATCTCATCTCAGACAATAAGTGGGTAAGTCCAACTCAAGTAGTACCAAAAAAATCTGGTTTAACTATTGTCAAAAATGAGAAAAATGAATTGATTCCAACTAGAATGATCACTGGCTGGAGAATGTGTATTGATCACTGGATTAAGTCCAACTCAATCCATCTCATCTTATATCATTTAATCATTACAAGTTTCTCAAATTCTAATACAAAATAAAATAAACAATTCTACTTTTTCAAATCACAATACAAAATAAAATAAACAATTCAACTTTTTCAAATCCCAAAATAAAAATAATATTAAAAAATATATTCTAATAATACTTTATTTAACTTTTTAACTTTTATCTCAACTTATCTCATCTAATCTCTGAAAACAAACGCGACTGTCATACTCAGCTAGGGTTTGGACGGTTTGGATGGTGGTCATTAAACTGCAGACGTTGCTACGTCCATTTTCTACCGAACATTTAGGTTAGGTTTGGGACCAAAGATAAAGCACAAAATTTTCATCTTATTTCATCTCATCATTACAACCTTTTCAAATTCCAATACAAAATATAATAAACAATTCAACTTTTTCAAATTCTAAAACAATAATAATATTAAAAAATAATATTTTATTCAATTTTTAACTTTTATTTCAAACTAAAAATTCTCATCTCAATTTTTAAACTATTTTCTTTTCTTTTTTTACTTTTTCTTTCACCATCTTTTTAAGCTATGTAGATATTTTTTTTAAAAAAAATCACATATTCATTTAAAAACACTTACTTAATAATTAAGTAAAAAAAAATTAAAAATTAGAAAAAATTTAGATATAAGATTTCTGTGGGCATAGTATTTTCCTTAAACTGCATGCATGCGAAGCTAGCTAAATACATGAAGGGAGTTGCTTCACTCACGAAAATTCTTACCGAATTGTTGTACTTTTTTTAAAAAAATATTTTTTAAATCCCTTAAATATTTAAAAAAAATTCACAAAATCATTAATAAATATTTCTTCAACTATTAAATTTTTAATAAAGAATAAAGTATTCGGTAGCCACTCTCGGTGATCATAGTGGCATTTACCATACATACATAAAGGGAAATGCTTCTCCCACATAAAGGTGGTCACCGATGGTGGCCGCCGATTGTATTTTTTATTTTTTTATTTTACTTAATTGCTTAGTAATTATTTTTAAATGAATTTTTATTTTTTTATTTTTTAAAAAAATATTTAATAAATTTGAAAAAGAAGAAGAAGAAAAAAGACAAAAAAATTTACCGATTCGGTGGTGGTTTGGGTGGACTCCTTCTTTGGGTGTAGCACCGTCCTACATAAATGGCCTCCTTAACATGGAAGTCTTGCTTGCTACAATTACGTGCACGTGGTTTGGAACTTGTTTGATTTTCTCTGTTCAAAACCATTTTGGAAGAAAATGCGCTTTGTGTTTTGAAAATAATTAAAATCTAATTTATAAACGAACAGAATCCACTCATTTAAGAAACAAATAAATAATACGACTACTCCGCGTACGGTGGATATTTCTTCACGAATCACGCCTCCGATCCGCCTCTTTCGAAAGGAGAGAACGCCCCTCCTCCTCCGGTCCTATTATATTGCATTATTTTCATGCCGATAGAGAAGCACCGCCTCTATACGTATTATCATGTATGTATATATATATTGAATCGATGCAATCCAAAATGTCTTCTTATTTTGGCTATTCCGATTACAGTTTTTGGGTACCTAACTAGTAAGTGTGAATCGATTCACGATTCCCAACGCATCAGACAAATAATAATCAAATCTGCATGTTGGGAAAAAGAAAATTAATTGGTAGGGGCTTATATCGACGTAAGTAAATTTGGCATCGTTTGGTTATGCAGTTTAAATAAAACAAGATGAGATATTTAGTTGAAATTTAAATAAAATATTATTTTTATTTTTAAATTTAAAAAAATTGAATTATTTCTTATATTTTATATAAAAATTTAAAAAAATTATATTGATAATATAACGTTTTCACGACACTTTTTCATTATTAATTATCAGTACTTCTAGCCGCCACTTGTTCCAAACTTCCAACCTTTGGGTCCGTTTCTAGATGGCTTGACCATTAATAAGTGAGGAAGGAATGTTAATTCAGCAACTGCATACCAATTGATCCTATTTTTATAGCCTCAATTCAATGTACATTCAATTCTAGGGCAGTACTCAGCATGATGAGCCAGTCACATCGATATGGCCGTAGGATATTTCTGATATTAAAAAATAAAAAAAAATGAAAAAAGAAAGAAGTGAATTGCAGCGCAATTGTCAGTATTTATTTCTAAATTCTTCAGAAAATTACATTAAACTCTCCAAAAAACTCTACCGGAGAAAAGAACCATGAATATGAGTCATGACAAAGTTCTCCGCATGCTGCACCTTGGGTTTAGCTACAAAATCAAGATGGTAGACAATGATCCACAGAATTGGGCCAAATGGCCATCGGTAGACAAAACACTATCTACGAATCGATTGAAAGTAGACTTAATTGGGGATTCAGCATGGGTTTGTTCAATTGGTGATGTTTTGTGTGAAAACTATTTCTTTCTCAGTTTTAGTTAATGGAGAATCAAAAAGACATATTCAGCCAAGTAGGGGGTTAAGACAAGGGGACCCTTTGTCTCCTTATTTTTTTCTATTGTGCACTAAGGGTCTTATAGCATTACTGAATGAAGCTGGAGTAAAAAAAGATATTTCAGGGACTAAGATTTGTAGGAAATTCCTAATATAAATCATTTGCTATTTGCATATGGTAGTGTCATTTTTTGTAAGTCTAAAGTGGAAGAAAATAAGAGAGTGCAAGTTGTTTTAGACATTTAAGAAAGTGTTTCAGGTCAGAAAATTAATAAATAAAAGACTTCTATGGTTTTCAGTAGAAATGTGGGAAGGAAGGTCAGAGATGAGATCTGTTTTTTGTGGGGAAGCAAGGATGTTCAGCAACATGAAAGGTATCTTGGCTTGCCTCCAATAGTTGGTAGAAATAAATCTAGTGCTTTTCAGTCTATTAAAGAAAGGGTTTGGCAATGATTGAGCTGCATTATTGCATATTTTATACATTTAAAATCAATATATTCTTAATTATTTTATTATTTTATCGTTGATTTTAGATGGAAAAATAATCAAGAGGCAATAAATCCAAGTTATGAATTAAATTGATTAAAAGCATAATTTATGCTTATATTTTATAACTTGTGATTTAATTTGATTTTATTGTCTCACATGCACAACACATGTTTTAATATTCTAGTTTAGTTTTTGTTTAATTTTTAATTAATTAATTATTTTATTTTTCTAATTTTATTTTATTTTATTATTCTATTTTTCTAGTTTATTTTATTTTATTTTATTTTATTTTATTTTATTTTACTTTATTTTTATTTTTTATTTTTTATTTACTGCGCAAGCTAAACGACATGTCGTTTGGCCTGTAAGCCAAACGACATGTCGTTTGACTCGAGGAGCCGGCTGTCGTCTGAGCTGAACGACGTGCCGTTTCCGCTGCAAGCCAAACGACGCCGTTTTCCTTCATCATCTACCTCCCGAAACCTGCGTCTCGAGCTACAGTGCTACCGTGCACAGCAGCTTCGAGCTGCCACCGTGGGCCGTCTTCCGCCCACCTGAAGCCACCAGCAATACCAGACGACGCCGGCGATCAAGTCTCCGCCGCCAAGTCAAGCCCAGCCTCCATGCATGCGTTCGGGCCATGCACAGCCAACGTAACCTCCATGGCACACGATCAGCATGCACTGCCCAGCGTCTCCACCGCATCCATGCAGCACGCTGCATGCCACCTCAAGCCGCCTTGCAGCGCCGTAGCCATCTCTTGCGCAGCCCAGCTAGCAGCGCCATGCACAACAGACCACGTGAGTTCGGACGAAGTGCAGCAACGAACAGGAAATGAAATGGAAGAAAGAAAAGAAAAAAAAAAAAGAGAAAAAAAAACAAAAGAAACATGCATGTGGGAACCAGACAAACAGACATGGGATCAGATAAAAGAAAGAAAAGAATAGAAATCAGTTTGTAGCCCATAAATGCAAGTCTTCAACGCAAATGTTAGTGGGAGACAAGGGATCATGGACAGCATAGCACATCATTATTCTGACGCCTATATAAGGGCTGTACGCGGACTGGAGAAGGGGGAGTTAGGGAGTGAGTCTAAAGTTAGCAGTGTTAGAGTGTCAGTGAGAGTGTCAGTCTGAAGTTAGAGTTAGAATGTCAGTGATCAGTGAGTTAGAATGTTTTTAGTGTGATTTTAGAGTTAAAAAAAATTCAGAAAAAAAATAGTGAGTGAATTTTTATAGTCAATTTTTATTTTTCTGAGTTCAATTTTTAATGTCGTGTAATTTATTCATCAGTCAATTTCAATGTATGGCTCAGTGAATTTTATTTTTGTAAGTCTTTATTTTCAGTTTTGAGTTTGTTTAGTGAGTAAATTTTCAATAAATGTTGAGAGTCCATTTTATTTTTGAGAGTTTACTTTAATTGGAAGTTCAGATTTTTGGGTTGGAGAACACAGTCTCCATTTCCAAATATCGAGTTATTTCCTTACAATTTTTGTTTTTATTTCGAATTACTGTCATTTAATTTTCTCGCACTTTTAATTTCCTGCAATTTAAATTACTGTCATTTAATTTTCTCGCAATTTTAATTTCTTGCAATTTAAATTACTGTCATTTAATTTTCTCGCACTTTTAATTTCCTGCAATTTAAATTACTGTCATTTAATTTTCTCGCACTTTTAATTTCCTGTAATTTTAATTACTGTCATTTAATTTTTCTGCACCTTTAATTTTTACAATTTACTTTTATGTCATTTAAATTTTATTGTCCATTTACATTTCAGTTATTTAATTTCCAGCAATTTTAATTTACTGTCTTGTATTTTAATTTTTTTCACTTTTCATCATCCACTCAAAATCAACAACATGAATCTAGTCCATGACTAGTAAATTTTCATTTCCATTGCACTCCCACATTCATTGCACATATCATCATTTTTATTTTTATTCTCTCATTGTAACTATTTCTACTATTTTACACGAGTTTGATTTTTAAGCACTTTCCCTGTGGAGACGATTTAGGAATTTATTCCTAATTACTACGCGACACGCTCCTACACTTGAGATAGCCTTTGGGCTACTCATTTTCGAACGAGTCAAGTTTTTGGCGCCGTTGCCGGGGAAAGATGCTTGTCGTAAATTTAAACTCGTGATTTTCATCTTTATCTTTATTTTTTTTTTTTTTATAAAAAAAATAAAAATAAATTCCTACTATAAAGTTGCTTGGATCTTCTCTTTTCTATTTTGAACTGATGTTTCATGTATTGGGTGAGAGACAGTTCAAATAGATTGTGTAGAGTTGCATCAAGCACCAATAGTAGTTCACACTGCTTAGAGACAGACACCCTTCTTGTCTCCTCTACAAGCGACAACTCTGAAACCGAACAAGCCATGGCTGCGCCTGCACCACGCACTCTTAAAGAGTATTTGCAACCCACTCGCACCACTACACCTTCATGCATTTTGTTACCTAATGGTGCACCTAATTTTTCCATAAAGCATGGCATGATGTCAGTAATACCTCAGTTCCACGAGATGGATTCTGAAAGTCCCTACCAACATCTGACAAATTTTGAATTGGCTTGCACCACGTTCATCAACAGGACCAATACTGATGAATACATTAGACTTCGATTGTTTCCTTTCTCTCTAAAGGACAAAGCAAAAATTTGGTTTAATTCTTTGAAGTCTAATTCTATTTCCAGCTGGTCTGATATGCAACGTGAATTTTTAAAGAAATTTTTCCCTTTTCAAAGAACTCAATCATTACAAGAAAAAATCAGTCAGTTCAACCAAAAGCCTGATGAAACTTTCCATATCAGCTGGGAAAGGTTTAAGGATTTGATGAACATCTGCCCACATCATGGTTTTGAATCCTGGAGACTAGTGAATTACTTTTACACCGGTCTCTCTCCAGAATGCAAGCAATTTGTTCAAACCATGTGCAACGGAGAGTTCTTTAGCAAAGAACCTGACGAAGCACTATCATTTTTTGACTATCTTGCTGAGAGTGCTCTACAATGGAACACTCGGACTGACCGAGTTTCATTGACACCACAACCACTACGAGCCATTACTGGTGGAGGCAAATATGAGATAAAGGAAGACACTGATGTTCAAGCCCGAATAGCTGCATTAACCAGAAGATTGGAGGTCATGGAGACGGAAAAAGTGAAGGCCGTAAAAGCTGTAGAGGCGTGCTCTTTGTGCGCTGATTCAAACCACAAAACTCAAGACTGCCCAATCATGCCCGTAATTCAGGAGAATGAACCAGAACAGATGCAATCAGCTAACTGGGTCAACAGAGTACAAAATTAACCTTTCTCAAATACATATAATCCTGGGTGGAGGAATCATCCAAATTTCTCCTGGAGAAATGATCAGCCTGGCCGATCCCCTTCCTCTTCCCACCAACCATTTCATCAAGCTGTTCCTCAGCCTCAGCAGCCATTTCATCAGATTGTTCCTCAATCCCAGCAATCATTTCATCATATTGTACCCCAGTCTCAGCAGCAACCATATCAGAATCCTCAAAGCTATCCTTTTGCAGCACTTCCAGGATCTCAGCCTCATGTAGCTGCACAAAATTCTCAGCCACAACCCCCTGCAAAAAAATCTTTAGATGAAAGTATGGCACAGATGGCCAATACACTTCAGCAATTCATGCAGATCCAGGCCACCACAAACAATCAAAACACTCAAGCCATAAATGAATTGCGAGGCACCATGAATAAGATGAACATAGCACTGAGCACTCTGGAGAAAGGGAAGTTCCCAGCACAGCCTCAACCCAATCCTCAAGTGTACCGGCAACAATCACATCAGGTACATAATGTCTCAGAAGATGCTATTGAGACAGCAAAGGCCGTGCTTACTTTGAGAAGTGGAAAAGAAATTCTCCAACCGGAGATGACCATGGACAAACAAGAAGCTGCTCCTACTCCTAAAGATGTATCAAAGCCTGAAGAAGCTGAAAAAGAACCAAAGATGGTGAGACCAGAATCTAAAGAGCCTGTAATTGCAGAGGCTGAATCAAGTATAGGGTACCAACCTGTGGTTCCCTACCCTCAGAGACTAGCAGCTAGCCAAAAGAATAAATATCACACTGAGATCCAAGAAATCTTCAAGCAAGTGAAGATTAATATTCCACTCTTGGATGCCATACAACAGGTGCCTTCATACGCAAAATTTCTGAAGGACTTGTGCACAGTGAAGAGGAAGCTAAATATAAAGAAGAAAGCTTTCCTAACGGAGCAAGTCAGTGCACTAATAATGAACGAGACTCCGCAAAAGTACGGTGATCCCATCTCTCCCAACATTTCCATTATGATTGGCGAGTCACGCATTGGGAGAGCTCTACTTGACTTAGGGAGCAGTGTGAACTTGCTACCATTCTCATTATATGAGCAGCTGGGATTGGGAGAGATGAAAAAGACCTCCATCATGCTACAGTTGGCTGATAGATCAGTCAAGGTACCAAAGGGTATTGTGGAAGATGTGTTGGTTCAGGTAGACAAATTTTACTACCCAGTAGATTTTGTAGTACTTGACATGCAGCAACCAACCTCCACCATTTACCATGCACCTGTCATCCTTGGGCGTCCATTTCTTGCCACCTCCAATGCATTGATTAATTGTCAAAGTGGAGTACTGAAACTCACATTCGGCAATATGACATTGGAAATGAATGTGTTCAACGCCTGCAAAATGCCTAGTGGGTGCGATGATTCAGAAGTACATGCAGTTGATATGGTATATGATTTCGATATTTCAGAACTGTTATCAGCATTTGATTCTGAAAATATATTTGGAGATGACCCACAAGAGCAATCTGAGACTCTTGAGACAATTCCTTTGTCATTAGAGTTGGCAGATTCAGAGAAACGATTAACAGAAGCAGACAGGCCTTCTCAGATGTCAAATATGAGTTACATGAGCAATTGGCGTAGGCCAGTCTTTGAGGCTCTTAATCTACCAGAAGTCATGAAGACATCAAAAGAAGAAGTCCCCACATTGGAGTTGAAACCACTACCCAAGGACTTGAAATACATTTTTTTGGGCCCAGTTGAGGGCACGTTTCCGGTAGTCATTTCTTCTCAACTCACTTCAAAGCAGGAAACGGAGTTACTGGTAGTGCTGAGACAACATAGAGGAGCGATAGGGTGGACTATCGCAGACATCAAGGGCATTGATCCTTCAATATGTACCCATAACATTTTTCTGGAAGAAGATGCGAGACCAACTCGTGATGCACAACGAAGGTTGAATCCCACCATGAAGGAGGTGGTGAAGCAAGAGGTACTAAAATTGCTAGCTGTGGGCATCATCTATCCTATCTCCGATAGCAAGTGGGTAAGTCCAACACAGGTAGTCCAAAAAAAATCTGGTTTAACTGTTATTGAAAATGCCAATGGTGAATTGATTCCAACTAGGAAGGTAACGGGATGGAGAATGTGTATCGACTACCGAAAATTAAATTTGGTTAGTCGAAAAGATCATTTCCCATTACCCTTCCTAGATCAAATTTTAGAAAAAGTGGCTGGTAATTCTTTTTATTGCTTTCTGGATGGATTTTCTGGCTATTATCAAATTGCCATAGCACCAGAGGATCAAGAGAAGACAACCTTCACTTGCCCCTTTGGTACTTTTGCCTTTAGAAGAATGCCATTTGGTTTATGCAATGCACCTGCCACTTTTCAACGCTGTATGATGAGCATTTTTTCTGACATGCTTGATGACATGTGTGAAGTTTTCATGGATGATTTTTCTGTGTTTGGAAAATCTTTTGATATCTGTTTAAAAAATCTTGCTGCTGTTTTAAAAAGATGTGAGGAGAAAAATCTGTTGTTAAATTGGGAAAAATGCCAGTTTATGGTAACTAGTGGTTTGGTACTCGGACATTTGGTTTCTAAACACGGCATAGAAGTTGACAAAGCCAAGATATAATTGATATCTCAACTGCCTATTCCTAAGACAGTGAGAGACATTCGTTCTTTTCTTGGCCACGCTGGCTTCTATCGGCGTTTCATTCAGGGCTTTAGTACCATTGCAAAACCACTATGTACCTTATTGCAAAATGATACTGCTTTTGTTTGGACTAATGAGTGTCAACAAGCCTTTGAGACTTTGAAGGAACACTTAACAGTTGCCTCAATCATGCAATCTCCTCGGTGGGACTTGCCATTTGAGATTATGACCGATGCTAGTGACTTTGCTCTTGGTGCCGTTCTTGGCCAAAGAGTAGACAACAAGCCTTCGGTCATTTATTATGCAAGTCGGACTTTAAATGATGCACAAAAAAATTATACCACCACAGAGAAGGAGTTGCTAGCTGTTGTGTTTGCCTTAGATAAATTTCGTTCTTACATTATTGGGTCTCCTGTTATCATTTTTACTGACCATTCTGCTCTCAAGTATTTGTTGGCAAAGAAGGATGCCAAGCCCAGGTTAATTCGTTGGATTCTTTTACTCCAAGAGTTCAATATCACCATAAAAGACAAGAAAGGAGTCGAAAATGTGGTGGCTGACCATCTCTCCAGATTACCACCATCCTCCACTTCAAAAGTCATCATTCCTCTTGATGATAGTTTCCCGGATGAGCAGTTGTTTGCAATTCAAACAGCTCCCTGGTTTGCTGACATAGTCAACTATTTGGTGACTGAACAAATGCCTTTTGAATGGTCCATCCAAGATAAGCGCCGATTTCTCTCAGAGGTAAGACATTTTTACTTTGATGACCCATACCTCTTTAAATATTGTTCAGACCAACTGATTCGAAGATGCATTCCTGATAATGAGTTTTCTTCTGTACTGAGATTTTGTCATATGGGTGCATGCGGTGGTCATTTTTCAGCAAAGAAAACTGTTGCTAAAATTTTGCAAAGTGGTTTCTACTGGCCTTCCATGTTTAAAGATGCTTACAATTTTTGTAAAGCTTGTGAGCCTTGTCAAAAATTGGGATCCATTAGTAAAAGAAATATGATGCCTCTTTCCCCCATTCTCACTTTAGAAATTTTTGATTGTTGGGGAATAGACTTCATGGGACCTTTCCCGGTTTCCTTTGGAAACACATATATTTTACTAGCTGTGGATTATGTTTCAAAATGGGTAGAAGCCATCGCTTGCAAAACTAATGACCATCGTGTTGTCCTAAAATTTTTGCAATCTCTATTTGCTCGTTTTGGCATGCCCAAAGTTATCATTAGTGATGGGGGTTCTCATTTTTGCAACAAACCATTTTCCACACTCATGAAGAAATATGGTATCACACACCGAGTTTCTACCCCCTATCACCCCCAAACAAATGGGCAAGCTGAATTGGCAAATAGAGAAATCAAAATAATTTTGGAGAAAACTGTTAATCCCAACAGGAAAGACTGGTCAGTCAAACTCCTTGATGCTTTGTGGGCTTATAGGACAGCTTTCAAAACTAATCTAGGGATGTCCCCTTATCGATTAGTCTATGGTAAAGCTTGTCATTTACCTGTTGATATTCAGCATCGAGCTCTTTGGGCGATAAAACATGTTAACATGTCACTTGATGAAGCTTCAGGGTTGAGAAAATTGCAGATTAGCGAATTGGATGAGGCTCGTCGAGATGCTTATGATAACGCCCAAATAGCAAAAGAAAGAATGAAAAATGTGCATGATAAGAAAATTCAGTCCAAGCAATTCACAATCGGCCAGGAAGTACTTCTTTACAACTCTCGTTTACATATTTTTCCTGGTAAATTGAAATCTCGTTGGAATGGTCCCTATGTGGTAACAAAAATTCATTCTCACAGGGCGGTGGACATCCAAAATCCTAATAATGATGGTACCCCTTTCACTGTGAATGGTCAGCGCCTTAAACCTTTTATTCCAATGTATGATCCAGGTGAAACTCTTCTTGTCCAGACACCTTGTGATTTTTGGGTGCTTTTTATTTGTTTGTTTATTTATGTTTATTTCGTGTGTTGCATGATTGTTTAATTATTCATTTCTCTCTCTTCCATTTTACATTATTTTCTCTTTGCATTGATTTTCTTTTTCATTAAACAGTGAGGACACTGCATTGTTCAGTTGGGGGGAGGAAATTGCATTTAATAAATAAATAAAAAAAATACCATGTCAGCGTTCAGGATTTCCTGGCATGATGAAGTGATACCGACACGCGATAGCACAATGATCGCAAGTGTCCGCTTTGGCAGAGTAGTTATCTTGCCAGTTATCCCATTTGTTTGACGGTATTTCTTTAGAGATATTGAGTCTTAGAAAACCCGTTTTGAATGAGTCTTTTCTGATTTTGTTTCATAAATAAATAAATAATAATAATTAAAAAAAAAAAGACTTTAATGCTCAAGACTAATTTTATAGAGTTGGAAATAAAGAACAAGCTCTATAATAAGCAAGCAAAGATTAAACAACAGACTGACTCCCTGTTTCTTTTTAACGCTGGACCTCTGCTGTTAATTGCTGATGTTGGCTGAGTATTTGTTCCTTCTCTTGTTCCAGCTCCGTTATTCGTGGTTGTAGGTTTTGAGCATACCAGTCCGCACATTTTTTTTAATTGCTTATTTTCTTGTCTTAATATTTTATTTTTTCTACGTTTATTAACAAGTTTTTGCTGCAATATAGAAATTTGAGATTTAAGTTGATCAGTTTCACTCACTCGTAACAGTAACCTCCGGGATATGGTTGTAATAGAAGCAGCATATTGGGCACCGAGCATTCTCGATCCTGAAACAACTTCGGCATCAGACCGAGTAGAGAAATATACCTCGGCCCCAACCATGGTGTTGACGGCATCAGGACAAAAGTGCAATTGTTGAGGCGTAATTGGTACCTGATTCAAATCAGGGATATTATTGACAGAATGTTGCTCAGCCATTTGAAGAAAATGAGAGAAGCTGTGAGAGGTATGAGAAAAGAAAAGAAAAAATATACGAGGGATGTAGAGATTGTTATGTGTTTCGAGAGGGTGGAGATGGTCCTTTATATAGAGGCCCGAAGCATTCAAAGGCTCAGCAAAGATTGATTCAGGCAGAACCCGGAGCACAGCTCGAGGCCATAAAGCAATTGTCCGTTTGCAATTTACAGCACGATATGGACCCAGGACGGAGCTCGAGGCTTAAAGTGTTTGTCATAACGGTTCCATTGCACAAGATCCAGGGCTCCGTGACTTACGGCAACTGTCGAATCTCGGGATTTATGACACATGTTAAATTCCAAGTTTACTACAATTGGATGAACGCTCATTTGACTCAGTTGGCAGATCATCTTTGTTTCAAACTTGATCCAACTCGAGTGTTCTATTGCTGAAAATACTTAAACACTGGAATGGAGTGCATGAAGAAGTTTTTGCAAGAAAAGTTTTCACCCCAAAGCATTTCCCACTGATCCAGGGAGTTTTCTCTACTCTCATACTTACTCAAATACTGTTTCTGTTATTGCATCTTGTTGTTTATTTTGTGTTATTGCTTGCCTCTTTTTGTTTTGTTTCTATGTTGTTTGTTTAATTTTATGTGTGTATGATGGATTACATAATTGCTTATTTTCTAAGTTGTTGTTTGTTGATTGTTTCTCTTTCTTTATTTTCTGTGTTAATTTTTCTTTTATTGCTCATTTTTTCTTTGTTAGTATGTGTGCATTGGATTACACAATTTTTGCCTTAATGCAATATGCACTGAGATACACATGATTGACACATACTCTATTCTATTATTTTGTGAAATTTGAGCGCCTTGGTGGTGTAGTTGAGCGGAATCATTTTGTGAAGATTTATTTTCAACCCTGAGCATAGAACATGATTCCTGATGCATCATATTTTGCTTGATGTATGACTTGAAACACCAGGATGCTATATTCATTGAGATAGACTTGGCATGATTTATATAATGAAGGGATAATCTTGAATGACAGTCTACACATGCTTACACTTGTAGTGTTCTTCATTACTATTCGTTGATTTAACATTGGAGAAGTAAACTGCAGGACTACCGAGCCTTTAAAAAAAAAAAAGATGAAAAGCATAGATCTGTCTCAGTGGTAAGGGCGAATTCGGAAATGTGTGGATTAGGCGCACGGTCCTGGGTTCGATTCCCCACTAATCGAATCCGTTTAAAAAAAATGATAATAATTAAAAAAAAAATGAAGCAATGAGCTTTCCTAAGAAAAGGGCTAGAAACAATTACCCAAACTTTGGGGGTTGAGTGTTCAACTTTTAAACAGAGTTTGCGTGAAAACTGCTAGTCCCTTAGGCTTTGAGGTAGTTAGAATCAGAAATGATCAATCTTAAGGTTGAAAAATCCTATGACGAATCACGGCTAGTAATGAAGAACAATTTAGCTACACACACATCTGAGTTTTGAGATTTTTTCCCAATTCTTAATGAAAGATTGTTGAGACAGTCTTTGTGAATATAGCCCCTGGGAGTTGATAGTCACGTGTCGCACTTTGTGAGAATTCGTTGTTGTGTTTGATTGCTTTTGTTTGGATTTCGAGCTTTATGCAATATTCATCTCAATTAATTTTCACTATTTTGCTCAAAGACTAGCAAAAGGTTAGTTGGGGGGTGTGATTGAGCTGCATTATTGCATATTTTATACATTTAAAATCAATGTATTCTTAATTATTTTATTATTTTATCGTTGATTTTAGATGGAAAAATAATCAAGAGGCAATAAATCCAAGTTATGAATTAAATTGATTAAAAGCATAATTTATGCTTATATTTTATAACTTGTGATTTAATTTGATTTTATTGTCTCACATGCACAACACATTTTTTAATATTCTAGTTTAGTTTTTGTTTAATTTTTAATTAATTAATTATTTTATTTTTCTAATTTTATTTTATTTTATTATTCTATTTTTCTAGTTTATTTTATTTTATTTTATTTTATTTTATTTTACTTTATTTTTATTTTTTATTTTTTATTTACTACGCAGGCTAAACGACATGTCGTTTGGCCTGTAAGCCAAACGACATGTCGTTTGACTCGAGGAGCCGGCTGTCGTCTGAGCTGAACGACGTGCCGTTTCCGATGCAAGCCAAACGACGCCGTTTTCCTTCATCTTCTACCTCCCGAAACCTGCGTCTCGAGCTACAGTGCTACCGTGCACAGCAGCTTCGAGCTGCCACCGTGCGCCGTCTTCCGCCCACCTGAAGCCACCAGCAATACCAGACGACGCCGGCGATCAAGTCTCCGCCGCCAAGTCAAGCCCAGCCTCCATGCATGCGTTCAGGCCATGCACAGCCAACGTAACCTCCACGGCACACGATCAGCATGCACTGCCCAGCGTCTCCACCGCATCCATGCAGCACGCTGCATGCCACCTCAAGCCGCCTTGCAGCGCCGTAGCCATCTCTTGCGCAGCCCAGCTAGCAGCGCCATGCACAACAGACCACGTGAGTTCGGACGAAGTGCAGCAACGAACAGGAAATGAAATGGAAGAAAGAAAAGAAAAAAAAAAAGAGAAAAACAAACAAAAGAAACATGCATGTGGGAACCAGACAAACAGACATGGGATCAGATAAAAGAAAGAAAAGAATAGAAATCAGTCTGTAGCCCATAAATGCAAGTCTTCAACGCAAATGTTAGTGGGAGACAAGGGATCATGGACAGCATAGCACATCATTATTCTGACGCCTATATAAGGGCTGTACGCGGACTGGAGAAGGGGGAGTTAGGGAGTGAGTCTAAAGCTAGCAGTGTTAGAGTGTCAGTGAGAGTGTCAGTCTGAAGTTAGAGTTAGAATGTCAGTGATCAGTGAGTTAGAATGTTTTTAGTGTGATTTTAGAGTTAAAAAAAATTCAGAAAAAAAATAGTGAGTGAATTTTTATAGTCAATTTTTATTTTTCTGAGTTCAATTTTTAATGTCGTGTAATTTATTCATCAGTCAGTTTCAATGTATGGCTCAGTGAATTTTATTTTTGTAAGTCTTTATTTTCAGTTTTGAGTTTGTTTAGTGAGTAAATTTTCAATAAATGTTGAGAGTCCATTTTATTTTTGAGAGTTTACTTTAATTGGAAGTTCAGATTTTTGGGTTGGAGAACACAGTCTCCATTTCCAAATATCGAGTTATTTCCTTACAATTTTTGTTTTTATTTCGAATTACTGTCATTTAATTTTCTCGCACTTTTAATTTACTGCAATTTAAATTACTATCATTTAATTTTCTCGCAATTTTAATTTCTTGCAATTTAAATTACTGTCATTTAATTTTCTCGCACTTTTAATTTCCTGCAATTTAAATTACTGTCATTTAATTTTCTCGGACTTTTAATTTTTACAATTTACTTTTATGTCATTTAAATTTTATTGTCCATTTACATTTCAGTTATTTAATTTCCAGCAATTTTAATTTACTGTCTTGTATTTTAATTTTTTTCACTTTTCATCATCCACTCAAAATCAACAACATGAATCTAGTCCATGACTAGTAAATTTTCATTTCCATTGCACTCCCACATTCATTGCACATATCATCATTTTTATTTTTATTCTCTCATTGTAACTATTTCCACTATTTTACACGAGTTTGATTTTTAAGCACTTTCCCTGTGGAGACGATCTAGAAATTTATTCCTAATTACTACGCGACACGCTCCTACACTTGGGATAGCCTTTGGGCTACTCATTTTCGAACGAGTCAGGCAAAAACTTCAAAGTTGGAAGGAACAATTGTAATCTCAAGGGGGTAAGGAAATCTTATTAAAAACTGTAGTTTTATCCATACCAACATATACTATGAGTTGTTTCCTTTTACCTATTCAGTTTTGCTCATATTTGGAGGGTTTAATATCTAAATTTTGGTGGGGCTAAAAATCTAATGAAAGAAGGATTTATTAGGTTAGTTGGAGTAATATGTGTGTTGGGAAGAATAGAGGAGGTATGAGGTTCAAATATCTTAGAACTTTTAACCTTGCTCTTCTTGCAAAGGAAGGTTGGAGGTTATTGTAGGATGAGAGTTCTATTTTGCATAAGCTCCTTAAGGCTAGATACTTGTCAAAGTCTAGTTTTATGGATGCTAGTTTGGGAAATTGTCCTTCTTTCACTTGGAGGGGGATTTGGGAAGCTAAAAATGGTTCAGGAATGGTTGTAGGTGGAGGATTGGTGATGAGAAAACAACATTATTATGGACTGAGCAATGGGTTCCAAGTTGTAGAGATTTAGAGAGAAAAGCTAGGTTAGTTGTGCAAAATAGAAAGGATGTAGTGGCTTCGATCATTAATGAGGAAACATGTTGGTGGGATGTTGGTAAAGTTAGGTCTCTCTTCAATACAAAGATAACAACTGATATTTTAAAAGTTCTAATATTACCAAGGGCTGCATGGGATAAATGCGTTTGGAATCATGAAAGGAATGGGCAGTTCTCAATTAAAAGCTATTACAGATTCATCTTTTCACAGTAGCGAGATGGTGGGGTAGGTTCTTCTTCGATGGAAATACAACAAAGACTATGGAAGTCCATATGGAAGTTAAGGATACCTAATAAAATAAAGGTTTTTGCTTGGCGTGCGTGTAAGGAGGGTCTACCTTCTAAGGATAATCTGAGGAGAAGGAAGGTTATTTTGGATACTCAATGTTGTTTCTGCTTGCATCTTGTTGAGAGTATAGTTCATGCTGTGTTTGGTTGCTCCCAGCTCAAAGAAATATGGCACAAGTATTTCCCTTCCTTGATTGGATCAACTAGTCATACTTTTATGGAAATGGCAATGCAGGAAGGAGTGGGTAATGATTTGAGTAAGCTGGGTTTATTCTTTTGTTTGGCTTGGGGTTTTTTGTCATAGGAGGAATAAAATGGAGTTTGAACAACTTTGTCCTAGCCCTCTTTCTGTGTCAAATCATGCATTGTGTGTTATGCAAAGATATCAAGAAGTGCTTGTGATGCCAAAGGTGCAACTCAAACATCAGTACTATTGGGTGCCTCCACCAGAGCATGTTCTTAAATTGAACACTGATGGGGCTACACTTGGAGATATCCATCAGGCGGGTGTGGGGATTATTTTGAGGGATGAAGCAAGGAAGGTTGTGATGGCTGCAAGTATGAGCGAAGTTGAAGTGCCTGAGGTTATCGAGTTGCTAGCTATGTTTAGAGGGCTCCAGTTATGTTCCACTATGGGCATTGCCAATATCATGGTGGAGAGTGACGGTTTGTTGCTAGTGGAGGCTTTGCAGAAGAATCAAATGTTGGATCCTATTTTTGGGGCCTTATTTTATGAAGTTTAGCACTTGAAGAGTTGTTTTGCTACTTATGCTTGCTCTCATGTGCACAGGGAAGGAAATAGGGTAGCACACCAATTGGCTAGATATGCTTGGAGAGTTGCTAGAATTGAAATGTGGTGGGATTGTATTTCAGAATTTCTTTCTCAAACATTTTGGTTTGATAAAAGACTGTAATCATTTATTATCTCAATGAAGTTGTTTGTTTCATCAAAAAAAAAAAAACTTGCATTCTATCTGCGTCTCTTAAGTAGGGAAATTCAAATTTGATAGATATTGGTAGATTTTATGTTGATAGCTTTGGATTACTACGAGGAAGAAAAAGAGATGAAGATTGTTTGTGTAGATGCAAAAGTTTGGCTAGGACTAGATGACTAAATTGATAAGTTTGGATATGATTAGGTAACTAAAATAATATAGTTTATCCTATTTTAAGTTTGTAATTTTGGATGAATGTAAATTATTTATTGACTTTATCTATAACAATATTAAGTTTATCTATGAGATATTAGAGATTGTTTAGATAAGTCATAAGTGTGAAAATTGAGTCTATAAGGATCTGCACTTATCCAGAACAAAAGATTGAATTGAAATCAGAAGCTGCAGTAAAGAGCTATCACGGAAGTCACCATTCCGTCAGGAGACGTCTTCATTACAGACTTGCTCCATCAGAAGAGTCCTACTGAAACTAAAACTTCTTTCAGATTGCTTATTTAAAGGATCTTATTAGTTAGTATATGTAAAGATTCAGATCTAGATACTTTATAAAGCATTTTCTAGTGCATATTTTGGTGAGAAAAGTTCTTGAAGAATTTTCATACTGTTTTTCTCAGAGAATGGTACTTGAGTGTGAGAAAATTCTTGAGAGTTTTCTAATGTTTTATCTCTCTTTTCAAGTTCATGCATACTCCGTGTCAGAGTTGAGGTGATCGAGTTCAACCACTGGAATTTCAGGAGAAAAGCCAATGGTTGAAGATCGTCAGAGGTTCTGGCTACTACTACGATAGAAGACAAATGGGTCATTTGTCTAGTCAAGTAAGAGTATCAATTGACAAAGGTATTGTAATTGAGTTTTACTTGTAATTGATTTTCAAATAATAAAATTGATTTTTCTGGGTTTGGCTGCCTTCATAGGGTTTTACCTTTAAAGAGTTCTTTAAAGGGTTTTCCTTCGATACCAATCTTAGTATTATGCAATTTATTTATTTTACCTTATTGTTTACTTATTAAATTAATTGCATTCTTGAAGATTAACTAATTTATTGAATGAATTGGTAGATATTTCTGACGCATTATAAGGGCACTTGGTTAATTTCAATTAGTATCAGTGCATGGTTCACTCATTTGAGTGTGATCTGTACCCTTGTTGATCATGTCGTTATATGTCCCGTCACACTTGATGGGGAAAACTATACTAATTGGAAATTTTGTATGAGGGCTTTCCTCAAATATTTAGATGAACATGTGTGGTATGCAGTTGAGCGAGGATGAACTAAATCTGAGACAACTATTAATGCTTGGACAAGAGATGAGATCACCAACTCAAATTGGAATAGCAAGGGACTTAATGTTATCTTTATGGCTGTATCTCCTGATGAATTTAAAAGAATCTCAATGTGTGAGATTGCTAAAAAAGTATGAGATATCTTAGAGGTTACACATGAGGGGAAAAAGATTGTAAAAAATTTAAAATTACAGTTGTTAACCTCAAAATTTGAAGAGATTAAGATGCTGGAAGAGGAAAGTTTTAATGATTTCTATACTAAACTTAATGATGTTGGGAATTCTAGATTTAATCTCGGTGAGAAGGTGGAGAATTCAAGGGTCATGAGAAAGATTTTAAGATCCTTGCCTGAAAGATTTCATCCAAAAGTAACGGTCATTGAAGGAAGCAAGGAATTGGATGCTATTAAGGTTGAAGAACTGGCCGGCTCCTTACAAACATATGAGTCATCTATTCCTCAAACAAGAAAATGTAAGTCCATTGCTTAAAAAATTGTGGAAGAAGATCGAGATGATTATTTTGATGAAGAAAATCTGAACGTTAAGGATATAGATCTCATTGCAAGGAAATTCAGAAAATTCTTGTTTAATAACAAGAGAACAAATGGAAATCAAAAGAGAGGTAAGAAATTTCTTGCTAGAAAGAGTGATTCTGAAAAATGGAATATGGATAAATCTGAGCAAAAAGATAAAGTGAAGTGCTATGAATGCTTAGGTTATGGTCACATAAGAATTGGATGTCTAAACTTTAAGAAAAATAAAGGAAAAACATTGAATGTCACACTTAGAGACAGTTCAAAATCTGAAACTTCAAGTTCATCATCTAATGATGAAAATTCTTTTGTAGCTTTTTCTACTATTGTTAATAATTTTTTTTGAAATTATGCTGACAGTGACTCAAATATAGCTCTTGTTAATGCCGACCATGAGCTGAGTATACAGAAAGCTTATAATGATTTATGTGAAGAAGTGATCAAGCTGAAAAAACTGAATAAGAAGATGTACAACAAACTCACAACAGTGGAGAATGATAAGAACAATCTTTCCAAGGCATTGAAAAATAATGAAGTTGAGATATCAAGATTGAAAGCTCAAAAAGGTGCACTAGACAAAGAATTAAAGAGTTCTCAAGAGTGCCAACAAAAATCAACAACTCAGAAATTGGAAGAGATGCTAAGTAATCAAAAGCCCAGTTGTGACCATATTGGGTTGGGGTATTGAACCTTCCAAGATAAAGATCCTTAAGTCTCATCATCCACTACCACTACATCTAAAGCCACAAAATGATGAGGAAAAGTAAGTTTATTCCTACTTGTCATCATTGTGGTATTCTTGGCCATATAAGGTCACGTTGCTTTAACTTGAGTAAAGTGCATAAAAAAGAAGAAAAAAGAAAATATACAAGTAATGTAAAGAATTTAGAAAATAAGGTTGAAGAATTGAGTCATCAAATAACCTCCATAAGCCTTAAGCTTGGTGAAATAGTAGAATTTTGTCTTCTTAACAGAGGAAAAAGTGTGCAAAGTGATATGGAGAAGTCAAAACATAAAGTAAAATGGGTGGTCAAAGAAGATAGTGAGTGGACCTTGCTAAGAAACAAAGCAATTAGTGTGTGTGATATCAAGTGAGAGGCACCTTATATTATTGCATTAGTCTAGGACATGCATTTTTGTTTAGTTTTAATTTATGTTTCTATTTTTAGTTTTTTAAATAAGAAAAATATAATATAAAAATTTTCTGATTTGTTTCTAACTTTTCTGGGAAATGCATGTTTGATATGTCAAAATTTTGAGCACATATGTTCTCACAAAATAAATTTATGAGCTTATGCATATCTCTACTTTGTGCAGTTCACTTGGTGCATACTAACCCTATGGGTCATCTTGACAGAGTTCATTTACAAAGCACTGTGAGGAACTTATGTGTATGCACCTTATAATTAAGTTCCATATTTATTATTGAGATGCTCACCATAGAGAGAGTCCGTGCCTTGAATTGACTAATACTAGTTGAACCTAGTACAATAATAAAGAGATCTCCCCTTGCCAAATACAAATGGTTGATCCATATAGAAAAATTCGATGTTGAATCATTGCGAAAAACGACAAACACCTTACATGAATCTATCCTTTAAGTCCTTATAGAAAAAATCGCTGCTCTAATCATTGTGGAAAACGATGAGTAACAAAAATGAACATATAAAAGGGTTGTGCAAACTAGTGATTGGAGGAGATATTCATGTATCTAGACCCTAACATAAAGTTTGACTTTTGAGGTGAGTGACAATCTCTTTGGAGCATCTATAAGAAGAAAATACTCATAAATAATATTATCAAAAATATGTTGAAAAGGAAAAGAAATAAAAAGTTACTTTTCTACATAAGTTTGCTCACTCACACACTCACGTGAACTTTGATATTGATGATCTTATGAGATTTGAACATCCATAATGAGTGTTGCAAATAAAAGGGTGTACTCTATTAATTTGTTGTGTGAGTGACACTATATTTGAACTAAGATGCAACTAGGCATGTTACTTGCCTCATTGATTATATATATATATATATATATATATATATATATATATATATATATATATAATTATTAATTATTTTAATTATTTTGTTTTATATAAAATAAATATGAAAATAGAAAATATAATTAATATTGAAGTATGGGTCAATGTTGGTATATTGGCATAAGTCCCAATGGGATTCTAAGGCACAAAGCACGTGCATGGCTGCTAGTCACTTAAGTGACTTAAGGCATTTTTGCCAAATACTAATAGATGCCCAGACTTTCCCCCTCCCCTAATATCACTTCTTACTTACACTTACGATACCCTCGTCTCATCTTAAGCCCTAGTCACAACTTATCTTGCAATCTCATTTGGCTTTTGCGTGATTTCGATTAAGCTCATATAATCTTCATCTACTATTCAGCATCATAGTAAGCATACTTCAATCAAATCCCTCTCTTTCACAAATTCTAGAGTTCGGCGTATATATAAAATATATATATTAGAATGTTGGGATCATCCAATGTAAGAGTTAAATCAGGCAAACAATCAAAGTGGACATGACCACTAAACAAAAAGATTGAATCATACTAAGAATACTAGTTTCAAATTTCTTGAATCTAGCATTACGTAAACACAGTAAAATAGAGGCGTTGATACATTTCCTCGTTAGAGGTTTGACAGCAACCTGAACAGAACCTGTATGCAGAAATTTGTAACCTTTTACTAGAAAATCTTGGATCAATTTTCTATTAAATATGCAACATTTTTCATGGATTTTTAAAATAGCATAAGTTTGTTCAACAGTTTTAACATTGAATTCGGTTTTAAAAGCAGTTTGAACCCAAGTAGTTTTGTAAATAGATTTAGCATCAGTCTTTGGAATTGTATATCAATTGAAATCAACAAAATGAGTTTCTTCCACAGAAAAATCTTCTTCATTAATGATATCAGGGGGTACAGACCTGAAACTAATATATGAATTAGATCTAAACATTCTATTCATTTTGTCACCAATCAAAACAGACCTTCACACTTCAGTTGCTAGGTACTCTCATTCCTGTCTTGGTATCCCTAATTCTGATTCTTTTAAAATTGTTGAAACAAATGCCTAAGACATTGGTTATGGTGGCATTCTGAAACAAATTGTTTCACCAGACTTATCTGAACAAATAGTTCGATTATTCGTCAGACTAATTGGTTTGGGTCCTTTTGAAGAGAATCTGGCTATCTCGGGTTTAAAATCTTGAAAATTATTTTTAAGTAAATCAATATTTTTAGCAGTAGAAGAATCATCATCAGATGACTCATCTGCGGTTTCAACAAAAATAACTTCTTTCTCATTGCTGGTTAGAGCACTGGTAGAAGGTTGTTCTTTTTTAATATTGCAAGCATTTGATTAATTTTATAAAGGGTCTTGGCCTGTTTGTTTTAAAAATCAATCTTTGGCCTATCCTCTGGAATCAAAGGTTTTTCAATAGTTTTTAAAACAGATTTTGAAGTTAAAGTAGAAGTGGATTTTTCTACTTTTTCTTCGATTCGATCTAATTCGTTTCCAATAGTTTGAAGAGTAAGATTAACAAAATTGTTTTGATGAATAATATTTTTTGTTTCTCACAAAGTAGTTGTTTCTTTGGGATCAATTAGGGGTATTTTGAAAGGAGAGGCAGTTACATCAGATCCTTTATGGGAAACAAGTACTGTTTCTAAAAGAGGGTGGTTAGATTTAACCACTGTCTTTCCTTCTTCCTTGACAAAACTAGTTTTAACAACATTTAAACTATTTTTAGGAACATAATAATTTTCAACAAAATCAAAGAAAAGTATATGCCTTTGAAGGTCATCCATTTTTTCTTTCCATTTTCTTTTAACAAGTAATTTTTCAAGAGTAGAAAAAGTAGCATAATAAGATTTTCTCTTATCACGGTTTTCAACAAAACTATATTCATTGACTAAAGCAATTAAATCAAATTCAAAAGGTCTATTTATTACAGTAAGTTGACTGTGATGAATAAGTGCAACAGGTGCAGCCATATCCGAGGCTGTAGGAGATAAAGATGAAGCATCTTCATCTTCTTTATCAACTTCTTCTTTTATGGATTTATCTTTAGATGTTTCACCATCATTGGTAGTGTAATAAGTAGAAGTAACTTGAAAGGAGGTAGAAAGTCCTTTCAGTTTTAAATCAGGATTAACAAGTTGGGCTGTTTTAACAGAATCTTCCAGAAATTGCTTGAGATTTTGGTATTTTCTTACTGAATTTTCTGAAACAGAATCAACAAAAGAAGATCTAAATCCAGCAAAAGAATTTCTTCTTAAATTGGGAACTGATACTTGATCAAAACTAATTTTAACAGTAACATCCAAGTATTACTGAATATAATCAAGATTAAGCTCATCAGCAAAAGTTCTAGTAGAAGGAACTTCGTGTTCCAAAGTCCATTCATTGGAAAGAGAAATATCTTTCCACTAAATCATTTTTGGAACCTGAACGTTCGCATTAGGAGTTGAACTCTGGATTAACAGAGTTTTATTTCCTGAATTTTTTAAAATAGCTTTAGGATTTAAATTGGTTTTTAAAATCCTGTAAAAAATCTTTGTAAACAATGGCAAGAGGTTTACTGTCTTCTTCCATTTCATAACCAGAAGTTGAAATATTCAAGGTTAAAGCTTTTAAAATGTTGGGATCATCCAATGCAAGAGTTAAATCAGGAAAATAATTAAAGTGGACAAAATCACTAAACAAAGATGATTGAATCATACCAAGAATACTAGTTTCAAATTTCTTGAATCTAGCATCATGTAAACACAGTAAAACAGAGACATTGATACCTTTCCTCGTTAGAGGTTTGACAACAACCTGAACAAAACCTATATGTAGAAATTTGTAACCTTTTACTAGAAAATCTTGGATCAATTTTCTATTAAATAGGCAACATTTTTCATGGGTTTTTGAAATAGCATAGGTTTGTTCAATAGTTTCTACATTGAATTCAGTTTTAAAAGAAGTTTGAACCCAAGTAGTGTTGTAAATAGATTTAGCATCAATTTTTAGAGTAGTCCATCGATTGAAATCAACTGAATCAGTTTCTTCTACAAAAAAATCTTCTTCATTAATGATATCAGGGGGTACAGACTTAGAATGAATAGATGAATTAGATCTAAACATTCTATTCATTTTATCACCAATCAAAACATAACTTCACACTTTAGTTTCTAGGTACTCTCATCCTTGTCCCAACCTTATACCAACCTGCTCTAAATGCACTCCTGGCAAATGGGTCTTATTGAGGTTCTAGGTAGCCAACAGAAACTGGGAATAGACTAAACAATGTAAGAATTTAGTGTTTGTTTTAAGGACAACAAAACAAATGAAATGAAGAGAAGTAAAACGAACTATTAGCAACCAGAGCCTAATTTGGCTCTTATAACAAGGACCTAAAGTGTTATGTAGCCTTTCAAATAGTGGGTGACATTGTTTCCTCATATTTTGATAGAAATCAGCAACATAGTTAAGTGAACCAAGAAATCTCTGTAACTGAATTTTATCAAGGATGACATGAGGAAATTTGTCAGCAAATTCAATAGCCCAATTGATCGGTCTAATTTTGCTTTTAGAAATATCATAACTAAGGAATTGAAACAATTGAAAGATTGTTTGGCCATATGGTATCAGAGCCTACTGATAAATCAAAGATTCCAAAATCAATCTTTGGCCATCTAAAACTGCTCAGTATTTTCTCCCGGCTTCAAAATTTGAGTATATCAGAAAATTATTTTCACGGAATATGTTTTATATTGAACCTAATAGGTCCATATATATAGATCCTTTTAAAATTGTTTCAAGCTATTTTTTCCCTTATTTTCACTGGATTCCTGAAAATTCAGCCAAAACTCTTCAATTTTATTTTAGTATTTTGCTTCAAACAGAATCCATTGTTATTAAACCTATTTATGATAAAACTGATAAATCAAAGTTGATTTATCACAGTGCCTATATTCTTCGAATTATTATTGAGGAAGACTGGGGTACTCACCCCTTTACTTCAAAAAGACTTTATGATTCTGAGATTGTTTACAATTATTTTGACTATATTGATGCCTGGTCAAAATTCATGTTGTTTCAAGTGGCTGATATGAGTCATTCCTGGTTTTAATTTCGATAAAAAGCTCAAAAGAAAACTCCCACTCTGGTTCTTAAAATGGTAGGATCAGTGCGGACCCCTTCTTGAGATCTTTCTAGAAATGTTTCAAAAAGCATTCAAATGTTTTATCAATGCCATTGTTTCAAAATTGGACTGACATACTACCAAATTCCCTTATTTTCTGCATTTCTGTAAATGGTACAAGGTTCCTTGAATCATGAAATGAAATTATGCTAGAAATGGTGATTTGCTAGTCCAATTTTGTTTTGTTAAATTGTGGGATAGATATCCCTACACCCAAGATATTATTAACCATGTAATTAGAGACTTTCCCTAGATTGCTCTAGATTTGAAGAACACGAAGGAATGCCATGCTATTACTCATGGTTTTGCTTCCACTGGATATCCACTAATCCGGGCCCCTACTCCTGTTCCATAGAAAGAAAAAGCAGATGTTTCTTCTTCCATTAAATCTGAAAAATCCTCTAAGTCTAAAAAGAAGAGTGTTCTTGAATAACTTAATAAAAAGAATTTAATTTATTTGTTAAAAAATTCTCTTGAAAAAGATAATTCTGACAAAGATGATAATAAGTCAGAAGTATCATTAGAGGCTTCGATTGCTGATCCATACAGCAACATTATTGGACATGATTATGAAGATATACCAAGATTATCCGAAGATGAATGATCCATGATCTGTTGGCACAAACTGACAAAAAAGGCTACCGTCCCAATGACTGATTAGTCTCCACTGACAGATTCCCACTTTTTTTCATGATAGAAGACGAAGCTCCCGCAAATTACGCTTAGAAAGTTGTCTTCGACATAATCATTTTGCTTTCACATGAATGAATAGTAAAAGTGAAAATACTATTCACTGTTCACTCACGGACTCTTTGTTAATTTAATTATTGTAAACAGATGCCCCATTAATCTATAAAAGGGAAACCTTACCTCAGAAGGAGGCATCATTGGTTTTACCATTTCATTTCATTTCCTTCCTCTCCTCTCTCCCTTTCATACTACCTGGATTTCTCTTGAAAATCTTTACGCCTTTTTGAGTTTTCGTTGTAAGTTATTTCATCATGAATAAATATTATTACTCTCATTAATTGTTTCCAATCTATTTTCATTATTACCAAGTTTAGTGTTACTCTCATTAATTGTTTCCAATCTATTTTCATTATTACTAAGCTCCAGTTATCTAGTCTATCCAGTTATCTGGTCTTGCTTTTAATTTATTTTTATTATCACCAGTTCCAGTTATCTGGTCCTGTTATTTTCATACTCTGTTATTTCATTACTTCCAGTTATCTGGTCCTGCATTCTTTCATTCCCATTATATCCAGCTATCTGGTCCAATTACTTGTGCTTATTTACTCCTACTTCTGTATTCTCCTTAGTATTAGAGCCAAGTTCGACTTTGTTTGCTAATAGTTTGTTTTACTTCTCTTCACTTCATTTTTTTTTTTTTTTTGTTATCCTTCAAACCAAATACTGAATTCTTACATTACTAGTCTAGTCCCCGTTTCTGTTGGCTACCTAGAACCTCAATAAAACCCCATTAGTTAAAATAATAACAATATCAGGTTGTCTGATATTATGAATAATATAAGCATTTGAAACAAGAGACATTTTACTCATGGTATTAAGGATTTGTTGTTCAGATAATTTATCAATATTCTATTCGTAAATTTTGTCTGCAGAATAACAGGATTGGGTTTGAAAACCTTTTTCTTTAAACTGTAAATCAAGAGGAGTTGGTCTGGAATACCAGCTTTTCATCAGACTCCTTAGTTTGGGTCCTTTTGAAGAGAATCTAGCTATCTCGAGTTTAAAATATTGAAAATTCTTTTTCACTTAAATCAATATTTTTAACAGTAGAAGAATCATCATCTGATGACTCATTTGTGGTTTCAACAAAAACAACTTCTTTCTCATTGCTGGTTAGAGCACTGGTAGAAGGTTGTTCTTTTTTATTATCAACAAGCATTTGATTAATTTTATCAAGGGTCTTGGCTTGTTTGTTTTGAAAATCAATCTTTGGCCGATCCTCTGGTAAAATAATCAAAGGTTTTTCAATAGTTTTTAAAATAGATTTTGAAGTTAAATGATTGTTTTACTGCTATATATATATATATATATATATAGAGAGAGAGAGAGAGAGAGAGAGAGATTGGGATTTTGGTTGATGCTTTGTGATGTTGGGGCTAGAATACCTTGAATACTTGAATATTTGTTCATATGGGTCTATATTAATCATGTATTAAGGATGATTTTGGTGAGTTCCTGCATTCTACCTCTCGGTTTTAAACTAGTCCTCACCAAGTGTTTGTTTTTATGTCTCAATCAAACTACTTCATTCATTTTATCATGATTTTACTTGGATTCATGCTCATATATTAGTTGCATTTAATCCATGAAAAGTTGAGACACATGGGAGTTATTCATCATGTCTTTCTTAGTGTCTTCATCTCAGCTCACATAAGTGGTATTTAGTATCTTATGAGTCTTATCAGATTAGTAACAAAAAGGGAGAGATTTAAACGTGTTGCTGAGTGGAAGTTAAACAAGTTGAGGGGGAGTTGAATGAGTAAGTGAAATAAGTATATTACTGAAAAAGAAGGGGGAGAGATTGGGGGAGCAGTAAAATATTGAGAAGGAGAACTAAATACTGACCATGGTTATTGATGATGACTAGAACACTATTTTAGTAGGTTTAGATTATGTCTAAACTTTGATTTTGTTGAGACTAATTTCAAAGAGTGTTCTATGTCATTTCTTCCACTACTGTATTAAGAGTTTCTTCACGAGATCTTGATTTGCTAGTTGTTTTGTATTTCATGTATATACTATGTAACGCCCCGTACCCGGAAGGGTCGGAGAATTTCTACCTGTCAGTTACAACCCTGTCTCTCAAAGCATCTAAAGCTCCAAAGATTTCATAAATAGTACACAATCTTATATTATCCAAATAATCATAATACAATCTCCATAAGTCATCATTACAAAATAACATATACCATGAGCTGTCCACAATCTCCCAATAATTTCAACAAAATAAAACGATATATCTTTAAGTCTCCATAAATCCAAATAACATAAAGTACTTCATATACTCAAATTAAACCCTTCTACTAACAAATGTACCCTTAGGTACTCGACTTTTTATCCATATCTAGTTAAGCCCCAATCTCTATTCCTGACCTCCAGCTGGGTCATCAATATCATCTGAAAATTATTGAAGATAAGGGGTGAGTTATCAACGACTCAGTAAGCAGAGTACATCTACTAGTATGTAAACATGAGCCTTTTCAGAAAGTTCAGTATGCAGAAACCAAATATTTCATTTTCATATACATCTCAAAATGTATTATCAGAAAATCAGAGCGACTTTTCAATCTTTTCATATTCATAAACTATTTTCATATTCAATAACGCTTTGGCACAACATAACTAAACATTTTTATCTTATCATATCATGTCATATCATATACTATGTTTAACCCCCGTGGTAGGGTTGTGCTATCCCCAGTGGCCAAACCAGACAGTATCATATTGTGAAACTTCCCATTTTTCAATCTCGGAGCCCCGAGTGTGACACAGGAAAGAACACATAAAAGACCACTTTGTTTCCAAAGTGGGTGCACTCATATCATATCATATCATGGTGGTACCAACCATATCATGTGAATCAGTATCATCGTATCAAAACCATATTCAGAATCAGAATCAAACAGATAAGTATGCCAAAGGTTTTTCATATCCATATCATATCAAAACACGTGCTAAACATATTCATATCATTTCCAGTTGATCAAAAATATATCCAAATCATTTCATATCACATGTATAAAAATCTCATTGATATCATATTCGCTCTTTTCCATATTTCAGAAACATGTCAAATACTGCTCATGTCTACACATTTCATGTCAAAAATATTTCTCTTCTCTTTCATACATATCTCATAAATGAATGCAAAACATATACTGAGGTTGTTTTCACCTTTTCCTTTTAATACAAAATGCAAATTTTTACAAACCAAGCTCAATTCGTTTCTTTTTTATGCAAATCTAGCATAAGAACACCGCTTACCTGAATTTCTTTGTCTTTCAAAAATTTCCTCAATAATACCGAATAAATATTAATCATCACCTATAAAATAATCACATAATTCCCATAAATTTTCAATCAACCACGAATTTCAATATTTAAGCCTAAGATGCTAAAATAACTTATTTTTATAACTCAAAAAGCTAAATTTCTCATAACCTTAAAATCTCTCTCTTAATACTAAAATAAATAATAATCACTTTCTAAATTCCTCAATATCCATTTAATAACTCTGACTAATACATAAAAATCTAACTTATCAACTATCGAAAACAAAACATAATTTAATATAATCACACCCAGATATATATTGCCTTAAACCCCAACTCTTAATAATTAAACTAATGTATAAAAATAAATAAAATACACCACTTGTAGTCTTTCACAATAAATTCTTATTTTTAAAATATAATCCACACAAAGTGGGTTTAATAATTAAGAGTCAAGCATACGTAAAAACCTATCTGAAATTCAAACTTTTCTAATTTAAGGACAAAATTGTAATTGAGAAACTTGTTTTAATTTAAGGGCAAAACTATAATATCACAAAAATTCTTTTACGTGAACTTAAGTCGTTTAATAGTTTCTTCTTTCCTTCATCTTCATGTAATCTGCAAGTTACTCATATGTAACAGAGGCAGCGTGTGATCCTTACCAAGAAGAGGAGCAACGGAGCTGTGGAGAGTGAACGACGGTGGGGGGCGACGGTCAGCACATTGGTAAGAGAGAGAGAAAGTGGACGGAGAGTGGGTGAACGGGGGAGAGGCACACAGTGGAAGAGGATTTACACACCTTGCTCGTCGGGAAAGCTAAGGACTGAGGTGGCTGGGGTGTTCGGTCGGTACCATCTGTGCAGGTGACGGCGTCGGGGTGGAGCTGGCACCGTGAGAGGTGGCTAAGAACGAAATGGCACTGGATGAAAGATGCTCTGTTTCAGTTGCTAAGAACAGAGGATTTCGACTTAGTTAACACAGTGGGTTGCTGTGATGGGGCAAAGGTGGCGGTGCAGGTTGGCTTTTTGGCCGAGGTTGGTATGGTGGAGATGGAGTTGTGCAGTGGCTGAGCAAGAGGAAGCTACAGTTTCACATGGGTGGTCTTCGGTTGCTTGTCTTTTGGTTGAGGGTAGCCGTGGTTCACAAAGGTGAGTGGATGCCCATAGGAGTTTGGTTGGCTGAAGGCTTGAGGAGAGGGTAGCGACAATGAAACTAGGGTTTAGGATGCTTAATACTTATATAAGCTATAAGTAGAAAGTAGATAAAACCTAATTAAAAGAGAAAAGGGACGTGCATGAGAATGACAAAAAGGGAGGGAAGTTGTGCGATGATTCTGGAAACGATTCCATAGGCTTGGGCTCCTTAGGAGAAAGTCGGGTCAGGGCTAGGGCTGGGTCTTACATCCTCCTCCCCTAAAAAAATAATTATGTCCTCGGAATTTGTTATAAATTGTGGAACCTCCCATCGAAAAGTCGTGGGTACTTATCTCGCATTTCCTCCTCCAATTCCCAAGAAGCTTCACTAGTAGTATGATTATTCCACAACACCTTAACCAAAGGAATAGCTCGATTCCGTAACACTTGTTCTTTCTTTTCCAAAATCTGAACTAGCTATTCCGCATAAGTCATATCTTCTTGAATTTGAAGTGGTTCATAGTCAATAATGTGCGTAGGGTCGAGCATGTACTTCCTCAGCATGGAAATATGAAATACATTATGCACTCCCGCAAGTGCCGGTGGAAGGGCTACTCTATATGCCACCGGTCCAACCCGATCAAGAATCTCAAATGGCCCAATATTTCTTGGGCTCAACTTGCCCTTCTTTCCAAATCTCATAACTCCTTTCATCAGTACTATTCTCAAAAATACTTTATCCCCAACCTCAAATTCTAACTGGCGGTGACGTTTATCTACATAACTCTTTTGTCGACTCTGAGCTGCTCTCATTCTAGCCCGAATGATATCTATCTTCTCTGTGATCTGCTGAATAATCTCTGACCCCAAAAGTTTCCTTTCACCTACTTCATCCCAATACAATGGTGATCTACACCTTCTGCCATACAAAACCTCATAAGGTGCCATTCCAATGCTAGCCTGGAAACTATTATTATAAGCAAACTCAACCAATGGTAAATGTTGCATCCAAGTTCCTTTAAAATCCATCACACATGCCCTTAACATGTCTTCCAAGATCTAAATAGTTCTTTCTGACTGTCCATCTATCTGTGGGTGAAATGCAGTACTGAAACTTAACTTAGTACCCATTGCCTCCTGTAAGCTTCGCCAAAACTTGGAAGTGAAACAAGGGTCTCTATCCGATACAATGGACACTGGTACCCCATGTAACCTCACTATCTCCCGCACATACAGCTCAGCTAGTTTCTCCAATTTATAAGAAACTTTAATGGGCACAAAACGAGCAGTTTTCCTTAAGCGATCCACGATCACCCATATAGCATCTTGTCCGCTCAAAGTCCTTGGTAGACCTATCACAAAGTACATGGAGATATGCTTCCACTTCCACTCCTGGAATGGTTGTAATAATCCTGCTGGCCTCTGATGCTCCGCCTTCACCTGTTGGCAAGTTAGGCACTGTTCCACGAATTTAGCTATTTCTCTTTTCATACCATTCCATCAAAAAGATTCTCTCAAATCCCGATACATCTTGGTACTCCCCGGGTGAACCTTGTACAAAGAGCGATGTGCTTCTTTGAGAATTACCCTTTTCAGTTCATCATTAGCTGGCACGCATAATCTACCTCTAAACCTCAAAACTCCATCATCGGAAATGCTAAAGTCATATTTTTTGCCCTTTCCCTACTTCTTCCACTAGCTTTACCAACTTTGAATCCACTTTTTGTGCAGCTTTGATTCTATCTATCAAGGCTGGTCGAACTATCAAACTGGCCATGAAAGTACTTGTATCACTAGTGATGACCTCAATACCGGCTCTTTCTAAGTCCATTAACAACCTATGTTGAGTGGTAAAGGTTGCAATTGTCGGTCCCATTGACTTCCTACTTAAGGCGTCGGCTACAACATTAGCCTTGCCTGGATGATAATTGATGGTGCAATCATAATCCTTGATCAACTCAAGCAATCTCCTCTGCCTCATATTTAATTCCTTTTGGGTGAAGAAATATTTCAAATTCTTGTGATCCGTATAAATTTCGTACTTTTCCCCATACAAATAGTGCCTCCAAATCTTAAGTGCAAAAATGACTGCTGCAAGTTCTAGATCATGCGTGGGATAATTTTGCTCATATGCTTTCAGTTGGCGTGAGGCGTATGCTATAACCTTCCCATGTTGCATCAGTACGCACCCCAAACCAAGCCTTGAGGCATCGCTATAAACTACAAATCCACCTCTAGTAGTAGGGATTGTTAACACTGGAGCTGTCACTAATCTCTATTTCAACTCCTGGAAGCTTTCTTCACACTTTGTTGTCCATTCAAACTTATTATTTTTCCTTGTGAGAGCAGTGAGAGGAACTGCTATCCTAGCGAAACCATCAATAAATCAATGGTAATAACCTGCTAATCCCAAGAAGCTTCTAACCTCATGAACATTCCTCGGTGTCGACCAGTTAACTACTGCTTCCACTTTTCCTGAGTCTACTGAAATGCCATCTTTTGAAATTACATGCCCCAAAAATGCGATTGAATCAAGCCAAAATTCACACTTCTTCAATTTAGCAAACAACTTTTTATCTCTGAGTGTCCCAAGTACCAACTTCAAATGTTCTTCATGCTCTATCTTGCCTTTGGAGTATACTAGTATGTCATCAATAAAAACAACCATAAACTTATCCAATAATTCATGGAACACCCTGTTCATTAAATCTATGAATACTGTTGGGGCGTTAGTCAGGCCAAAAGGTATCTCCAAAAACTCATAATGGCCATATCGGGTCCTGAAAGCTGTCTTAGCCACGTCTTCTACCTTGACCTTCAATTGATGGCAGCCCGATCGGAGATCAATCTTTGAGAATACCTGAGCACCCTGGAGCTGATCAAATAAATCTTCTATATGGGGTAGTAGGTACTTATTCTTTTTGGTCACCCGATTAAGTTCCCTGTAATCAATACACATTCTCATCGATCCATCCTTCTTCTTCACAAGGAGGACTGGAGCTCCCCAAGGTGATACACTAGGCCTGATGAAACCCTTGTCCAACAAATCTTGTAATTGCTCCTTGAGTTCCACTAATTCAGACGGTGCCATCCGGTAAGGTGCTTTTGAAATGGGTGTCGTGCCCGAGACTGAATCAATAGTAAACTCTACCTCCCACTCAGGCAGGTGTCCAAATAAATCTTCCGGGAAAACCTCTGGATAATCACACATGACTGGTATCTGCTCTAACCTCAAATCCTCTTTTGGTACTTCTACCACGCAAGCCAAGAATCCCTGACAACCATCACGTAGCAATTTTCCAACTTGAATGGCAGATATGATGGGTGGATGCAACCTCACTTTCGAACCTATGAATCGAAATTCACTTCCTTTTGGGGGTCTAAATACCACTTCCTTTTTAAAACAATCTATACTAGCGTGGTAGCAAGCTAGCCAATCCATACCCAAAATCACATCAAACCCGATCATGTTAAACACTATTAAATCTGCTGGCATTAATCTTCCCTCAATAGATAAAGGACATCCTGGTAGAACCTCATCACAGACTACCGAATTTCCTGTTGGGGTTGTGACCATTAACTTGCACTTCAACTTTTCGGCTTCTAAGGTGCAAAATCGAGAATAAGTCATAGAAACAAAAGAATGTGTCACTCCCGAATCAAATAACACAGTGGCATTATTAGAAAACAAAGAAAGAGTACCTGTGGTCACAATCAACATCATTCATGAACTAAAATTTCCAAGTCTTAATGTCAACCAACATAATATCTTAAAACAAAACAAAGAAGTCGTACCAGTGATCACATCATTCCTATCCTCAGCCTTTCCAGGTGTCAGAGCAAAAACCCGCGCAGGCACAGTGGTATGCTGGTTGTTGCCTTGCGTTGTCCCTTCTACCTTGGGTGGAGGTGGCATGTTGCTGTCCAATTGCAACGGGCAATCCCTGAGATAGTGACCCGATTTGCCACAATGGTAGCATAGTCTTGCCTCCTTCCTGCATACTCCGACATGTACTCGATTGCAAGTTCTACACTGATATGCTTGTTGTGTGCCCTGAACCAGCCTTTTTCCTGAGCTATTACCTTCATTCCTCTTTTTCCACGATCCTTGGTCCATGCCAGAATGATAACCAGATGAAATAGTCCTCTTCCTCTGATCGTGCAATGCAGCGCTCCTTTGAAGGCTTCGTTCAAAAACTGTGGCCTTTTCTACCAACTCTGAGAAGTTCCGAATCTGGAAGCCCACTACTCGTTCATAAATTTTTTCATTCAGCCCTTGCTCGAATTTACGCGCTTTCTTTTCCTCGTCAGGAATCAGATACGCAGCAAAACGGGATAATTCGATAAATTTAGCTGCATACTGGTGCACCGTCATGTGTCCCTGCACTAAAGTGGAAAATTCCATAGCCTTGTCATCCAGGACCAAGCTTGGGAAAAAGCGTTCAAGAAAAATTTGCTTGAAATGTAGCCAACTAACTATTTATGTCCCTCCTACTTCTCTGATAGTTCTTTCGAAAATCCACCATCTTTTTGCCTCCCCGGTTAGCTTGAATGTGGCATATGCCACCTTCTGTACATCTGTGCAAGTTAATACCCGCAATATCTCCTCAATATCTTGAATCCAATCCTCCGCCTAGGTTGGTTCACCTCTCCCATCAAAAGAAGGGGGGTGCATCCGATTGAATTGTTCTATGGTACAACCTCCCTCATTAAAGTCGCGTTGGCGACCTGAGGAATTTTGCACGAGATCATCTATTAATTGGTGAGCCGCTGCTCACAATACTTCAGAAGCACTCGGGTTTGCTTCCCTTTCGTTCTCGTTTGCGTTCAAATCCGACATACTTCGTTCACGACGACGAGGTGGCATCCTGACAAAAATAACTTGGATCTTTAACAATCATTTCAAAATTATATACTATCTCGAGATTATAAAAGCACCAAAAATGTACACGCAAACGTAGTAACCAAAATATCTCCAGAAACTAACACTTCTTCCAAGACCTAAACCTTCCATCTTATCAAATCATTTTTTTTTTTATATATATCTACATAATGAGCCCACAAAACCATATATACCATATTCTGACGAACCTTAGACCTTAATTATCACATCATCATCTCTTACTCCTCAAATTCCTAAAACCTGAAATTACTTCCAAAACTTATAAAGATCCAAAACTTCATAATTCATAGTCTGCAGAATCTCAAACCTGGCTCTGATACCAACTGTAACGCCCCGTACCCAGAAGGGTCAGAGAATTTCTACCTGTCACTTACAACCCTGTCTCTCAAAGCATCTAAAGCTCCAAAGATTTCATAAATAGTACACAATCTTATATTATCCAAATAACCATAATACAATCTCCATAAGTTATCATTACAAAATAACATATACCATGAGGTGTTCACAATCTCCCAATAATTTCAACAAAATAAAACGATATATCTTTAAGTCTCCATAAATCCAAATAACATAAAGTACTTCATATACTCAAGTTAAACCATTCTACTAACAAATGTACCCTTAGGTACTCGACTTTCTATCCATATCTAGTTAAGCCCCAATCTCTATTCCTGACTTCCAGCTGGGTCATCAATATCATCTGAAAATTATTGAAGATAAGGGGTGAGTTATCAACAACTCAGTAAGTAGAGTATATATACTAGTATGTAAACATGAGCCTTTTCAGAAAATTCAGTATGTAGAAACCAAATATTTCATTTTCATATACACATCTCAAAATGTATTATCAGAAAATCAGAGCGACTTTTCAATTTTTTCATATTCATAAACTATTTTCATATTCAATAACGCTTTGACATAACATAATTGAACATTTTCATCTTATCATATCATATCATATCATATACCATGTTTAACCCCTGTGGTAGGGTTGTGCTATCCCCGGTGGCCAAACCAGGCAGTATCATATTGTGAAACTTTTCCTTTTTCAATCTCGGAGCCCCGAGTGTGTACACAGGAAAGAACACGTAAAAGACCACTTTGTTTCCAAAGTGGGTGCACTGATATCATATCATGGTGATACCAACCATATCACGTGAACCAGTATCATCGTATCAAAACCATATTTAGAATCAGAATCAAACAGATAAGTATGCCAAAGGTTTTTCATATCCATATCATATCAAAACACGTGCTAAACATAATCATATCATTTCCAGTTGATAAAAAACATATCCAAATTATTTCATATCACATGTATAAAAATCTCATTGATATCATATTCGCTCTTTTGCATATTTCAGAAACATGTCAAATATTGTTCATGTTTACACATTTCATGTCAAAAATATTTCTTTTCTCTTTCATACATATCTTATAAATGAATGCAAAACATATACTGAAGTTGTTTTTACCTTTTCCTTTTAATACAAAATGCACATTTTTACAAACCAACCCCAGTTCGTTTCTTTTTTATGCAAATCTAGCATAAGAATCCCGCTTGCCTGAACTTCTTTGTCGTTCAAAAATTTCCTCAATAATGCCGAATAAATATTAATCGTCACCTATAAAATAATTACATAATTTCCATAAATTTTCAATCAACCACGAATTTCAATATTTAAGCCTAAGATGCTAAAATAACTTATTTTTATACCTCAAAAAGCTAAATTTCTCATAACCTTAAAATCTCTCTCTTAATACTAAAATAAATAATAATCACTTTCTAAATTCCTCAATATCCATTTAATAACTCTGACTAATACATAAAAATCTAACTTATCAACTATCGAAAACAAAACATAATTTAATATAATCACACCCAGATATATATTGCCTTAAACCCCAACTCTTAATAATTAAACTAATATATAAAAATAAATAAAATACACCCCTTGTAGTCTTTCACAATAAATTCTTATTTTTAAAATATAATCCACACAAAGTGGGTTTAATAATTAAGAGTCAAGCATACATGAAAACCTATCTGAAATTCAAACTTTTGTAATTTAAGGACAAATTTGTAATTGAGAAACTTGTTTTAATTTAAGGGCAAAACTGTAATATCACAAAAATTCTTTTACGTGAACTTAAGTCGTTTAATAGTTTCTTCTTTCCTTCATCTTCATGTAATCTACAAGTTACTCATATGTAACAGAGGCTGTGTGCGATCTTTACCGAGAAGAGGAGCAGCGGAGCTGCGGAGAGTGAACGGCAGTGGGGGGCGACGGTCAGCACACTGGTAAGAGAGAGAGAAAGTGGACGGAGAGTGGGTGAACGGGGGAGAGGCACATGGTGGAAGAGGATTTACACACCTTGCTCGTCGGGAAAGCTACGGACTGAGGTGGCTGGGGTGTTTGGTCGGTACCTTCTGTGCAGGTGACGGCGTCGGGGTGGAGCTGACACCGTGAGAGGTGGCTAAGAACGAAATGGCACTGGCTGAAAGATGCTCTGTTTTGGTTGCTAAGAACAGAGGATTTCGGCTTAGTTAACACTGTGGGTTGCTGTGATGGGGCAAAGGTGGCGGTGCAGGTTGGATTTTTGGCCCAGGTTGGTATGGTGGAGATGGAGTTGCGCAGTGGCTAAGCAAGAGGAAGCTACAGTTTCACCTGGGTGGTTTTCGGTTGCTTGTCTTTCGGTTACGGGTAGCCGTGGTTTACAAAGGTGAGTGGATGCCCAGAGGAGTTTGGTTGGCTGAGGGCTTGAGGAGAGGGTAGCGGCAATGAAACTAGGGTTGAGGAGGCTTAATACTTATATAAGCTATAAGTGGAAAGCAGATAAAACCTAATTAAACGATAAAAGGGACGTGCACGAGAATGGCAAAAAGGGAGGGAAGTTGTGCGACGATTTTGGAAAGAATTCCATGGGCTTGGGCTCCTTAGGAGAAAGTTGGGTCAGGGCCAGGGCTAGGTCTTACATACTACATTCATCAAACGTAGTTTTGTCACTAATCTGCCAAAATGGGAGATTGTAGATGCAAAAGTTTGGTTACGACTAGGTGACTAAGTTGATAAGTTTGGATATGATTTGGTGACTAAAATGATAGAGTTTATCCTATCATTAAGATTGTAATTTTGGATAAATGTAAATTATTTATTGACTTTATCTATAACAATATTAAGTTTATGTAAGAGATATTAGAGGTTTTTAAAATAAGTCATAAGTGTGAAAATTGAGTCCATAAGGATCTGCATTTATCCAGAACAGAAGATTGAACTGAAATCAGAAGTTGGAGTGAAGAGTTATCGCGGGTGTCACCATTCTGTCAGGAGACGTTTTCGCGACAGACTCGCCCTTCAACAGAGTCTTACCAAAACTAAAACTTCTTTTAGATTGTTTATTTAAATGATCCTATTGGTTAGGATCTGTTGAGATTCATATCTAAATATTTTATAGAGCAATTTCCAATGCATATTTTGGTGAGAAAATTTCTTAAAGAATTTTCGTATTGTTTTTCTCATAGAGTGGTACTTGAGTGTGAGAAAATACTCTTGAGAATTTTCTAATATTTTATCTCTCTTTATGAGTGCGTGCATACTTCGTGTTGGCGTTAAGGTGATCGAGTTCAGTTACTAGAGTTTCAAAAGAATAGTTAATGTTTGAAAATCGTCAGAAGTTCTGGCTGTTACTGCAGTAGAAAACAAATGAGTCATTTGTCTAGTCAAATAAGAGTGGCAATTGACAACGTTTTATAATTGAGTTTTACTTGTAATTGATTTTCAAATAATAAAATTGACTTTTCTGGGTTTGGCTGCCTCGTAAGATTTTACCTTTAAAGATTTCTTTAAAGGGTTTCCCTTCGATACCAATGTTAGTGTTATGCAATTTATTTATTTTACGTTATTGCTTAATTATCAAATTAATTGCATGCATGAACACTAGCCAATTTGTTGAGTGAATTGGTATATATTTTCGTTACATTACAAGGGTACTTGGGTAATTTTAGTTTGAATTGAGACAATATTATGCATATGTTAGTAGTTTTTATATAACTTTAATGCTCGAAACTTCCTCCTACTATGAAGAAGAGATTCCTGATTATGAGTATCAGAATCGTGCATATGATTCCAAATTTAAAAGCTTTTTTTGACACTCAAGTCATGGTCATCACACTACGCTTGGTAATTTCCATTTCGATCTTGAAATTAGTCATTTTTCCTTTTGAATCATCGATTTAAGTTTTTTTTTTTATGACAATATTTCACAATCACATTATCCTTATTCTAGTGTGGACCAGATTTTTGGCAAGACAATTATTTTATTTTTAGGCCATAATTGAGATTTTGCCTTCTCCAACAAAATCCTGAAAATTTCGAATTGGCTGCCAAATAGGGTTTAACGCCCTCTAATAAAAATAGGTCACGTCAGTGATATATAATTTAAAGAGATGAAGATGATCACATGGAATTCTTACCAAAGAAAAAAAAAAACCTACGAGTCCCATTCTTCAAAAACCAGGTTGTCTTCTTGGCTTATAGTTCATCTTTCTTTTTATCTCAGGTTCTCTCTCTTTAAGCCTTTAGGTATTGAGATGATTTTCCTTTGGATTTTATGTTGGTCATGGGAAGTGGCATGGGATGTGGAGAGGGAGATGAGGTGGAGTGCCTATCGGCTATCACCATGTGAAGTTGTCTTGAGAGAGTTTTTGCTTCAAATCAATCAGAAACTATTCATATCACACACTCCTTTTTAAAGATATGAGATGTTTGAGATAATGAACAGTAACTGTTTAGGAGAATTTTTTTATTTATTTAATATTACGAAATTATGCGACTTACTTGACTACAAACATCATTCAATTTAAGGCTGTAAACGGACCGATCGAACCGAACGGACCGACCGGACCGAATGGACCGGACCGGACCGAGTTCATTCAGTCCGGTCCACGGTCCGAATCTTATAGAACTGAATTCATTCGGTCCGGTCCACGGTCCATGTGTTTTTCGGACCAGACCGAACCGAACCTAAAAAAAAAAAAAAAAAATTATATATATAATTAATTATATAATTTTCATCTAACCTAATCCTATCACTAACTAATATATAATTATACCATATTATAATTAAGTATAGATTATAGTTATACAGTTATACTTATACTAATATTACTAATATATAGCTATACTATATTACTAATAGTCTAATATTTTATATTAATACTATTATATAGTTATACTAATCATAATTTATAATAACAATTACTATAAGTCTATAACTATATATATTTAGTATCAATATATTAATATATTCTTTAATGTATTATTAATACTATTAAGTATTAAGAGTCACTTAGTTTAATTTAGTATTGTAAATAAATTTTTTTTATTAATTGATGTGAAAAAAAAAAAAAAAAACCGGACCGGACCGATGACTACCGGTCCGGTCCTTATAAAAGTTCGGTCCGGTCCGACTATAGACCGAAAAAATTCGGTCCATGGCCGGACCGGACCGGACCGGTCCGGTCCGATTTACACCCCTAATTCAATTGCAACCCTTCTCCCCAACAGTACACCCCACAAAAACCTGGAAACATGCATACACTCGCTCCATCTCCAATGTGCAGGTTGCAGAGCACCTCTCCTACGCCCAATTCGACGGACCCTTGTCCACGCCGTCGTTAAGCGCGGAAAGCCCCGACCTTTTGACGAACCTCGACGAAGCCGCGAACCATCTCCCTCTACTGAGACTCAGCCTTGAGAAGATCCAAACGATCGATCTGAGATTGGGTAAGCCGCCATTGGTTTGACAGGAAATTTCTCCGAAAATGATTGAACCGGAATTTCCATCAAATCGAACCATTTCAGTATTTTTCTTGACCCGATCTTTCCTGTAATATCGTTAATTTTAGTTGACTTTGATCGTTTGAATGTTTAATTATAGGGTTTCGTGTATGCCACAAGTTGGGGATTTTGCCCCTGAAGTTGAGATTATTTGGACTCGTTCATGAATCGTGATTTTGTGAAATTCCCAATCCATCTTAATTGGGAGTAATTGAAAATTGAGATATTCATAATTTCGATTGTTGCTTTGCACATTCATAGCTCAGTACTACAATTTTTATTTCAAAAATAAAACTTTTGGATAGAAGAATATTACAATTTAAACAATTTGAGGATATTCAAGAAAGCTCAAAATCATTAAGAATTTAATTTCCTTTTCTAAAAAGAAAAAAAAAAATCTTCGGTTATTTTCTTGTGCTCCCCATTATTACCACAGTTACGATTGAAATATATTTACAGCCAAGGTTTGGATTGGCAAATATAATTCTTTGTCTCATCTTTAGCTTACCTACATACTGCATTCAATGAGGAGTTCTAATTTCTAAGGCATTTCATTTTCAGTAGTTGGGGAGGCCTGAATATTGTCCTGAGTGTCAGAAATGCTCACAACTTCCCACCTTGAAGAACTCCATTCATCTAATTCCCTTGTGCGAGCAAAAGTTGGAGCTCTTGCCAGAGTATCGTTCTCTCCCTTATAGAAGTATCTTGCAACTCTGACCGCCTTTTTCCAAGACATTCTATCACTTGGAGTTGCGTTGCCTCCGAAAGCCTCTTGTTGGCGCTGATAACTCTTGAGCAAGCGGAATAATGATATTAGAAAACAAATGGTGGAAGTGACACCAGATATAAGGTAGAGACCCCAGAAACTCTCAAGGCTCAAACGCTCAGTTGTACTGGTTGGTACATCCGTTGCACACTCGCGGGAGGGAGTCAACCATGCATCTTCAAGTTTTTTAAGCTTTCCGTCTTCAAATAGCCTTAGAATCGCTTGTGAAAAATCCCTGGCTATTGGGGAGCCTTTCTGGAATACCTGCATGAATGATCAGATATTACTTCTATTAGAGAAAAATAAAGAAAAGCTTCTTTGGTGAATCCTAGAGAAAATGAACTAGTTTCAGCCACCATGCAGAAAGTTGTCAAAGTGCAAAGTTGAAGTTACTACTCACAAAGCCAAATCCTCCAAATCTATAGGTGGGTCTGTTGCTAGTGTATGCTTTGCAATACTTGTTGATGAAAACTTTCTCGTATGGAAGTTCAAGAAAGGCAGCAGCTATTTCCTTTCTTTCGAATAATGTTGTATAATCATCTTCCTTTCGAACCGTAACGATGTTTTCTGACTTGAATTTGATCACACCCTCCAGGTAAGCCTTTACAAAAGAATCGTTATCACAACCAATTTTTGAGTTGCTGTTCCTTAGCCAGTTGATATCTGGAACCGTTTCTAGTCGTTGCACGGTGAGAATTGAAGATAGATTTGCAGTGTAGCTTGAGGTCAGGATCCACACGACGAAAAGCCAAACTACAACCACCACTCGAGTTAAGTTGCTTTGAAGTTTCTCTCCTGCAAAGACAAAACCATATATCGGGTGTCACGGATGGTTCTAACCCAGCAACAAAAAGGCATTGATATATAAACCATTCACAAGCATTCTTTAAAAATTTCGTCATGGTAATGCTTCTAAAGTCCATATCTTGGGACCCTGTTGTTGATTAGAATTTAGAAGCCGCATCATGTTAGAGTGAACCTAATTCTGCAGGGGTCAGTTCTGCAGTATTTGCATTCTGTTGTCAACAAATTTTTGCATCAAATGCAATTTTCGATGCACCCACAAGCACGTTTTCAAGCCGGATATGATTTGAACTTCATAATCTATGCAAACTCAGGGAGGAAACCTATCAGTTGAAAATTGAATATAATTTTGTAAGAATATAATTTTTTAATATAATTTTTGTTTTAGAAATTAGAAAAAGTTAAATTATTTATTATAATTAATGTGGGAGTTTGAAAAAATTATAATGATTATATGAAATGACATCATTATCTACTAAACCAAACCAAACATTTAATCACAATGCTACTTACTGTGAGCAAAGAACAGCGAGGAGAATGTGAACCAAAGGGTGGTGCCAATCTGGTTCTTCAATGGGCCTCCAAAATCTGGATTGAATCGATGCTCCAAGAACCATAGTATAAGCATAGTATAAATCATGAGGGCACAGGTCACCAACCACATTTCCCACGTGAAAGGCTTCAAAAACATCCAAGCTGACCCTTCTGGCTTTGCTGGAACTATCATGGACAACCCCGACTCCGCATATGGCTGTGTAAATTCCACGTATTCCATTCTGTCGGCTAATATAGTCACATCACCAACGACTGCATCATATATCTTCCATTTTGTTTTTTGGATCCACATTACAACGTAGTCTTTATCAGAGCAAGAGATGGTAAACGAAGTAAAAGAAAACAATAATCAAATGAGAATTCCAGTTTAGAAAATAATAGTCAAAGATCCCTGCTGTTGCTACGAGCTAGCTGTTCCTAGGGGATTCCCCGTTTGCTTTAAAAAACTAGGAGCCAGTCAAACCTAGACAAACTATAGGAAATGTCTTGCAGACATGTTGTTGAAGTGCAAGTTAGAAATGAGAAGTTTCAACCCACGGCAGAGCATAGTTCCGTATGCCATTTCCAGTCAATTTTCTTGCTACAGTAAGTCGTTGCTCTAGATACCCTGCTTGCCCTCTGCGGCAGAGGGCAAGGCAGGGTATCTAGATTCTGTTTATAGATAAGGTGGAGATCATTACATTTCGGGTGTGTTTGATAAATAAGTAATCCTCACATATCTCACTATTATTTATTACAATTAATTATATTTTTATTACTATTTATTACTTTTTTATTACTATTCACGAATCATATAAAATCACTTCAACATCTCAATTCTCTTGAAAAACAACTAAAAGCTGATATTCAAATGATAAACATAATGTTGGTCAAAATATTTATACATAATAAATACTATAGTCTATTTTATTATCACTCTTCCATTTCAGATCGAACAATTACTTGAGAGTATTTTTTTTCCTTCTTATCAAATTCGATTTAATTTAAAAGTATATTTTGTGGGTGGTTATATATATGTAGATAGTGAGGTAACATGTAATGTTTAACTGTCAACTTTGGTATCAAGTAGAAAAGAAGACAATGCTTGTTTTTTTTGCGACATTAATCACCATCTAGATGATAACCATCAACATGAATGATCGATATAGCTAAAGTTAAATTGTTACCTTGTTGGCGATACCACAAACCAGTTCGTCATAGGAGCCATTGAAGGGCACAAATTTGTAAGGCAGAGAATAATTCAAATTTTCCAGCACCATTTTGAAAGCTTGAATGCACCAACCGTCGACATCTGTATTTTCGACCAGGCCCTCACCGTACTCTACCTTTACAAACTTATGGAATGAAGTTCTACCGGGAACTCCGATTATCAACGGCTTCGTTTCATTTGGCATTGCCCAGCCTTTCGGAATTTGCTTTAGGTTCCCTGGCCAAATTACTTCGCCAGCCAAACGATCTGCGGCTTTCACTCCACATTTCTTTATCACAAGGCCATTATGGAAGCCAGACTGATATAAACCCGTGCCCGTCACAGACTCTGGCGTCCAAAGGTCCAACTCTTTGTACCTCTTATTTTCCTGCCTTTCTCGGTCGTCTCCCCTCCCAACCACATTTACAATCCTAAACTTGGGATTTTGCAACAGCTTTCCCTCTTCGAAACTTATCTCGGTGCTTAACCCAGAGAATCTGCTTAACAGAATATTCTTTAACAACATATCTGGGCTACTGTTGTCGCTAGTTGTTCTCTCTATGGCCTGTGAAATAGCCATAATGCTATCATATGCACGGAGAGCATAAATTCCCGGCTTGGGATTAACTTCCTCTCGATACTCGGCTCGGAAATCTTTGGAGAACTGGGCATAGAAATCTTTATAAGAATTAGTACTACTAGAATAGTAGGTCTTGATTCCTAAAGCACCTGTCATAGATGAAATAACAGAATCATCAACCGAGTCCAGGAAACTTGTAACACTTTCCGCGATAATCCAAGCCGTCTCTTTCCCTTTGAGTCCCATGTTCTCGGCTTCTCTGAACAAATGCGTCGCCATCGATAAAGATGACTGAAGAACAATAAAAACCCGAGACTCTGTCGTTTCCTGTAGCTTCACCAACTCGTCGTGAACAAACACCTTTGGATCATCAGACAGAGACGAAAATGGTGGAAGAACCAAACGGTACTCGATCTCTGAATCAACCTTCTGAAGAGCGTCAGAAAGAAGAGCTAACATCCCCAAGTCACTGCCATATGCATCATCTTCGTATATCACTACAACCCTTCTCCAACTGTACGCCCTTACTATATCTGCAATGCATTTCGTTTGTGCAGAACCGTTGTTAGCCATTTCAATCAAGAAAGGCCAACGGCTTTGCATCAGTGGTGGAGTTATGGCTGGAGCTGAGAAGGAAAGAACCGGAACTTTAGCCTGGTTTCCAACCGTGGCTACAAGAGCTGCTTCCTCCCATTTGTTCATGCCAACAATCACTTCGATTTTCTTTTCTTTAATGAGCTCTCCAGCTGCACCAAAATCAAGAAATTCAATAAATAAAGAACGGAGATCAAAAACTTCCTCAATTTTATAATTTGAAAACCTATCATGTTCATCCTTATCATCATCAGCAGCAGCATAAAATAAAAAACAGACCTGCAGAAGCTATTTGAACGGGGTCTCTGCCAGGGTCCTGAAAATAGAGAGACAGCTTGTGAGTCTTTGAATGGTGGTTGTAGTTTTCAGCGTAAATTTGCATGGCTGTTTTCTCTTCTTTCCCGATCCGGGAACTGACATCGATGATTGCACCGATATTCGTAACTTTGTTTGTATCGGCAGCGTCACCTCCATCAGAGAGTAAGAGAAGAAAGAAGACGAATATGGGAAAAAGGTCGCAAAATTTGAATACTAAGCTACTCGAAACGAGAGAAAAAGCCATTTAATTTTAGGAGTTATGACGGATAATTCAGTTTGCAGATAGAACACATTAGTGTACAATATTAAATATATACCATGTCCGAGACCAAGACACGCAACTGCTACTTCTAGGAATGTCCGAATGTCAGCGTGGAATTTAGTATCTGCGCTTGGTATATTTGACTTGACCAGATCTGGTATCAAATTAAAGGGATAATTTTCTCACTTGGATTCTGTTTAAACCTTAGGTTCCATTGACTTGGAAATATGTCAGACGTGAATTGTGAATGTCAAAGGCTTTGCATCTTGCTCGGCAGTTTTCGGTGATAATAATGTAGGCCTTAAATGTTTCGGGCTTTTCGTTGTGTGCTGTTTGTAACTGAAGACCATGGATAACGCGGTCCGGATACGTAGGCAATCCTTTGGGTCGTAAAGGGCGGCCTTGCTCCCGTTTTTATACATTTTCTTTTTCTAGAAGATCAAAGCCCAAGGAAAAACACATTTTTTTGTACCATTACAAGCTTACTTCTGACTTCAAGCTTTCAAAGTCAAATGTCCAAACACTCTGGCTAATTACGTATGAAATCACTCACTTATTTCAAAATTTTAAACTAATAGTAGTGATAGATTTAATCATTTATATTTTGTCTTAACATTCACCCTCAATAAGTGGACCTAACACATAATATTATATTTAATTGAATAGAATAGAGTACTATAAATCAATCAGAATTTGAAATCAAAATATTTTAAATTATATTTTATGAAATCACCACTTATCTCAAAAATTTGAGTTGATGAAAAGAGATAGATTCAATTATTTATGTTTTGTCTTATTTTATCACCTATCCTAAGAAGATAAATTCTCATATCTTACTGTTTCCGTGAAATTCCCATGATTCAATTTCTCAATTAAGACCGTTAGCTCGGTCCAATTCGACATTTGTGTCTGGTCTCAATATTTTATCTATAACTAACGATTAGATCATATTGCTTGTAATAATCTACAATCTGAGTATATCAACTTCCTAGTTTTCAGTTGTTATTTAAAATTAAGACAGTAGTTAGTGACATGAAGAAAAATTAGGATAGAAATGCACCGCTTAATTGCAATTTGGGTGGCGGTGTTGACTTTTGAGAAAAAAAACCTTCTTAAACTGGCTAATTAGTTGCTGCTAAAACCCTTCTTGGGCATGCCATTTTAACCATATGTGCAAAGTATCTTCAAGACAATGTCAAGAGGCTCCCTTATCATTCTCTTAGGTCTCCTAATAAGCCATTCAGGAAACAGCCATTCATTCAGAGAGAAATCCAACCTTGTATCTGATGGCATAGACAAAACAAGCCAGAATTCTGCAGTCCTTGAACTGGATGTCACAGCAACAACAGTGACATGCGAGCCCAGCTATGGATTCTTGCCTTGTGCAACATCGGTTTGGGGTCAGCTCTTCATGATCATTGTATACGAGTTCTTGCTGTCCCTTGCAGGGAAGTATGTTTCCAGTGGCTCTGAACTTTTCTTCCAAATGTTTGGAACTGGAATCTATGGTGCTAGCAGCCTGTTCCAAATTCTTGGCACAATCCCCCAAGTGGCTTTGGTGCTCGGTAAGTATCTTACTAATAAGCTTTCCTTCTCCTCTCCACATAAAGTGTATTCTTTTCTCCTACAAAATTCTGCAGATGGGACTTCATTCTTCCTTGTTCATGTCATTGTCAGGTACAGTATCCCATATATAATGATACTAATTACATGATTTTCAATATCAATAGGCAGAAATTAGAAATGAAAGTATTATTTATGAAAGAGATTACTACTGCCAAGTTCTTTTGTCTTCCAAAATATATCAAAATTTTAATGGGCATTCTCTGGTATATGAGAAAAACTAAAAAGAATGGGCATGGCTTCTTTCCTTTCAAGGTTGAATACTCCCATTACGAAAGCAAAAGTTCAATATTATTTCTTCGTTTCTCTAATCTTGATCATACACCACCTAATTTGGAGGGAGACTAGCTACTAGCTAGCAACCGGAAAGTATGTAATATAGTGGGAATTAGTCAATAAAAAAATAAAGAATATTTTTCTCTCCCTCCTTATCCTTTTAATAAAAGTTCATTAATAAATTTATGGCCTCCCTTGATTTTAAAGATTCTTTCGGTTAATATATCTACATGGAATCAACTTCATTCCTAAATGAATAATATTGATACACGCATTTTCTTTTCTTTTTTGTAATTTTTTTACAATCATATTTTAAAATGTTAATATTTATGGAAAGCCATATTATTTTTATAAGTTATTTTATAAAGAGGCACTTTATTTAAAATATAGTTATATAAATTATTATAAAAAAAATTATATGTCTATCATTTTACTTCGTAAATTATATACGTATGTATTGAACTTCTTTAATTCGCAACATAATTACGAAGAGGATTACGTTCTCGTTGTGTTTTGTATGACCTTTAGGTTGAATATAAAGAAAGAAGATTTGGGTCCCATTTGAATAATGAAAGTATTTTATCTGATATGATCTCATGATCTCATTATTATAATTTTTTTAAGTTCTCACATAAAATATAAGAAATAATTTAATTTTTTTAATTTTTAAAATAATAATAATATTAAAAAATAATATTTTAAAAATAATTTATCTTATCTAAACTGGAAGATAATCTTTTGAGATGTAATTAAGATACCTACCAGTCTAACCCTTTTTATAAACAGGAACTCAAGTAGTGGGTTAGACTTTATTTATGTTTCTATTAATTGTTTTGTATCGTTTTATCTACCTGCCCTCTCCCAGTTGCATTTTCTAAATTCTAACATGATTTCTTTAAACTAAAAGGAGTGCCTTAGCATTTCCGAATACCTTAGTTTTAGTACGTGGTCCCACCCAATTGACATTGTTAACAATTAATAGGTTGGATTGGTTCTAGGTACTGTTATCCATGTATTCTTCTTCCTTTGTATTTGGATTTGAATAATACTAGTTACAAGTTTTAAATAGATAAATTTCGTATAGATCTTTTTATAAAAATATGGATTCCATTAAATTTTTTTTTTCACAGTGGTGTCTATTTTTTTACAAAAAATTTACATGGAACTTATCTATTAGGACTTGTACAAATTATTTATCTCTCCATTTTGGGTAGTAAAACTATAAGTAATTACGTGAAAGGCTGATTTTTTTCCTCTGTTAGGGTTTGTGTGAGTTTTATTCACGTGTGCTAGGGTTTCGACCTATAGCCACACTGGGAGGCCCCCCGGTGGCCAACATTACTGGCGGGATTAGGTTGAATTCTATTAAAGGTTCTCTGAAGGATGGTGCTGGAGTCTCAGTGGGCGAAAAAGGTGAAGAGCCAGTTGAAAAGGAGGCAACTTGCACGGTGAATAGATTAGGGGGTGATTGATGTACGTTCGTTCAAGCGCTTCAAAGGCCTTTACCTGTAGCCAAGTTTCAACTACCTCTAAGGAAACCAGAACAGATTAATGGAGAGTTGGGTTTTGGTGTTTTCTGACATTGAGATGGATAGGGTGGCGGAAGACCTCAAATACGCTTTAGTGTTGAAGTTTTTTTTGTTGAAGCCGTCGATCAATGTGTTACAACTACAGATAATTAAGACTTGGGGTTTTGCTAAGGTCTCAATGATTAGCTTTATGGATAAATTCCATGTGTTGCTCCATCTAGCTAATGAGAAGGATTATCTGCATGCATGGGCGAGAGAGGGTAGGGTGGTGGCAACGTGCCAATTTCAGTTGTTTAATTGGTCTATGGATTTTGACGCCAAGAAGGAGCCGTCCATTGCACCACAATGGATTTTTTTGCCAGGGTTGCCGTTGCATTTGTACAGGTTGGATTGCTTGCAAATTCTCGCATCTCGGCTTGGTGGGTTTCTGGGCCGAATAATTCTACATTGTATAGAATGAGGGACACAGGGGCGAGGTTGTGCATGGAGGTTGATCTTCAAGATGAGCGAATTTCTAGTTTTTCGCTAGTGATAGGAGAAAAGAACCATTTGTGGCAGGAAGTAGTTTACGAGAAGAGAGGTTTTTATTGTAACAAATGTTTCCAACAGGGTCATACAGCGGTGGTATGCAAGTCTGGTGATAGGGCTAAGACAAAATTGTTAAGGAATGAGGGGCCGAGAGTGTCAAGGAAGGAAGGACATGAAAAAGTTTGGAAGGAAGTTGGTTGCAAAGAAAATCAGTAGAACTTAGTGATGCATGTTGATGATGTTGGGACTCAACTGAAGTTGAAGGATAAACAAGGGGAGATACAGGGAAACCAAGTAGTAAATAAACTGGATGGGGTAGTGCAAATTAGTGAGGAGGAGGTAGAGAGGGGAGCGATTGAGAAGGCTTAGGAAGGAGAGGATGTTGTGGTGGGGGAGGTTATAAAGGTGGGTGCAATTGTGGGGGAGAGCGATAGGTGTGTGGTAAAGGACATGGGTTCTTTGCAAGATTTGGAGGTCCAGTGTGTGGTAATGGAAATTGGGAAAGGACAGACGCCAGTATTGGAGGAGGAGTGTGTTAATGACAAGCTAGCTGAGAGAGATGAAAGTTTTAATAGGTTTGAGGTTTTATCAGAAGGGGATGGTGATACTGTTTTTGATTCTCAGAAGGATTACCATTCAGATCTTGGCTCTCAAAAGCTGTTGTGTGATTTAGGGTTGGGGTGTTAAAGATTCAATGGTGAGGAAGTCTCGCAGAGCGAAAGCCCAACCTCAAAAATTGAATTTATGATAGATAAAATAGTGGTGTGGAATAATAGGGGTTTAGGGATGTCGAAAAGGAGGTTGAGGAAGTTGGTGGTCTTAGAGCCGTTTCAAGCTGTAGAAAGATGGGCTCTTAGTCTTAATTTTTCAAAGTTTAAATCTAATATGGAAGCTAGCAGTAAAACATGGGTGTGTGGGAAAGAGGATGTTGAGAAGGATATTGTTGGGGTTACTAATCAGTCTTTCACTGGGCTTTTCTCGGATAAAGGTGGCTCGTTGTTAAGGATTTTTATCTATGCAAAATGTTCTCAAATTGAATCCAGGGAGCTATGGGGACATTTGTGTGGTATTTCAAATGTGGGTGTTTTATGGGTGGTGATTGGGGATTTTAATATTATCCGATTGGATGAGGAACATGTAGGTGGAAGACCAAGACCTTTTACTGTTATGGATGATTTTAATGGTTGCATTGACAGGTGTGCACTTGTTGATTTGAGATTGGAAGGGAGGCAGCTATCATAGTGTAATGGTCAGCATGATATGGCCAGAAGTTGGGCTAAACTAGACCGAGTGCTAGTGAATAATGCGCTCATTTCTAAGTTCGGTGATGCTAGTGCTCATTTGTTAAGTAGGAGAACATTGGATCATTCGTCGGTCTTATTGCATCTTTTTTCGAGTTGTGAGAGATATGAGCTATTCCATTTCATTTTCAGAATATGTTGACTTCACATGTGGATTTTTTGAAAGTGGTAGAAAGCTCGTGGAGGGAGCAAATTGAGTGTAGTAGTGGGTTATTTAGATGGGTTAGTAAACTGAAGAGGTTAAAGCATAAGCTGCAAACTTGGAACAAGGAAGTTTTCGTTCAAGTGGATGAGATTATTCAGGAGTTGGAGAAGCGTTTAGAGCTCTTGGAGGCAGCGTTGAAAGCTAGCTTTTCTAAGGTTGTGGAGCCCTCTAATAGAACTTCAAATTTTTTCATGTTGTTATTGTGCAGCAGAGAAAGAGTTCATGTGTGAAAAAGATGAGACTATTTGATGGCTCGGTACTGGATTCTCGGGAAAGGGTGCATGACGAGGCTATGCGGTATTTTGAGGGGTCTCTTTCTCAAGAAGGGACGGGTTCGTTGCCGAATATGGATAATTTATTTTAGCATATTGTTTTGGATAGTGAGGTTAGGAGTTTGAGGGTGGAGCCTTTGGAGAAGGAAGTGCTTGTGGTGCTTTCTTCTATTACGGTGGACAGTAGTCCAATGCTGGATTGTTTTGGGTCAGTTTTTTATTTGGCTAGCTGGCATATTGTTAAAGATGATGTGGTGGAGGCAGTGAAGGAGTTCTTTAAAGGTAATGAGCTTCCTAGATTTTATTTGTCCTCGTTCATTGTTCTTATTCCAAAGATAAAGAATCCACAAAGTTTTGACAAGTTCTAGCCAATAAGTCTTTGCAATGTTATTTCTAAGGTGTTCTCCAAACTTTTCGTATCTAGACTATCTTTGCTACTTGGAAATATTATTTCGCCTGAACATGGAGCTTTTGTGAAGGGTAGAAATATATTTGAGGATATGTCTCTTACTCAAGAGATGATGAAGATGTTGCATCGAAAGGCTAGGGGTGGTAATATTATGCTGAAAATTGATATGAGTAAGGCATACGATAGGGTAGATTGACGTTTCTTGGATCATGTTTTACGCACTCTTGGATTTCCTGATTGTTTCTGTAAATTGATTAACAATTGTGTTATGATGAATGGTACGTATAGAGGTTTTTTTAATCCTAAAATGGGTCTTAAGTAGGGTGATTCGTTGTCGCCTTATTTATTTATAATTATGGAAGAAATGTTGTCAAGGATGATAAATAAGAAAATGTCTAAGGGTAGGATTTTGACGTTTTCTCATCCTATAAATGTTCTCAGAGTTTCTCATCTATTATATGCTGATGATGTGGTGGTTTTTACTAATGCGAGTAAAGGCTTGATACGTGTTTAATGGAGGTCTTGAGGGAATATGAGAGTTGGACAGGCCAACGGGTAACTATGATAAGTCAGCCAATCTTTTCTCTAAAAATCTGGCTTGTAATAGAACCAGAAAAATGTTGTTGGACACTGGTTTCACAGAGGGTCAATTCTCATTTACGTATTTGGGTGTTCCGATTGTGGATGGTAGGTTGAAGATTAGATACTTTGAGTTGTTGCTTGAACGAGTTGGAAAAAAGTTGTCAGGTTGGAAGAGTCGTTTGCTATCGCAAGGGGGTAGATTAATTTTGTTGAGGCATGTGCTTTAGAGCTTGCCAATTCATTTACTGTCTGTGCTTCAGGTCCTTAAGGCTGTGATTAAAAAATTAAATGAGTTGTTTGCTAATTTTTTTGGGGGAGAGCAAAATGGCAAAAGTAAGAGAAAATAGAGATCGTGGAAGAGGATGTGTGTTCCAGGGGAGGAAGGGAGAATTGGGCTGCGAGACCTTGTAGAAGTGCAAAGATCTTTATTTTTAAAGTTTAAGTCCTAGTTATTGATGTAAAATTCATTATGGGCAAGGTTCTTCCAGGAAAAATATATTAAATATGGACATATCTCTTTAAGGGTATATTTGGTTCCTAAACACTTTTCAACTCATCATTACAACTTTTTCAAATTTCAATACAAAATATAATAAACAATTCAATTTTTTCTGGGCCACGACCCTTTACGTGAAGAGGTGTAAGTGATTGAAGAACAAAACACTAGAATTCAAAAGCTCGTTGTTAATGATCAGTGGGTGTTGAGAGACTACAGTTGCTATTGGGGGAGCAAAAGGCTAGCAATGTGGTGGCTAAGGTTGGTGGTTTGAGGGATGCAAATGATGTATTAATCTAGTTATCGGAGAAGATCGAGAATTTCTCGACAAAGTTGGTGTGAGATTTTATTAGAATTAAGATGCCGAGATTTGCTTGGGCAAAGTGGGTATGGAATAATATGTTGCCGAAAAAATCTCTATATGCATGTGGAAATCAGCTTTTAATTGCTTTAGTGTGGATGAAAAGGTATGTAAGCTGGGGATTCCGTTAGTATCTTGTTGTAATTGTTGTAGCGGGGCATGTGGAAGTCTTGGAGCATGTGCTTTGTAAAGGGAAGTTTGCCATGGCCGCCTGGAAGAAGGTTTCAAGAGAGATATAGATCCCATTTGTAGCTCAACAGAGTTGGCGAGAGAGGGTCCAGGTTTGGTTGAACAGGGCATCTAGGCAATCACAGATTAGGACATTAATGGGTTTGATTCCTTGCATTGTGGTGTGGAGACTTTGGCTTAGACGTTGTGTAGCAAGGATGGAAGGCAAAGACGAAAACCTATTGGAGGCTTGGAGCTCGATCAAGCACTGTGTGCGGGTTCTTGTGAGTAGAATTTCCAAGGTAAAAAGACTTTCACAGGGGGACTTACGTATGCTTCAAAATATGGAGGTTTTGATTGTGGAACAGAGAACTATGAAGGTGCAAGTTGTCCATTGGTTGAAATTGAGCCCAGGGAGGTTAAAATTGAATCTGGACGGTAGCAATCTTGGCAATCCAAGGCTTGGTGGAGGAGGAGATATTTTACAGGATCATGTAGGGAATCTTGTCTTGGCTTTTTCTCATAATTTTTGTACATATTACAAAATGAAGTTGAGCTTCAGGCGGTTATAGAGGAAATAAAGATTTGTCGACAATTGGGTCATTTTTTAATTGATATAGATAGAGTGTGATTCTTTGGTGGTGGTTTCATGATTTGTGGATGGAGACGGTACAATGTGGTATCTTTGAGATTATTGGGATCAATTGATGGGCTTGTTGGAAGGTTTTGACTTCTCTATCAAGCATATATGTAGAGAATGGAATAAAGTGGTGGATGCTTTGGCTATGTGTGGTGCGTTACGGGAGGGTAATTTCTTCACAAATGTTTCTCAGCTTTCATGTTCTTTGAGAGGCTTGCATAGATTGGACAAAATGTGCACGACTTATATTAGACGTAGATGGTGAATTGTTAGATTTTTTTTTTTTATTATTTTATGTTTTTCTGTTTGTTGGGTGAGGTTGGTTTTTTTGTTAAGGTGGATTGGGTTGTTTATTTGAAGGTTTTCCTCCGCCATAAGTGGGGGTTAATAAAGTTTTGGAGGTTCCGTCCTTTTTTTAATAACAAAATCATTTCTTTTTGGATTTTGCCTATTTCTTCCTGTTCCTGTTTCTGTGTTATCCATGTATACTTCATGTTCCTGTGTAGTTGTAATTAAGTAATTAGTATGATAAGGATCTCAATTGCCTGGATTCAAATCCATTTACTTAAATTTAATTTGAGGAGTTGTTTTTTTTTTCTTTTTTTAATCTAATTTGAGATCATTGCTTGAAGCCATTGGAGTGACAGGCAGTACAAGTACAATTGAAACGATGGCGACAATGGGAATGGGCTTACTAGCAGGATCAACTATCATGCTTCTTACTTTGATCTGGGCCTCTGTTGTTTCTTTCGGCAGCTATGATCTTTCACAGCCTTCAGCTAATTCATTAGACGAGGAAAACGTGAAACCATTCAGTTTAACTGGTTTTTCTATTACCCTTGCGTCTTTGATTAATGAACAGACAATACTATTTTTTCATTCTAAGTTTTATTATTCTAAGTGGTTGTCCATCGAAGTAGTTGGTATATAAAATCACTTAAAATGTGACACACCATGAATTGCGACTTAAAATGATAAATTGCAGGATGAAGAACATCATTTCTCCTGACGTATTAATGTGACTGCATAATGTAGGTTATGGTGTTAGCACTGATGTTGAGACCTACTACACAGCAAGAATAATGATGGTGTCTATGATACCATTTCTCATTCTTCAACTGGCGAAAATTCTCAATTCAACTTCAGGGGCAAGAATCGTAGTCCTAGTTTCACTCATTGTTACTCTTGTTTTCCTCTTCGTGTACTGTACCTTTCAGGTAACACAAATTTCCATTAATATGAATGAGCATTGTTCTCCAGCAAATAGAAATGAAACCATAAAACTTTTGCTCTGATTTATCTACTTAACTCATTGGACATTCATGCTTGATCTCCATTGGGTACATAATTTACATAAGCTAATTTTCTCCTTGAAAATGAACAACAATGGTGCAGGTATTCGAACCATGGATTCAGAATAGAAGATATGAATATCTGACACGCACGTATGTTCAGACAAACCTACTACGAAGTCTTCTCACTGCTGGAGGCAGACCTAATTTAACAGCTATAAGAGAGTAAGCTGTTTTTTCTATACTTTTTTTTAAAAAAGGACGGCATCATCAAGTTTTATTGATGAGACTTCATGTAGAGAATACCATATCAACCTGTGAAGAAGAAGAAAAACTATACAGCTAGCACTGGTAGTAGTCCTGATTTTTCAACTCTTAAGCAGCCTCTCAGCATGACATCTTTTGGAATGGAAGTAGCCTCTAGATATATCCTTGAAGACCCTGATCTATATGCTTTACCCATCCAAAAAATCTTCAAGGGTTGAAGTTATTTCTTTGATTAATCGCACCATACATTTGCAGGCTTTTTCAGAAAATTGACAAGAATAGAGATGACCATATTTCCGTTGATGAACTGAGAGCAATATTCTTGGGAATACAAATAGAATTAGGCCATTTGAATGAGGATGAATTTGGAGCAAAAGTGATACAGGAGTTTGACATCTGTTGTGATCATGATATCAATGAGACTGAATTCGTCGAAGGAATCTCAAAATGGCTTGTTCTGTCTCGTCACCATGCTGACGAACAAGACCATGACAGGCCCAAGTTTTTTAACAGAAGTTCAATGGTAAACATTTCCCATTGGACGGTCTAATTTAATATGATATCGGAGTAAAAGTCCCCAACCCCGAATCTCTTTTCATTACTGTCAAAGATTTTGAGATAAGTAGTGATTTAACGACTCTTAACAATAGTGCCTCGAAACCTTGGTTTGCAGCAATCGAGATTAGAGCAGCAGAGTCTATTGACCCAGAAACAGGAGATCAGTACGACAACTCAAAAGACTTGGTTGAATTACGTTAAGGCAGCTCTTCTATTGCTTGTAGGAACTGCTATCTCGGCTCTGCTTGGACTGCCACTTATGCAAACTCTCCAAGAGTTCTCTAGTGATGTGAACATCCCCTCATTCTTGGTGACATATGTTGTGGTGCCACTGGCTTTGAACATCAGACAGGCACTCGCAACAATTACCTCTTCCAGAGAGAAGACGGAAAAAGCTATATCCTTAACCTTTTCTGAGGTTTAGTAATATCTCTCCCACTCAGATTTCATCTGAGAATCCCCCAATCAATTTTCATCTGAGAATACGACACAATTTGTTTTTGTTTCTTTTAGGTAACTTGTACTAGTTTTTGTTTGTTTGACCATTGGAAAGGATTTTGGCAGATTTACAATGGAGTATTCATGAACAACATGATGGGATTGGTCATCTTCCTGGCTCTTGTTTACATACGAGATTTGTCGTGGGATGCCTCAGCTGAAATTCTGGTTGTTCTACTCATATGTACAGCGATGGGTCTCTTTACCAGCTTCCGCACCAACTTTCCATTTTGGACAAGTATTCTAGCGTATCTTCTCTACCCCTTTTCTCTGTTGATTATTTATGTTCTTACTGAGGTTGTTAGTTGATCCTAAGCCACTGCTTGCTCTACTGCTTCAGAAAACTTAGATTGTTATGTATTCGTTTGGTTATAGATGAACATCCGTTACAATACTTCCAATTATCTTCATCAGCTCTTGCATCCAATGCAGGATATTATTCAAGCGATTAAATTTTGAAGAGTATATCTACTCATAAGCCGGCGTGAAGAACACTATTTTTTTTTTCTAAGCAAGTAAGTTTTCATTCAGATAAGGAAAAGATGATACATGTGAAGAAGGTGGGGTTTTCCAACAAACACCCTAGTACAATAATCACAATGCAAATGTGTAGAGGAAAAAAAAGATTTTAGGACCAATTTCTTGGTCCTCATCCATGCCCTACAAAAAGGGCGCCGTCTTTAAAAGACAGTTTTAACAGTTCACATAGCCATGCAAACTGTGGAACCACCATTGAAGGAGGTGGAAGCTGTGGATGCACTGCAATTTGTTATTTTGAAATATTTTTTTGAGAGATCCGTATTCCCTTTTTCAAGATCATCGGTTAGAGAAAACGATAACATAGCAGAAAGTATAGTATCGGATAAACTTATCTGCAATGGAGCATCTTTCTTCCCACGCACCTTTGGTGGCCCGTGGAGACCATGCGCCGATAGTTGGGAGGTGAGGTGGGGTAGATATGAAAGATCATGAGGTGGGGGATGTGCTGGTGCAGCGCATGTAGCCAGTGGGCTCGTCGGGGCACAGCGGTGCATGAAAGCCTCATGCAGAAGCAAGCCTTGCGTGAGGGTCACTAGTGGCTTTAGGGTTGCATGGTGGGTCACATGTTGATTGTTGTTGGCCAAAGTGCGGTAGACCTAACCAAAACTGAACCGGTGGAGGGGAGAGAATAAAAACACCACCATGAAAGCCAAAGCATATACACAAAGCAGTATTGGAAAAGGAACGGAGAGGAGGTTGAGAGTCACAGCTCCAACATCCTCTTCGACAGAAATACTCGAACAGATTTGAATTTTCTAGAAAAAAATGAAGAGTTAACTTTCTAAAACTTATGGAAGAGAGTTTTTATTAAGCTCTACACATTATTTATATTATTGATATGACATAATTTAATTTGTTAGAAATATAAATTTTAAAAGCTTCTTTACAAATAAAATTTTGTCCTATTAATTGTATGGAAGATGTACTCTACAACTGATTTGCTAATAGAAATTTTCAATTTTAGATTAACAAAATCAAGGTTGTAACTTGTGGGGAAAAAAAAAAACATCTTTACAAGTTAAAAACTTGATAATTAAGGCCTTAGATGTGACAAGATTTCTTAAAATTGTAATAAATAGCTATAAATCGTGCGTACTTTACAATGTAGTACAATTTTTGATGAATTTTATTTAGGATAGTGATAGAGTTACTATCTTCTTACTATCTATTTATTATTTATAATGTAATTGAAGGTTTTTATTTTTTTATTATTTTCTTTTAAGTATTTTTTTAATATTCTTAATCATTAAGAAAAAAATTAAAAATATATATAATCTTATTAATAATCACTTCCTTAACTATTAAGTAAAATTAAAAATTAAAAAAATCAAACATAAAAAAAAATAATAAATAAATAATAAAAAGATAATAACTCTATCTTTATCCATTATTTATAGGGTTTTGTTATACAACCTCCACTACACTCCACACTCTATTTTTTTAAAATTTAAAAAAAAAAATTTGAGTTTATTCTTTTTAAATTATTTCAAATTTTCTATTAACTATTTATATAAAAAATATTTGATAAAAGGAAAAAATTAAAAAAAATATAAAGTATAAAATATAGATGAATAGTAAAAAATTGTGAAGATTTTTTTGTTATTTATATGCATTTTAAAAGTAAACATGGATACAATATTTTAAAAGTAAGGTAATTAAACTCCTGCGCTCGATTGGGTCCCGTAGGGCCATAGGTTGGTTAGAGCGTCGGTCTGAGCACAAGGACGGGACCAACTTCAGGTCATTCTGTCGCTTCTCTTTAGACAGTGAAGCCTTCTGAAAATATTTTATTATTTTTATTTATTTATTTTTATTATTTATTATTATTTAATATTTTATTATTATTTTTTCACTACTCTTTTATTATTATTTACAAAATATTTGAACTTACTTCACAACTCAAACACAACTTTAATTATTATGTTTCTAGCAACTCCAACACATACACGTAGCAAGAAAATAGTCTAATTCAAGTATTATTATAAGATATTTCATAAAAAATAAATTTATAAATTGATATAATTTTATATAATACATTATATCTACTTTATAATAAAAATTAATTTTACAATCTAATATGTCATATCAACCGACGTCACTTTATAAATTTATTTTTATAAAATTTTTTTGTGAGAAAAGCATTTCTTCTTAAAGATACCACATCTCACCTTGATATTATAGTAAGAGTAATTTTATATACTACACTTACATCTTACTTTCATCTCATTATATAAAATGTCACTTTTATCATTTTTAGATGATCCTTTATTTTATTTTTTAAAAAATAAAAAATTGAAAGAAAATGACATCTCATTATAGTGTGAAAATGTGATGTGAGTGTTATTTATAAAATTTTACTTTTTTAGAAACATTAACTAATAATTACCTTAAAATCTCGAAAATGATTACTTAACATTTATTTGAGAATTGTACTTTTAGTTATTATTATGGTTGTGAAATGAAGCTCCAGAAGGACTTAGAATTCTCGTGTTCCATCGCGAAAGACGTGCAAAATGCCGAAATAATGAGTCCAAATACGAAAGGCAGCCCATCACCTTCAAGCTTTGTCACAGTTCGTTTTGCTGTCGCCATAGCCTCCCTTGGTTGTGACAACAGAGCATCCATGATCACTGATGAAGAGGAAATCACGCGTGGAGTAATTTAAAAAAATCTGTTGTTAATACTTTTTAATGTATACATTATACTAGATAGTTATCCATACGTTACCTGCTTTATTGTAATTAGTGGATACCTTATATAGCTACACTATGTATCTATTATAAAAGGAAATACAATGATACCTCTAATTTCATCCCGTGAGATAGAGTTTCTCATAAAGTCTTCATGGTATTAGAGTTAACGGGGAGACAGAGAGAATTCTTGTTTCCTTGTAACTATAGCTTCCAGTTTAGATTCTTCCATAAACAATACCATCACTGAATACCCTTACCTAGTGACTCAAAATATAGCCAATTTTGTGTCATTTCGTCTTTTATCAACAAACTTCCTTCTATGGAAGACACAAATGCTAAATATCCTTAAAAGCTACGACTTGCAAGGTTTTGTGACTGGTGAAACACAAGCAACACCACAACTGATTGCCAATGGTAATTCAGAATAGCAAAATCCAACATTTGTGTAATGGCACAAGACAGATCGTCTTGTGAAGAGATGGCTCATAGCTACCCTCTCTGAAGAAGTTCTTGGAATTGTAGTTGGTCTAACAACTACAGTCGAGGTCTTGCATGCTCTAGTACATGCCTTTGCACGTGTTTCTTCAGATCGGAGTCTTGCTCTTAAGCAAAGACTTATCTCCATCACTCGAGGAACAAATACCTTGAGTGTTTATCTGTTGCGCTTCAAATTAATTTGTGATGAACTTGCTGCCATAGGAAAACTAGTTTCTTATCATAAAAAATCATGGTGGCTTCTCAATGGTCTCGAGAAGGAATATGAGGTGTTCACAGCAACAATACTTCAACCTCCAGTTCCATCCTATCCTGAAGTTGTGACACTTCTAGAAAGCTACACAGAGCGTTACAAGTTGGGCATATCTTCATATGCTCCAATGGTTTTCTATGGACAAAAAGGCAACAAAAACAAACGGAGTCAAGGAAATTCAAATTCATTCAACTCCAAGGGTCGTGGCTTTCATCAAGGCAATCAAGGATAGCAGAGAGGATATCAAGGCCAAAATTCTGCTTCCAAGTCTTCTAACAATCAATCTCGAGGATCAAGTTCCAACTACCCTCAACATCAAAATCAGAATGCACACAAGGATGATACAATTATTTGTCAAATTTGCAACAAAAGGAACCATACAGCTATAAAATGCAGAAATCGTTTTAATTATTCTTTTACAGTTGACGGTCTTCCTCAAGGTTTTGTAGCTCTCAAGATGGATGAATCACAAGAAACAACATGGCAAGAACCAACCTGGCATCCCGACACAGATGCCACTGATCATATGACAAATGATGCAAGTAATCTTCATTCCATTAAAAATTATTCTGGTTCTGAGGGTGTTATGGTTGTAAGTGGAGAAGTATCCTATTACACATATAGGTTAAGCCACAATTGGAACTGGTTAATCCAAAATCAACCTCAATGATATTCTTGTGGTTCCAGAACTCAAAAAAGACTTATTATCAATCAGCAAATTAACTAATGATTTACCTCTCACATTTGAGTTTGTTGGTTCTAGTTTTATGGTTAAGGACTGGATCACAAGGAGACTGATAGCAACGGGGAAAAAGAAGAATGGCCTATATATTTTTGATGAAAAACACTCAGAATCTGTTGCTGATGGTCCCGCTGCATATTTCTGAAATAGATTTCAAAAAACAAATAAACAATGTTGGCATTTGTGTTTTGGACATCCTAATGCAAACGTTTTAGATTATCTTTGTCAGCAAAATTTCATTGTTTCTGATTCCAAGTCCAAAGAAAATGAAATTTGTACTAACTGCCAAATGGGTAAAGCCACAAAATTACCTTTTCTACCTAGAGATAGCAGCATTAAATTTCCTTTCTATAAGGTGCACTGTGATCTTTGGGGGTCTGCTCCTACTCTATCAAGAGAAAAGTTTCAATTCTATGCAATGTTTGTTGATGAATACGCTAGCTTTACTTGGTTGTTTCCTCTCAAACAGAAATTAGATTGGTTTGATTGCTTTCTTCAATTTCATCAATATGTTACATGCCAATACGATATGAAAATTTGTGTACTTCAAGTAGATGAAGGTAGAGAATTCTCAAGTAAGATTTTGACAAATTACTTAATAAAACATGGCATTCATCACCAATCTTTATCTCCCAAAACATAATGGGAAAGCTAAGAGAAAACATCGCAGCATCACTGAGTTGGGCCTCTCCATGATGTTTCATGCCAACTTTCCTCAACATTTTGGCTTGATTGCTTCTCCACAGCAGTCTTTTTACTCAATAGATTTCCAGCTCAAAGTTTGCAAATGGATTCTCCCTATTATCGATTGCACAAACAACATCCTGATTATAGTGTGCTTTAAGATCTTGGTTCAAGATGCTTCCCATATCTTGGTACTTATAGACAGAACAAACTGGATCCAAAGTCTCTAGCATGTGTTTTCATTGGATATAGTACTAAGCACAAAGGCTACAAGTGCCTTTATCCACCAACAGGTAAAATCTATATCTCAAGACATGTGATTTTTGATGAATCTGTGCTTCCTTTTTGCAAACCAGATCTGTTGTATGGCTCCACATTTGCTGAGGGAGAATTCTCATCATTTGAAACAACTTCATCAATCCCATCTTCAACATTTGTTCCTCCTCCAGTACCTCAAATACTACTGCCTGCTCCTACCAGTGAACCTCTTAATCAATGCTGACAGCAACTCATCCATGATCCTATTATTCAGGAAATTTCTACACCAGAATCATCATCAGGTACTACAATTTCACCAGCACTACATACTATGGTTACAAGGTTTAAAGCTAGAATTAAAAAACCAAATCCCAAATATGCAAACCTGCATACACTTTCACCAATACCAGACATTCCAAAGTCAATTATCTCAGCCAAAAAGCATCCTGGATAGACAACAGTTATGCAAGAAGAGCTTACTGCTCTTGCTGAAAATAATACTTGGACTCTTGAACCAAGACATCTAGACATGACATGAATGTGGTAGGTTGCAAATGGGTCTATAAAGTAAAATTGAAAGTTGATGATTCTTTGGAAAGGCTTAAAGCTCGGCTTGTGGCAAAAGGTTTCACTCAAATTGATAGGGTCGATTTTTCTAAGACATTTTCTCCTGTTATTCGAGTAGCCACTATTAGAACAATTCTTACAATAGCTGTTGTCAAAAGCTGGCCACTAAGATAACTTGATGTTAAAAATGCTTTCCTTCATGGAAAGCTAGATACTCATGTTTATATGCAACAACCTCCTGGTCATGTCAACCAAGATCATCCTACATATGTATGCAAGTTAAATAGAGCTTTATATGGGCTTAAACAAGCACTGAGAGCTTGGTTTGATAGACTAAGTGATTTTTTAATTCAACTTGGTTTCTATTCAAGTAAAGCTGACCCAAGCCTATTTATTTGTCATTCAAATAAGGGTGTACTCATCCTATTACTCTATGTTGATGATATGGTCGTTATAGGAAAAGACTCGGCTCAAATTGACTGGCTCATCCAACTGCTCAGTCAACAGTTCTCAATCAAAGACCTTGGCCAACTTCACTATTTTCTTGGCATTGAAGTGCATAGTCTCGGATCAGATATGTTTCTCAGTCAGCATCGATTTGCTCTAGAACTTTTAACAAAATTTGATATGATTGATTGCAAACCAATTGCAACTCCAATGCCTTCCAAAGGACAATAGCTTGACTCATGTATTGAACCATTTCATGATCCCACAAAGTATCGAAGTATTGTAGGAGGATTGTAGTACCTTTCCTTTACAAGACCAGACTTGTCTTGTTGTGTCAACTTTGCTTGTCAATTCATGCAATCACCTACCATAGCTCATTTCAAGCTTGTCAAACGTATACTGAGATATCTAAGGGGCACGGTTAACTTTGGAATTTATATACATGCAAACAGCCCACTTGATCTCTATGGATTTTCTAACGTAGACTGGGCAGGTTGCCCATTCACGAGGAGATCGACTTCAAGATTCTACACTTTTCTTGGAGGGAATTGCATATCTTGGAGTGCCAAAAAAAGAAAACAATTGCGAGGTCGTGTGCTGAAGCAGAGTATGGATCAATGGCCTCCACTGCAGCAGAATTATCTTGGCTTTCCAATCTTTTACGAGACATACAAATTTTCTTGCCAAATTCCCCTTCACTATACTGTGATAACCTCAGTGCTTTGTATATGATAGTCAATCTCATTTTACATGCTCGAACCAAACATACATTACACTGGATAGCTGTCCGTACGTTAGCTGCTTTATTGTAATTAGTAGATACCTTGTATAGCTACACTATGTATCTATTTTAAAATGAAATACAATGATACCTCTAATCTCATCCCGTAAGATAGAGTTTCTAAGAAAGTCTTCAGGTTGAGGTTTGAATTAACCTCCACATTCTAATCCACAGAGTTGTAATGTTCATTGAACCTGTGATTAAGGAGGGAGAGACCAACATAACAACAAATAAGGGGGGGGGGGGGGAGAGAGAGAGAGAGAGAGAGAGAGATTTTATCATTTATGTGCTTATACTTATTTTGCTGAAACATCTTTTGATGAAAAATAGAAATAAGATTAAAAAAAAGAAAGAAAAGCTGGGGTTGGGCCAGGACAAATTGATGGAAAATATAAATTGCAAAATGGAGAACTTGCAGAAAAAACTTGAATCAACGAAAATAGTTGAATTGATTCTTGATGTTTTTATTTATTCCACTTCTCAGAATACAACTTATATAGTTACATTGTAAACATCACAGCATTAATAAAAGAACAACTTTCAAGATAAGCTAATTAACATTATAATCTAAATATAGTAGAGCAAGCTAATAATAGGATTTATGAAAAACTGCATCAACTTTAATACTCCTCTTTGATGTATTTTTCTGAAACTCCAAGCATCATTCTTAAGAACTAGAACTTGACTCTAGGAAGAGCTTTTGTAAATATATCTGCAACTTGCTCTTCAATGCTATTGAATTTTAGTTCAACTTCTCCTTTTGCTTCAGCTTCTCTCAAGAAATGATACTTGATTGCAATGTGTTTAGTTCGACTATGATAAATTGGATTTTTAGCCATAGTAATGGCAAATTTATTATCACAATAAATCTCCACTGGACCTTACTGTTTTTCTCTCATATCTTCAAGAATTATGTTCAACCAAATGGCTTGATTCATAGCTCTAATAGTTGCAACATACTCAACTTCTATAGTTGACTAAGCAACAGTAGCTTACTTCTTTGATCCCCATGAAAACACTCCTGATCCCAGATTAAAACAATATCCTGAAGTACTTCTCATATCATCAATTGAGTCAGCCCAATCACTATCAATAAAATTGATTAGTTTTGAGTGTAAACATGACTTGAACTAGATGCCTAAGTCCATGGTATCTTGAACATATCTAAGAACTCTTTTAGGAGCACGACAATGAATTTGACTTAGACTTTGCATAAACCTGGAAAGTAGACTAGAAGCACACATGAAATCTAGCTGAGTTGCATTTAAATACAACAAACTGCAAACCAAACTTCTATAGGTAGTTGCATCAGCTTTCGTAGCCCCATCTTTATTTTTAAGGGGAGGTTTGAGGGTTGAGATGAGAATTTTGTGTTTTGTTTTAAAGTTTAAAATATTATTTTTTAGTTTTGGGATTTGAAAAAATTGAATTGAGATTTGAAAAAGTTGTATTGGAATTTGAAAAAGTTGAATTGTTTATTATATTTTGTATGGAGATTTGAAAAAGATATAATGATGAGTTGAGATGAGATGTGAAATTTTGCGAATTTCTAACTTCCAAACCAGCCCTAAGCTTTTCATTTGCAATCAAATGAGTTGCTAGTGTCTTACATCCCAACACTTGAAATTTTTTTAACAAATCTTCTGCATACTTTCTCTGTGATATGAAGATCCCATTTTCTTGACAAACTTCTATTCCAAGAAAATAATGCATAAGCCCCAAATCACTCATTTCAAAAGTATTCATCATATATTGCTTAAACTCTTCAATCATTTCTAAGTTATTTCCAGTAAAAATCAGATCATCAACATACAATGAAACTATAAGCAAAGCTTTATTCTTGATTTTCACATAGAGTGTAGGTTCACTCATGCTTCTATTAAAGCCTTCATCACTGAAATAACTGTCTATTTTTTCATACCATGCTCTAGATACTTGTTTAAGCCCATATAAAATCTTCTTCAATCAAAACAATTTTCCTTCTTCTCTTACGAATCCTTTTAGTTGATCAACATAGACTTCTTCAACTCTTCAAGTTCCGTTTATCTCTATAAAGGACTAGCTAGCTGATATTTTTACAAAGGCCTCGCATCAACTAAAGGGGATTTTGAAGGTTGAAAATTTGGGTCTACCTACTTTGAGACGTTAGGTCCTTTTATTGTTTTATAATTTGTTCAGTTTTGGTAGTTGTTTGTTTTATTTCTAGTCCTTTTGTATATGAGTTCCCACCCCCATAGTGAGGATTCTTTAATAAAGTTGCCGCATTGGCCTTTTGGTTTAAAAAATAAAAAAATAAAAAGAAGTGGCCTGCATACTTGTTTCAAAAAATATATATAGTTTTAAATGAATTAAATAAAATATCGTTAGAATATTATTTTTTAATATTATTATTATTTTAAAATTTAAAAAAGTTAAATTATTTATTATATTTTATATAAAAATTTAAAAAAATTATAATAATTAGATGAAATGAATTGAGATCACTTCTCAATTCAAATGGACAGTTTTCACTTTCAGTGATAATAATGTAGGCCTTAAATGTTTCGGGCTTTTCGTTGTGTGCTGTTTGTAACTGAACACCATGGATAACGCGGTCCGGATACATAGGCATTCCTTTGGGTCGTAATGGGCGGCCTTGTTCCCCTGTTTTTATACATTATCTTTTCCCAGAAGATCAAAGCCCAAGGAAGAACATATTTTTTTATACCATATATCTTCAAGCTTTCAAAGTCAAATGTCCAAAAACTCTAGCTAACTTTTTTTTTTTTTTTGAAGAAACTAGCTAACTAGATATGAAATGAAATCTAACATTTATCCCAAAATTTTTAACTAACAGGAGAGATAGATTTAATCATTTATGTTTTGTCTTAATAATCACCGTCAATAAATGGACCCAACACGTAATATTATATTTAATTGAATAGAATAAGGTACTATAAATCAGTCAGAATTTGAATTCAAAATATTTACTATAATATATTATGAAATCACCACTTATATCAAAAATTTGAACTAATAAAAAGAAATAGATTTAATTATTTATATTCTATCTTATCTTATCACCTATCCTAGGAAGAGAAATTCTCATATCCTACTGTTTCCTGTGAAAAAATGCTTATGATTCATCATCTCAATTAAGACCGTTAGCTTGGTCCAATTCGACAAGTGTGTCTGGTCTCAATATTATATCTATAACTAATCATTATATCGTGTTGCTTGTAAGAATCTACAATCTGAGTATGTCAACTTTCTAGTTTTCAGTTGTTATTTAAAATTAAGATAATAATTAGGGACAAGAAGAAAAGTCAGGACTATGCCGCTTAATTGTAATTTGGGTGGTGTGTTGACTTTTGAGCATAAAAAACCTTCTTAAATTGGCCAATTAGTTGCTGTTAAAACCCATCTTGGGCATGCCAATTTAACCATATGTGCAAAGAAGTATCTTCAAGACAATGTCAAGAGGCTTTCTTATCATTCTCTTAGGTCTCCTAATAAGCCATTCAGGAAATAGCCATTCATTCAGAGAGAAATCCAAACTTGTATCTGATGGCATAGACAAAACAGGCCAGAATTCTGCAGTCCTTGAACTGAATGTCACAGCAACAACAGTAACATGCGAGCCCATCTATGAATTTTTGCCTTGCGCAACATCGGTTTGGGGTCAGCTCTTCATGATCATTGCATACGAGTTCTTGCTGTCCCTTGCAGGGAAGTATGTTTCCAGTGGCTCTGAACTTTTCTTCCAAATATTTGGAACTGGAATCTTTGGTGCTAGCCTGTTCCACATTCTTGGCACAATCCCCCAAGTGGCTTTGGTGCTCGGTAAGTATCTTACTAACAAGCTTTCCCTCTCCTCTCCACATAATGATAAAGTGGATTCTTTTCTCCTACAAAATTCTGCAGATGGGGGCTTCATTCTTTCTTGTTCATGTCATTGTCAGGTAACAGTATCCTATATATAAAGATACTAATTACATGATTTTCAATATCATTAAGCAGAAATTAGAAATGAAAGTATTATTTATGAAAGAGATTACTAATGCCAAGTTCTTTTGTCTTCCAATATATATCAAACTTTTAATGGGCGTTCTCTGGTATGCGAGAAAAACTAAAAGGAATGGGCATGGCTTCTTTCCTCTCAAGGTTGAATACTCCCATTACGAAAGCAAAAAGTTGAATATTATTTCTTCATTTCTTTAATCTTTGATCATACACCACCTAATTCAGAGGGAGACTAGCTACTAGCTAGCAACCGGAAAGTATGTAATTTAGTGGGAATTAGTCAATAATAAAATAAAGAATATTTTTCTCTCCCTCCTTATCCTTTTAATCAAAGTTCATTAATAAATTTAGTGGTTGTGTTTTGCATGAACTTTAGGTTAATTATAAAGAAAGAAGATATAGGTTCTGTTTGAATGGTGAAATAAGTTGAAATAGTTTTAGATGAAAATTGAATAAAATATTATTAGAATGTTATTTTTTAATATTATTATTATTTTAAAATTTAAAAAAATTAAATTATTTATTATATTTTATATAAAAATTTAAAAAATTATAATAAGAAAATAAAATAAGAAAAAATCATTTCTTTATCAAAACGGACCGTAATCTTTTACAAATAATCTTTCCAACCTCCTACTATTCACCACACTCCACCTTTTTTTTTTAATTTTTTTTATCAAATATTTTTTATATAAATAGTGAATAAAAAATTTGAAATATTTAAAAAAAAAAATTTTAAAAATTTAAAAAAAATATTAAAAAATATTAAAAAGTATGGAGTGTGGAGTGTGGATGAATAGTAGGAGGTTGTGTAGCAAATCCCTTATTTATGTTTCTATTTGTATCTTTCTGTCTACCGACCCTCTCCCGGTTGGCATTTTCTAAATTCTAACATTTCTTTAAACCAAGGAGTTACTTATATCATTAGTATTGGTTTGATCAAATACATCTTTAAAATTTAGATAATATCACATTTTTTTATATTCAATCTCCAGATTAGCCATTCACTCTCTATATAATAATAAAATATTATTAAATTAATAATTTTTTTATTTAATTTATTTGTATTACATTTTATAATTCTATTAATTTAATATTAATAATAATTATATTCTAATTAAATTAATATTAAAAAATATATTTTTTTAAAAGTCATTTAATAGTAATAACAAAAAATATTGATTAAACTCATCTAAATTTCTATCTAAATTTCTTAATTACAAACCAAATAGTATTTTTATTAGAGTGAGAAATTAATATTTTAATGTTTACTTGGAGTGTGAAATTATTATTTTAATGTTTGGTGAATCAATAGTGATTTTCTATCAATGTAGCAAAATCCATTTTATTTTAGACTTGACCAATCTAATGTGGAGTATTTTTGACATCAATTATCTAAATTTTAGCTAACTATCACATTTGGCCAAGCCAATGTGGATGCTCTTACCATGTCTGAATACCTTAGTTTTAGTACGTGTGTCCCCACCCAATTGACAATGTTAACAATTAACAGGTTAGATTGGCTCTAGGTACTGCTATCCATGTATATTTCTTCCTTTGTATTTGGATTTGTGTAATACTAGGTATAAGTTCTAAATAGACAAGTTTCGTCCAGATCTTTTATAAAAATATGGGTTCCATTAAAAAATAGAATTTTATTTTTATTTTTTCATGATGGAGTCTACTTTTTTATAAAAACAAATCTATGTGGAACTTATCTATTAAGACTTATACAAATCATTTTTCTTAGAATTTTGCCTATTTCATTATGTTCCTGTTTCTGTGTTATCCATGTATACTTCATGTTCCTGTGTACTTGTAATAAGTAATTAGTATGGTATGGATCTCAATTGCCTGGATTCAAATCCATAACTTAAAATTAATTTGAGGAGTTTTTTTATTTAATCTAATTTGAGGTCATTGCTTGAAGCCATTGGAGTGACCGGAAGTGCAAGTACAATTGAAACGATGGCAACAATGGGAATGGGCTTACTAGCAGGATCAACTATCATGCTTCTTACTTTGATCTGGGCCTCTGTTGTTGCTTTCGGCAGCTATGATCTTTCACAGCCTTCAGCTAATTCATTAGACGAGGAAAACGTGAAACCATTCAGTTTAACTGGTTTTTCTCTTACCCTAGCGTCTTTGATTAATGAACAGACAATACTACTTTTTCATTCTAAATTTTATTATTCTCAATTACATACGATTATTAAACACATTTATATTGGTTGTCCATCGAAGTACGTAGTCGGTATATAAAATCACTTAAAACTGTGACACACCATGAATTGCGACTTGAAATGATAAATTGCAGGATGAAGAACATCATTTCTCCTGACGTATTAATGTGACTGCATAATGTAGGTTATGGTGTTAGCACTGATATTGAGACCTACTACACTGCAAGAATAATGATGGTGTCTTTGATCCCATTTCTCATTCTTCAACTGGCGAAAATTCTCAATTCAACTTCAGGGGCAAGAATCGTAGTCTTAGTTTCCCTCATTGTTACTCTTGTTTTCCTCTTCGTGTACTGTACCTTTCAGGTAACACATGATTCCATTAATATGAATGAGCATTGTTCTTCAGTAAATAGAAATGAAACCATAAAACTTTTGCTTTGATTTATCTACTTAACTCATTTGACTTTCATGCTTGATCTCCATTTGATACATGATTTGCATATGCTAATGTTCTCCTTGAAAATGAACAACAATGGTGCAGGTATTCCAGCCATGGATTCAGAATAGAAGATATGAATATCTGACACGCACGTTTGTTCAGATAAACCTACTACCAAGTCTTCTCACTGCTAGAGGCAGACCTAATTTAACAGCTATAAGAGAGTAAGCTTTTTTTCCTACTAAATTTTATTGATTAGGCTTCATGTAGAGCGTACTATATCAACCTGTGAAGAAGAAGAAAAACTATACAGCGAGCACTGGTAGTAGTCCTGATTTTTCAACTCTTAAGCAACCTCTCAGCATGATATATTTTGGAATGGAAGTAGCCTCTTGATATATCCTTGAAGACCCTCTATATGCTTTACCCATCCAAAAAATCTTCAAGGGTTGAAGTTATCTCTTTAATTAGTCGCACCATACATTTGCAGGCTTTTCCAGAAACTTGACAAGAATAGAGATAACTATATTTCCGTTAAGGAACTGAGAGCATTAATCTTGGGAATACAAATAGAAGTAGGACGTTTGAATGAGGATGAGTTTGAAGCAAAGGTGATGCAGGACTTTGACATCTCTGGTGATGATCGTATCAATGAGACTGAATTCGTCAAAGGAATCTCAAAATGGCTTGTTCTGTCTCGTCACCCTGCTGACGAACAAGACCATGACAGGCCCAAGTTTTTTAACAGAAGTTCAAAGGTAAACATTTCCCAATGGTACAGTCTAATCTCTTTTCATTACTGTCAAAGATTTTGAGATAAGTAGTGATTTAACGACTCTAACAATATTGCCTTGAAACCTTGGTTTGCAGCAATCGAGATCAGAGCAGCAGAGTCTATTGACCCAGAAACAGGAGATCAGTACGACAACTCAAAACACTTGGTTGAATTACGCTAAGGCGGCTCTACTATTGCTTGTAGGAACTGCTATCTCGGCTCTGCTTGGACTGCCACTTCTGCAAACTCTCCAAGAGTTCTCTACTAATGTGAACATCCCCTCATTCTCGGTGACATATGTTGTGGTGCCACTGGCTTTGAACATCAGACAGGCACTCGCAACAATTACCTCTGCCAGAGAGAAGACGGAAAAAGCTATATCCTTAACCTTTTCTGAGGTTTAGTAATTTCTCTCCCCCAATGATCTCACCAACAACTTGAATGACACAATTTGTTTTTGTTTCTTTTAGGTAACTTGTCTTGTACTAGTTTTTGTTTGTTTGACCATTGGAAAGGATTTTGGCAGATTTACAATGGAGTATTCATGAACAACATGATGGGATTGGTCGTCTTCCTGGCTCTTGTTTACATACGAGATTTGTCGTGGGATGTCTCAGCTGAAATTCTGGTTGTTCTACTCATATGCACAGCGATGGGTCTCTTTACCAGCTTCTGCACCAAATTTCCATTTTGGACAAGTATTATAGCATATCTTCTCTACCCCTTGTCTCTGTTGATTATTTATGTTCTTACTGAGGTTGCTGGTTGGTCCTAAGCCACTGCTTGCTCTACTGCTTCAGAAAACTTGGATTGTTATGTATTCCTTTAGTTATACATGTACATCCGTTACAATATTTCCAATTATCTTCATCAGCTCTTGCATCCAATATTAGAAATAGCTATGTTGGCACAATAGTTAGATCCTATTGGCTGCAATGTGTTCAGTTCATTTAGTTCACTTAACTGTGTACTCTGTTTTACTATAAATACTTTACATGTATTTCCATAACAGTGATGAGAAAGTATTCTCAGATTCAAAACAAGCAAAGTTTAAGTTTTCTTTCTCTTCTACGTTTCTCTCTCTCTCTCTCTTTTTCTGAACCTTTCTTCCAAAAACTTCCATGGCAGAAATCACATTTTGTCATGGTATCAGAAAAATCTGATTAGTTTAGTCATATTAACTGTATATGGAAGATGTACCTACAGGCTACAACTGATTTGCTAATAGAAATTTTCAATTTTAAAATCTAGCTCTCGAGTAACTTCTGACTAAATTAACCAAATCAAGGTTGTCGGCTAAAAAAAACATCTTTATAAGTTAAAAACTTGATAATTAAGGACTTAAAATTGTAATAAATAGCTATAAATCGTACGTACTTCACATCGTAGTACAGTTTTTGATGAATTTTATTTATATGCTTTTTACAAGTAAACATGATAAACACACAATATTTTAAAAGTAAGGTAATTAAACTCCTGCGCTCGATTGGGTCCCATAGGGCCATAAGGTTGGTTTGAGAGTTGGTCTGAGCATAAGGACGGGACCAACTTCAGATCATTCTTAATTATTATGTTTCCAGCAACTCTAACTCATACACGTGGCAAGAAAATAGTCTAATTCAAGTGTTATATTTCATAAAAATAAATTTATAATTTTATATAATACATTATGCTTATTTTATAATAAAAATTAATTTTATAATTTAATATATAATATAAAATTACTTTAATTTATGAATTTATTTTTATGAAATTCTTTAATAACTGAAACATTTCCTCCTAAAAATACCACATCTCACCTTGATATTATAGAAAGAGCAATTTTATACACTATACTTATATCTTATTTTCATCTCATTATATAAAATGTCACTTTTATCATTTTTAAATGATCATTTATTTTTTTTAAAAAGAAATATAAAAATTGATAGATAATAACATTTCATTATAATGAGATGAAAATATGATATTAGTGTAATTTATAAAACAGCAGTGAGGATGTAACACAATACCGGTCTCGAGAAGAACAACTTTTTTTTTATCATCTTTTTATATATTTAAATATTTTTTAAAAAAAATTCACAACATCACTAAAAAATATTTTTTTAATTATCAGGACCCGGGAGTCGGGACCCAAATGTCGATTACTCTATCATTTTTCTTTATAAGATTTTACTTTATTAGATACATTAACTAATAATTACCTTAAAATCTTCTAAATGATTACTTAACATTTATTTGAGAATTATACTTTTAGTTATTATTATGGTTGTGAAATGAAGCTCCAGCAGGACTTAAAATTCTCGTGTTCCATCGCGAAAGACGTGCAAAATGCCGAAATAATGAGTCCAAATACGAAAGGCAGCCCATCACCGTCAAGCTTTGTCACAGTTCGTTCTGCTGTCGCCATAGCCTCCCTTGGTTGAGCTTTGAATTAACCTCCACATTCTAATCCACAGAGTTGTAGTGTTTGTTGAACCTGTAATTAAGGAGGGAGAGACCGACATAACAACAAATAGGAGAGAGAGAGAGAGAGAGAGAGAGAGAGATTTTATCATTTATGTGCTGATACTTATTTTGTTGAAACATCTTTTGATGAAAAATAGAAATAAAATTAAAGAAATGAAGAAAAACTGGTGTTGGGACATGACAAATCCACGTTGCTCACCCACCTTTTACTCTCTTCTCAAGCATTTCTTATCCTTTACTACTACTACTGCTACTGATATTATTGTCGTCACTACCTTTTTGCCTCAAGATCTTGAGTGCCCATTTCCCAAAAGGTTCTGTTGGACCTATTGGAGCCATTTCTCTGGTACGTCATGCTTACCCAGATACTCTCTGTTTTCGCTTCTGTGTTGTCTACTTCCGTTGCTGGGGTGGTAAATGTGATCTGGGGATATCTAGTTGATGTTTGGGAGGGATGGGTCGTGGGTGGGATCTGAAAGCTAATTGTAAGGGAATTAGAAGGACTAATGCAGGTTGTTTTGGAAATACGTTGTTATTTTCTACCGTTAATTAGTTGGAATGTGGTTTCTTTTATGAAATTATCGATTTCTTTCTTTAAATTCTTGGTGAAGGGTATCTTTCATTTTACTATGGACTTATGCTTCCTTCTCTTTCATTCAAATATGGTTAATGACGAAAATTTGAGTCTCCTAGAATCACTTGTATTTATCACTTGGGTTAGATGCGGGAGTCTCATACATATTTTACTGATGGCTATCTGGTTAATGCCGATTCTAACGAAATGAATTACTTACAGGGTTATGTTAAGTCGAACACAGATTCTTAATCGCAGGGATGGGTTCGGGAGATTGGTTTAAGACGATTGTCAGCCTAAAGAAACCTAAAGATGGCAGGTCAAAACGAGCGAAGGTATATAGCCCTTCAATTGCAAATCATTGTTTAACTTGGTTGAAACCAAGCTATGTATTTGCTTGATTCATATGAAGTTCAAAACTGTCATTTTATCGAACTAATTATTGTTTATTCTACATCAAAAATTTATATGATGTTCCATTGATGATTTGTCATGTCTTAACAATAATTTACAACTTCTTTAGATAATTGCATTAGCCCCTTAGTAATTGTAGGCTCGGAACTGGAACCAATGAGCTGTTGTTAATGCATTATATATATTTTTTTCAAGTTGAATATGGAACTGCGGTAATAATTTCCGAGAAGCAAATATAGTTTGTAAAGTTTTAGGATTGATTATCTATCTTTTCCATGATCCTGTTACTCAGTGATCCAAGACATGCTGTATGGCTTAACTACAATTGGCATGATAAATGGAGGATTTTTACCTTTTCATGTCATGACCAGAATTCTCTTAACTAGCCGTAGAAGTCATGAAATGCTTAATATATTGGTAGCATTGCTACTATGAACCATTCTTGGTTAAAGTTTATCATGCACTTGATATGTCAGGACTGACTTCGATATAAAGTTACTCCTCATCTTTTCTGGCACTTGCAGGACTCCTCAACTCCTGAAAAATCAAATGCCTTCAAATCAAAGAATCATCCACAGAAGCAGTCTTCTGTGTTTGCCAATGGTGCTACCATTAGAAATCATTGGTCTCTTGGCATGCCAGTTGAGGATGTTGCTGCAACAAGGATTCAGGCTGCATTCAGAGCTTACATGGTATATCAAGTCATAAACTGTACATAATGAATTCCTAAATATATAGATCTTGACGATTTATTGCAGCACCACTCTTTATCTGTGTTTTTTTTCTTCTATATTTTCCCTTTTCCTTCTTGTAATGCCAATCTGCGAGCACTTCCACTGTTTGAGTTGCCTTTCTTAAGGGGAGTTGATGATTTAGTATACAGCCACACATGACACATGCATGCTGCTCATTCATTATCTGTAAAAACTATAAATGCATGAATTATGAAATCCATGTCACATCATGTCATGAGAAGAACAAGTTTTCATTTATAGTTACTGATGAATAATGGCTGGAGATCCAAGTAAAATAAAAGGGCATCAAGTGGAGGTCTTAAAGCTTCAATAAGTACGCTTGGAATAATACCGAGCAATTGCTTTGAAAAACCAAATCATAATCCAGCATCTTTAATTAACGAAGAAAAATGATAAGCATTGAAAGAAGTGGAGAAGAAGGCCTAATTGATTATTATTTGCAAAAAAATTCATATCAATTAATCAGGATAGCTTTGGCATTGTTACGAGAGCTAAACTGAATGTCGTGCAGGAGAGAATGTAGATATTCATCCCATGAGTTTCCTAGGTACATTCTTGGCTGAATTGTAAGTATTTTGGTATCTATTTAAGCAATTGAAAGATATAAACATCTTTTTTTAACACTTTGAGGTTGTTATGTTGTCAGTAGACAGCATTAACGTTGGTATGTTGGGGAAGATTTAAGGGCATTTGCATGTCAACTGCGATCTGCTTCTAACTAAGATTAGCACATTGGCTTTGTGTATTAAAACAAGAGCAAATAGTCCCCTCTTTCTGGACATTCTCATGATTGTCAATCAAGTGTATTTTGTTAACTGAATGTCACCTGTTTTTTGAGTGTGACATAAGCATTCCTGAAAAATGGAAAGCACTGTGTAAGCACATTCCCGGACATTTCAGATCATCCTAAGTTCATAATTTTAGCAGATTTTTGGCCCAAAAATATGGAGCTTCTTCTTTAAGGGAACTGTTTGCAGTCAATGGATTCTTGCTATGCTATACAAGGAACGTTTCTGTTCCTGCTTTCCTTTTGACAGTTTTGCCACGTTAACTATTTTTTTAAAAAATTGCCATGTTAACTATTTGAACCTTGAATGATTTGCTCGTTCATGTTCTAGTTACAGAACTTATAATTGATTTCTGCTGTATAATTGGTAGCAGTTCTACTTTACTAAACCTAACTTTCAAATAACAGTGTCAGCAATTGGACACTACATGGTGACAGGGTCCTTTTGAATGAACATTGGGTGGCTATCTCATCAACTCCTGAAGCATTTGTGGAAATAATATTAGAATAGGAACTGCATAGCCATTCATTGCCAATTTATTGGTGATATGAACTAGCATTATTTCTTTCTTTTTTTCGGTTCTTTTGTATCATGCTTTGACATCATGTCTTGCTGATTTAATATGACATCTTGCAGGCTAGGAAAAATTTACGTCGTTTGGAAGGGACAGTGAGACTACAGAGCCTGACTCGAGACTATTCTGTTAAGAGGCAAGCTACAACAACATTGAGCCATCTTCACTCGTGGAGCAAAATACAATCTCAGATAAGAGCTCGTAGACTCTGTATGGTGACAGAAGGTCGACTCAGAAAGAAGAAACTAGAGAATCAACTAAAACTTGAGGCAAAGCTTCATGACCTAGAGGTTAGACCACCTGATCTCAATGTGTGAGGAACTGCATGACATGAAATTGTCAATAATAGGGCCAAATTTTCTTTGTAAGTGATATCTTCTTCCTTTGAAAGGCTGTGAAGTGATGACTGGGTTACTTGATTGCTTGTTGAGATTATGTCCAGAGAATTTTTTATCCTTCAGAACATACCAATTACCATTCTGATATTCTTGGTCCCTTCTGTCATTGGCGCTTTCTTGAATTTTTCTTCTGAAAACTGATTTAAAGCGTACATTCATTTTACTAATTGTCTAGGCCCCTGGTGCCCACAATTAATGTATTTGATACAGGGATCTTTCTGAATGCAATTAACTCACTTTCTCTTCAACTCTGAGCAATAGTTCAAATGGATTACAGGTGGAATGGTGTGGTGGCTCTGAAACCATGGAGGAAATTATTGCTAGGATACATCAGAGAGAAGATGCAGCAGTTAAGCGGGAGCGCACCATGGCATATGCCTTTTCTCATCAGGTTTGTTGTTCTCAATGAAGAAAAAGTAATTCTCACTACTTTGCATAACCAGGCGGATTGATATGAATTCAAATCTCATGATTTGCAGTGGAGGGCCCACTCCGGCCAGAATCATGGGCTGGGGAGTTACGAACTTTGTAAAACTAATTGGGGTTGGAGCTGGTTGGAACGCTGGATTGCTGCTCGCCCATGGGAAAGCCGTGTCCCTTCCAAGACCATTACCCCAAAGAAAGTCCAGAGTAGGCAGTCCAGCAAGGTTGGTGGAAATGTAAATCCATTGACACCAAAAACAGATGTTTCAGTCAAACCTCCTTTGGCCAATGGGAAGGGAACTACAAAGGCCCGTAGATTGTCTTACCCTACTGCTGAAAAACCAGCTGTACTTCAAGGAAGCATTAAAGCTGAGGAGTAAGACAATAAGAAAGAACAGTCGGTGGCTTAGTGCCAAGCTAATGATGGAAATAGAAAATTGTCTATTGGATTTTCCAAGTAGAAATGTTGAAATGTGAATGAAAAGCAAATTTGCTATTTATGTGTTCATATCTGATATTGTGTATGGGGGAGTGCTTTGAAAGCAGTTCATTTTGCCTGCGGTATAGAATAATTCGAAAGACCTGGATATGGAACTGACCTAGTCATTGTTTCCTCTGTCCATATTTGTTATTTTCTTTCTTTCCCTATAACGTGTAGAATGAAAGAAAGACAATATATTATTGATAATATAGATATTTGTTGGTGATCTTTCATAGAATGTTTAAGGAGGCTATTATTTCTATTTTTCACTCTCTCCTCGTATGTTTGTTTTTTGCCAGCGTGCTGAGATGAGTAATACAGCATGCAGGCCTTGAATTTTGAACAAGAAGGGAAAAACCATAGGGCAACCCATTCCAATTACAGGCAATAAAACTCTATTTATGTAATTCTTGCAATTTTGAGTATATTGCTATAGTAATTATGTTGTTTGTTATGAACATGGGAATCCATGCACGAGACAGGAGTGGGTGCACTGACTGAGGTGGGATGTATCACAAAACCTGGATATTCAAGATCCTTTTTTTTTTTTTTGTCTAATCCGAGTGTTAGTTAAATCGCAGGTTTTCATGAGGAGGATTGTTAAATTGCTCTCAAATTCTGTCCCTTTGCTGTTAATAGAAAAAGGGCAAGAGACAGAAAATTTGATAGCAATTTAACACAATTCCCAGAGAAGAAAGGAGGAATGAATCTCGAGCATAGAATATGATTGTTTACTCCAATCGTGGAAAGTTGGCCTAAGAAATCTCCAAATAACAACTTCTGTTTGTTTAGAAAGAGGAAAAGAAACCCACTCAGGGATTATATTTCTCCCAATCCTACTATCTCCGACCTGCAATTATCCAAACACAGTAAAAAATGGAGACTTTCTCAAGTCAATATCTGTTTATACCTTATCCTACAAGTAACCAACTATAACTTTAACGTTTATCACAATGAATAAGTTTTAAGACTGATAAATATTAATATTATAAAATCTCAAATCATTTCATTTAAAATGATAAGTTCAAATAACTCCATTTTTTTCCTGGCCATATCTCCCGTTATCGCCTCTGGTTACTCTCTCTCTCTCTCATATGTTTTTGTAAGGGTTCTATTGTAATAGACTGTAAAAGATGGAAATGGAAGATAGAGGTGCTATGTAAATGGTAGAGAAATGAAATGATAGACAGAGTGTTTGATAAAATGGCACTGAAAATTCAGGATGCCAATAGGGCACTTAGAGGGATCCCTTAACCTCCAAAAGATGACAAGTCCACAATGATTTTTCCGATGATTCTTCTCTGTGATCAGGACGTGCATAAAAGGGTTGCAGCCATAACAAACTAATCTAATGGCAGTGCAACACATGGAAAGCAAAATAACAGAATACAAATGCGATGGAAAGCAAATAACAAACTGAAGGAATTAATAAAAGATAAACGACAAGTAGTTTTTATTAATAAACTCAACCGAACGACTAGTAGCCTTCCTCTCCAAGTGACGCCTTTCTCATCTTCAACTTAAACGGTGTGCTTCATCTTAAACGTTGCTTTTTGAGTTCCCATGCCTTAACTACTTTAGATCCTCACTTCATCCCGACAGAACCTTAAGTTCTCTCTCAGCCCTCTCTGTATTGTCTTCCTCTTCTTCTCCAGAGGGCCCCCTAACAGTTTTATAAGTACTGTTGCATGATGAGGTGATAAATTCATGAAGGCTATAAATATATATATATATATATATATATGAAATGTAAACATGTATGTATCCAAACTTTGGATATGAGTGCTAACTGCAAAAACCCATGATTAAAAAAAAAGGAAACATGTTGGGAGTTAATTAGGTTTGCCCTTAACTCGACAGTCCATCCGTGGACGAGTTGATCGGTGATAAAAAAAAAAAAAAAAGCCCTTGCGCTCAGTTGAAACTCTTATCAAGATCTTTCCTTGTCAACGTTGTAAATTAAACATGCTTCTTGAATCCAATTAAGGTTAGGGCTCGTTTGGATGTATAGAGCAACTCAATTCACTCCACTTTTAGGCTACTTTCAACATCCAAACAAGTGTAGGTCGTCAAGTGAGTGTAGTTCAGGTTTGAACTTGGTCCCACAACTGACAAACCCACTTTTACCTAAAACCATGAATTGTTAATAGCGTCGGAACTCAAACTGAAAGGGACTGTATGGGTTCCTTATGCCAAAGCTACAACTGACAATGACTGGGCCCCACAAGTGAGTGCAGTGCAAGTTTACACGTGTTGGCTGGGCCCACAACTCAAACCCACATCTGACATATGTTCCAAGGCACCAGAATGAAGTGCAAGCTTGTAGAATTTTTTTTTTCTTTTGCAAGTTTGACGCACTTGAAGGGAGACAACAATATCAGGTGAAGAGTACGGATACATGGTGGGCCTCAATTATTTCACAATTTTCTATAAATATATCTAAATTCATTTTAACATCCAAACACACATAAACTCATCTTAAGTGGACCCCACAAAACCCATTCAACCATCTCAACTCATTATTATTCATAAAAAACTCAACTCAACTAAATTCAGTCCAACATCCAAATGCAACCCAAGGTCGGCGCCGTCCTAACCGAGTAATCCTAAAGACTTGTATGGACACTAAAATTTTTTTAGAATATACATAAATAATAATGAAATAATTTGCTAGTAATAATAAAATAGTTTAAATTAAAATATTTTATAGAATATTGAGAAATGAGAGAAAAAGTTGAATAACAATATAATAAAGTTAAAAATTGCTTGAATATTATTTTTATTTTGAAATTTTAAAAAAATTATAATATTTTTATGTTTTATTTGAAAGTTTGATAAAGTTGTAATAATTAGGTAATGATTAAATTAAATATTAAAAAATAAAAAATATATTGTATTTGAGTGATATTTATGATGAGAGAGAGTACTCAATGTAGAAGAATCCAGAAGAATAAAATGTGTTATTGTATTTGATCAGAAAAGTAAAAGTATTATATATATTACAATCTGTAACACCTTAACTACGGTGCACGTGCTACAGGTGATCAAGAAGATTAAAAATAATCTTCATAGACTAATAGCCCCCCTCAAGCTGGAATATGTAAATTAAGCCTGAATATGTAAATTAAGCCTAAAGGTTTGGTAAAAAAATCACCTAATTGATGTTCAGAAGAAACATGCAAAGTAACTACAATCCCAACTTGAATCATGTCTCTAAATAGATGAAAATCTATCTCAATATGTTTAGTCCTTTTGTGAAAAACAAGATTAGCAACAATATGGAGAGCTGTTTAACTATCACAATACAATATAAAACATGAAGAAAAAGTAACTCCAAAATCAACAAACAATGCAATAAGCCATTTTATTTCACAACAAGCAGAAGCCATGGAACGATACTCAACTTCAGTTGATGATCTAGAAATAATCACTTGCTTTTTAGACTTCTAGAAAATCAAGGAATCACCAGCAAAGATGCAGAAACCAGTAACAGATCTGCAGGAGTCAGGACACGTGGCCCAATCTAAGTCACAAATTCCTTTCAACTGAAGATGAACTGGAAAAAACAACCATTAATCAGCAGTAGCCTTAACATATCTAACCACTTTAAGAGCAGCATCATAATGTGATTGTCGGGGTTGATCCAAAAACTGACTCAAAATATTTACAGAAAAAGAAATACCAGGCCGAGTAAGTGTCAAATAAAGAAGACGACCAATTAAACTTCTATAAGAAGCTGGATCATCAAGTAAGGGACCAGTAGAATCTGTTTTGGACAACTGTAAATTCTGATCCATAGGAGAAGTAGCAAGCTTACCAGCTAAAAGACCAGAATCAGATACAATTTTAAGAGCATATATCCTTTGAGAAAGGAAAATACCATTTGCAGATCTTGCCACCTCAAGACCCAAAAAATACCTCAAAGTTCCAAGATCTTTCAACTTAAAGTGCAAATGAAGGAAAGCTTTAAGATCAACAATAGATTGTGAGTTGTTAGAACCAATGACTATATCATCCACATACACCAAAAGTGCCACAAAAGAATCACCAAAATTCTTTGTGAAAAAAGAATAATCAGATTTAGATAGATTAAAGCCATAAGCAATCAAGGTGGGGAAAAACTTAGAAAACCATTGGCGAGAGGCTTGTTTTAAGCCATACAAAGACTTGAGCAGCTTGCATACTCGAGAATCTCCAAGTTTAGAAAACCCAGGTGGCAAGTTCATGTAAACTTCTTCATCTAAATTCTCATGAAGAAAAGCATTGTTTACATCTAATTGATGTAGTTCTCCATTGTAAATGGCAGCAAAAGCAACAAAACAACAAACAGTAATAAGCTTTGCAACAAGGGAGAAAGTGTCAAAATAATCAATGCCCTCACGTTGAGTATAACCTTTTGCAACTAACCAAGCCTTATACCTCTCTAAAGTGCCATTAGATTTCAATTTGCACTTGTAAACCCATTTACAACCAATAGGCTACTTGCCAGGAGGTAAGTCAATTAAAACCCAAGTTTTATTTACTTCAAGAGTACTGATTTTAGCTGCCCATTGCATCCCTCCAATGAGGATGTTTGATAGCTTGATGGAAAATTTTAGGTTCATAAAGAGAATCATTAGAAGAACATAAATGTGTGTATGAGGGAGAAAATTTGGAATATGACAAGTATGAAGAGATAAGATACATTGTACCTGGACTGGAAAAACCCTCAACCAAAGAAGAAGAAAGAGTAACTTCATTATTAGAAATCAAAGAGCAATGATAATGCTGCAAGTAATCATGTGGTCTTCTATTTCTTGTAGATTTTCGGGTAGGAATAGAAGCAAGATCATTTTCTGATGTATCATGAGTATGAGATAATGATGGAGAAATATCTGATGGAAGATTCATAACAACTTTAATAAAGGATTTGGTACGACAAGATCAGGTTGAGAGGATGAATAAGGTAGGATATCAGATGAAGGATGTGTAGAACGATGATCTGGTTTTCAAGGAAAAATGGTCTCATGAAAAATAACATCTCTGAAAATGATGATTTTGTGAGTTGGATATTATATAGTTTATACCCTTTTATACCAGCTGGATAATCGAGAAATACACAAGCTTGAGCTCGAGCAGAAAATTTAATAGATGAACTACCAAGATTGGATGCATAACAAAGACATCCAAAAACTTTAAGATAATTATATTGAGGTTTAACAGAAAATAATATCTCATATAGTAATTTATTGGAAAGAACTGGTGTTGGTATTTTGTTCATAAGATAAATAGCAGTTAAAACACAATCACTGCAAAAATTTGAAGGAATATGAGATTGAAATTGAAGGGCTTGAGTAACATTTAAAATGTTTTGATATTTCCTTTCAACAATGGCATTCTATTGAGAAGTATATACACAACTAAGTTGATGTATAACTCTTTTATTAGCAAAGAAAGACTTCATGTCGAATTCCAAAGCATTATCACTGTGAACATTTTTTATTTTGGAATTAAATTGAGTCTCAACAAAGGAAAAAAAAACGATAGTATATAAGAACAAGTTTCAGATTTAGATTTAAGTAAGTATATCCAAGAACACCTACTAAAATCATCTACTATAGTTAAAAAATATTTGAAGTCATTATAAAATGGTATAGAAAAATGACCCCATACATCACAATGAACACTCTCAAACACAGATTTTGAAGTGGATGTGCTTAAAGGAAAAGGAAGTCATTTTTGTTTGGCAATGGGACAAATATCACTATGAGTATTATGCTGATATGTGAAGTTGGACAAATCAGAAGCTATATCATGTAATTGAGAGGCAGAAATATGTCCAAGACGATAATGTCAAATGTAAGAATTGTTTCTAACAGAATTACAGTAAGGAAATGAATCAATAGAAATATATTTACAAGAAACAGAAGTGGTGCCTAGCACTTGCAATAAATGGTATAATCCTTGTGATCGCTTAGCTACTCCAATCGTCCTCCAATTGGAGATGTTAACGTCGTGTTTGGCGCTCAAGTTCTAACAATTCAGGTCTTCCACGATAGGCCCTGCACAGGGAAGAATGTAATAAGACTTTGAGAAGGCGGCCTTGAGGGCAGGGAACCTCCGATACCAAAGTTAGTAAATGCACTTGGAGTGTAGTAAATAAGTAAGGAAGTTTAGGGATCAGAGAGAGTTTTCTCGTACCTAGGATCAACTATTTATACTACGAGTTTGAAGAGCAGATCATGCCTGTTACTATGAGGTTCGGGTTTCTCATACTGTTCATTTTGTCAGAATCTTTAAATGCGAAGTGGCTCTGCGACGGCCCCATTAATGTGGCATGTCTTCTGGGTGGCGGAGCCATTAATGCAACGTGATTCTCCAATCTTCTCTTCTTGGTCTGTCTTTCTCTTAGTTCGTTCATGCTTTCTCAGTCAATAGACCAACGATCCTCCATATGTCACAACTGCCTTGTGGGCGAGCACTTGATGACTAGACACTACCCGAGGGACCTCAGATCGACGAGTCTCATCCTCTGCTGCACCATCCCTCCTACAAGTCACGTACAAGGAATTCTCCTAGTGGGCCGGATTTGTGACTTTTCATCCCAGGCCGGACTTGGCTAGGCCTCTTAGGCCTTAGGGGGAAAATCCTCTTACAACTGCCCGATTAATTCTCATCGGATGAGTACGGTGGAAATTTTATCATGAGGTTCCGGAGTACTCTAAACTTTATAATTCTTCCTCCCAAGGCTGAGTACTCTAACTGTCACCTTCTTTTATAAAACATGGGAGTGGGCCCTGACTTGCTCCCATTACTTTACGATTGTCCTGCCATTCTTGTCCTTTCAATTTTTCTTTTCTTCAACCAGTCTCCTCTATTAATTCACGTTCTAGCAGTGATGGCTTCCGAAAGATTTGTTCAACAACATTCCTGCTGATGTCGGGATAGTGTTTTTGGGTAATGGATTGCGCTTGTCTACTGACAAGCCCACATTGGCTTATTTAGTCTTCACCAATCGAGTGCTGGAATCCATTGCCTTTGAAGTTCCTGGCCCCGACGAGGGCGCCGTTGATACAGAGGGCCACTCTAATAAGGTAGCCATATATCCTTCTATGTTCTCGTGCAGCTTGAGACTGCCATTTCCTCACCCCATCCACGACCTTTTGGACTACCTTGGTTTGGCATCTTCTCAATTGCACCCAAACATCTGGCGGTTATTGATTTGCTGCAACATTATCTAACGGCGAGTTTTGTTGGAATCCTACTTGGAAGAGGTGGACCTTATTGGCCGCGAGTTTTTTCTTGCCATCAGAGTGTTGCGCCTAAAGGAGAATGTGTGCAGCATTAAGGCATCTCATGCCCTAGTTACCTTGGAGCAACAGTATCTCAAGGTAAAAGACTAGTCCCCTAAGTTCTTCTTTGTTTCTGGCTGTGGTTGGGAGTTTTCAGTGGGCCAAGTGAACCACTGGGAGTTTTCCACACGAATAGATTGGGTAGAGGTTCCGGAGGATAGGGTCGTGCATCCGACAACCACTCCTTATGAATCGACGCATCTTGCAATCGTGAAAGAATGCGTGCAGAAACATCACAACGATGTCCGTTCTGAGGTCCTCCTTTCTGAGGAGAGTCTGGATAGTTCTCGGCCTCCCTTGGGACACCTTTCTTCCGGTGATAGGTCAATGGTTATGCGGCCACAAGTTGCTCCATTCTAGAAGCATTCCTCGGACCTTCTTACTCCAGATAAAGGGAAGAAAGCCTGTTGGGAGGGTGTTCAAGCTCAGGACAGACCTATTCCCTGGCTTCCAGACACTTCGACGCAGGAAATTACTACTTTGGAAGTTAGCCATCTGATTACTGAGGCAGCCCCTATGCTAGTTGTAACGAGCGAATCGGCAGGTAGTTCCCCTGTGGTGCCTCTTCCCGCGACGATTAGTGAGGCACTTAGGTTGAGGCTGAGATGGGCAACCTCGTCAAAAGTATATTTGCGTCTTCCCCTCCCGAGGAGGGGCATCATTCTTTTTCTTGAATCTCTCCCCCTTCCTTATCTCATTCTGTCATTGGGAGTCACTCTCTCAAGGCAGCCGATAAGGGAGGGGGGAGGTTTTTCCAGCAACTGCCTGGAAGCAGAAGATCACGCAGGAGGTCAATCTCCTCTAGTCATCGAAGTTCTTGGGAGCTCGGTGGATCCTGTTGCAAATCCTTTTGTTCAGGCCAACGATGGTCCGAGGAGTCTGATCATTGACCCGCTTGCTCAAGTAGAGCCTTTCACAGGTGACGATTTTGTGGGTGATGTCAATGGTTAGGGTTTGTAGGAGAAGTCACTCACCCAGGCTGAATATCTGTTAACAGATGAATCTCTTCAGGACGCTACAATCAGCCCCCTCCCGGGGTGCTTAAATGAGGACCCAACCGCTCCCCCTGAGGTTTCTGGAGAGCTTTCTAAATTTGTCAATCTTGTGGAGGTCCTTCCTTCCTTGTCTCAGCTGGCCATGGAAGGGAGCCTGGAGGAAGCTATTGGCTAGGTTGTCGAATGCATATCATCTTTCTTCCATGAGGTTTGATTGTTCATTTCCCGCCTTTTACTTTTTTTCTTCATACCTCTTCCATTTTTCTTAGTATTGCCTTTATGTCATCAAGGCACTTCTCAGCTTGTGGTCTTTATCGTGGACGATCAGGAGGCAGCCGCTCAGGAGAGTTTGGACTGCGCTCGCAAAAACAGGGAAAAGGAGGAACAACTGAAATCTGAACTTGAGAATACGAGGCTCGACTTTTCAAGCGAGCGCAAGAGGTTGAAGAAGTTGGAGCATCATCACTGGAAGCACAAGTAGAAGTGGGAAGAGGAGATGACCCAACTGGAGCAACTCAATCAAAGTCTCCAGGTTGACCTCTCCTGAGAGCAGAAGGAGAAGAGGCAGTTGCAGGAAGAGATTGACCTGTTAGGGCAGTTGCACACAAATCTCCAGGATGCCAACCTCTCCCTATACAAGCAGTTAAGGTGGTTCCTAACGCTTAGTGAAAGGGCGTTTGAGCACAGGATTAATGAGGGCTGCAAATTGATGTAGTCATTTCTTCTTCAGAGTTCGGAGCTGCATTCAAGTTCTTTCACCAGGTACCTTCAACGACTTGCGTCTGGTGATATCCCTACCAGCAAGGCATCCTTTAAATCCAACAGCAATCTAAGGAGGGAGAAGATGATGACTGCTTTTGTACCCTTACCAGTGTTAGTAGATCAAGCCAACCTTGTTCCTATGGCCATCGAGTTAGGCAACCAGGCTTCTGTTGCTGCTAAAATCGGTGTTCTTGCCACTAAAACATAGGGATTTTATACATCTCATTGTACTTTCTCTCTCTTTTTTTTTTTGAAACATGTATCTGCACTTTGCTGTTCAACGGCTTGTACATAGAAATACACTGATTAATGCACATATATTTGCTTGTTAGGCCTTTGCCTCTCTTTTCCTTTCTTCCTTATTGTCGTGTGGCCGAACTAGGAACATGGGTAAAGAGGTCTACAAAGCCCCCATCTACCCTTTTAGCGGGTCACGTTAGGCTTGTTTGTCCTCTATGTCACGTTAGCTCCTGGAATACGGTTGTTGTTGTGGTCGTGCCTTTGTGTTTCTCTCGACCTACCTCACTGGCGTCTTTCGCTTCGTTAGTGAAGACTCCGCTGATGGAGGTTTTTTTCTTCAGGTGGCCAAGTGCTGACTCGCACTCCTCTGCGAATGGGATAAGGCAACCTTCTAGGCATACCTTTCCTTTTCGCTTCATAGGGAGGTGAGTTGTTGAGTTACTGTTTAGTAGAGTCAATATGCCGATTGAAACTTGTGGAATTTCTCGCCACAAAAAATAATTGCATTAGTGAACATAATTCATACAAGTTTTAAGGCCGAAGTGTTTAACTGTTGCGACTGACCCATGTTGACTTCCAGGATGGCCTGCCTCATTGATTATTCGGCGCTCCTATGCTAGAAAACACTTAGATAGAGTAAATTCCTTATAGTATGGTTACCCCACTAATTCTTTCTGGATGATTTCGGGAAGAATTCTTCTTACGCCCTATCAACTTCCCTGCTTGTTCGGTCTCATGCTAGGTGACGGTTTGTATTTTACTTACAATGCGATATAGTGCCAGTTACGTTTCTACATTAAATGGCATCTCTTCGATTTCTGCGTTATGACTTCGTTCTTTACTAGCATTAACTCTGCCTGTTATATCAACATATACGTTCAGCGGCGACTGCGATAATCGAGGGATTCTGGTTCTCTAGGAAGGGACACGTAGTGTCCCGTGGCAATTCGTGCAGTTATGACACTTGGGAAAGTCAAGTGCCCACCCTGCCTATATAAGGATCTTTCTCCCAATTAAAATTTCCATCATACTCACTTCTGCCTTTCTTTTCTTCTGAAGTTCTTTCGTATTGTTTTCCTATCATCCATTGTTCTGATAGATTCTTCACATCCTAGTGGGCGACAGATCCTTTGGTGGTGCTCAAGCCATTGCTGGTAATGGCAGTCCATGTGTTGGAGGGTGGAGCCACACATCCTCTGTTGTTGGGGTTTCGGACCCTTCGTTCTCGTTGTCACCATTTTGCTTACGGGGTTGAACTTCAAAAACTTCTCTCCACTGATGCCAGCATCCGAACTTGTTGCCTGCTTGTTCATGGTGGAGAAGTGTTTTTGTTGCAATGGTGAATGGCTTGATCACCGTGGTGGCCACCATTCGTCCTGTAAGTCATTCTCAATGTTGAAACTAGCTCCGAGATGTTATGATTCTTGGCGCTATCTTCATCGATGTTTACAACACAGACAACTATAGTTTACTATTTGGTTTCCTTGTGCCCGAGAGCACCTTTCCACTTGAACACTTCTTCTCCTTGGAGCCCGTGTGACTATATGCGGCCTTATGGTGTAACTTGTCCATTGTAGTCCTACAGCTTAGTGATGTAATTTTTCTTTTGTAGTCTAACTTCGTGATGTAATATGTTCCTGGCCACTTCATGATGTAATTTGTTTTTGTATTTCAGCTTCATGATGTAATATGTTCCTGGTTACTTCATGATGTAATTTGTCTTTTGTAATGCTGCATAGTTAATAAAATGATTTTATATATCCAACTGTGTCATTCCCGCATTTTTGTGTTGCATTGTTTCTGACTTTCCTTGCTGTATTGTTTATATGTTTTCCTTGTTGCATTTCTTCTCGCACTTCCTAGCCTTTTTTTTTTGTAATCCTGCATAAGTAATAAAATAATTTCACGTATTTGGCTATACCTTCTCCCTTTTTTCCTTGTTTGTTGGTACTTTGTACAACCTCTTTTTGCGGCACTTTTCTTATTTTTTATAGAGTTTTCTTTTTTCGGGTAGTCGTAAGACTTAGAACTGCACTCCATTAGGGAAGGGTCGGGCTACCATAAGTTAGCCTGGCCCTTTTTGGTTCCCCAAGGAGGAAACCTCTTCGGACTATTGTTAGGGCAGTCCACTCTTTCACCGCGATAGGAGTTGTGGAAAGTTTTTCGGGTCGTTTCGTGGGCGAAGGCCGCTTTCCTCTACAGGAGGGGCAAGGTCACTCTTAGGTCGACCTTCCCCTTTTTGGGTCCCGTAAGGAGGTAAGTTGTTCGGACAGTCTATTACTGGACTCTCTCCTGCTCATTGATATCATAGGAAAAGATAACGCTTTGAGTCAGGCTAGTGCTAGAGCCACTATTCACTTGTAGTGGAGGTCGGGGTAAGTTTTCGTGTCACCGTGAGGGCAAAACCCGCTCTCCTCTGCAGGAGGGATAAGGCCACCCTTGGGCCGACCTTTCCTATAGCATCTCACGATGTGGTAAGTTTTTGGGACAATTTGTTACTATACTTGCTCTATCCTGTTGACACTCATGAGGAAGAAAAAAATTTCTGATGTCGGGTAGCTGAGGACTAACCCGCACTCCATCGCGGGAGGAACAAGACAACCTTAAACCTAATTTTCCCGATAGCATCCAGTGGGGAGATAAGTTTGGACATCAGTTGGCTGACTCGTTCTCCTCTACGGAAGGGATAAGGCCATCCTTGAGATGACCTTTCCCTATAGTATCCCCCGGGGAGGTAAGTTTTCAAGCAGTCTGTTACTGGACCCGCTCCCGCTCGTTGATATTACAGGAAATGTAAGTGTTGGGTCAAGATGGTGCTAATCTTACTCTTCATTGCAATGGAGGTCAAGGTAATGTATTCGGGAGGGCTGTGGGCCAGTCCCGCTCTCCTATATGGGAGGGATAAGGCCACCATTGGGCCAACCTTTTCTTATAGTGTCCCACGATGAGGTAAGTCTTTGGGCAATTTTTTATTGAACTCGCACCTGCCAGTTGACGTCCACAAGGAAGGTAAGTTTTCTCTTCGGGTCGCCATCAGCTAACCCGCTCTTCATCGTGGGAGGGATAAGGCAACCATTAGGCCTATATTTTCCTATGGTGCCCCGCGATAAGGTAAGTTGTTGGTGACCTTGTCACTGTGGATCTTTTTAGCCGCATTTTTTTTTGTTAGTTCCATATTGGTAATGCAAGAGCTCGTTGCAGATATTTTGTGTTGCCCTGATATTTTGCATTTTATTAAGTAAAAAGGAATGTACAAGTTCAATGCTGAGACATTACAAAATTTAAAGGGACCAGGTTCCTGCTCTGGGGAGGTCGTCACCCATCCTCTTCTCTAAAGCCGCACACCATCCCTTCCCCCTAGAAACTGGGCAAGGCGGACCACAGATGGAAGCCTGCCATTGTTTCTCTGGTGGTACACGGCCAATTTTGTCTTCTTGGCATCACCCAAGGCGGGTTCTTCATCTTTCTGTTTCAGCTCCTGCATGTAGTACTCCCTTGCTAACACCTGCTTCCCCGGACTTCCTCCACTCCCTGGGGAGTGGAAAATTTTATTTTGAGGTGGTAGGTCGACGTGACAGCCCTTAAGCAGTTGAGGGTGGGATTGTCGATGATGGCGTTATATGCTGATGGAGATTTTACCACTGGGAAGTTGACCAAAACAGGGGTCATGCAAGGACTACTCCCCACCAGGACGGATAATGTGATGGTTCCTGCTAGCTGGACAATACCTCCGGAGAAACCTTTTAAGGGCATGAAGGTGGGTAGCAAACGGGAGGTCTCAATACCCATCTTGACGAAGGCTTCCCAGAATAGTATGTCTACAGAGCTCTTGTTATCAATAAGAATTCTGTGGGTGGTGAAGTTGGTGATGAGCATGGTGACCACCAGGGCATCGTCGTGGGGGTACATGACCCCTTCTTTATCGGCCTTGTTCCTGTTTCTTTAAGTACAAGGTCTCCAATTTTGAATACTCTCGAATGCACTCGTTTGTTGAAACATCGCTCAGCCTTCCTTTTGTTGGCAGACTTGTTCATGTATTCGAGAGCGAGATTATCGAAGTAGGGTCACCCATTTGTTGCTTGGCAAGATGATACTCAGCCAAGTACTCCTCATAGTATTGGGTCCGCCTAACATGCGCTTTCCGTCCCGACGAGGTGATGCCCTCGCCCTCGAACCCTCCTGCTATGGTTCGAATTTCCCCAAAAGGGGGCTGCTAATTTGGTGGCGACCGGGGGGGGGGGGGGGGGGGGATCTAGTGGTGGCCCCCTATCAGCCTTTGAGGGTTGTTTTCCCATCGGTGCAGGTCACCCCAATCTCGGCTCCTTTTCCTCGATCTTTTCCTTGGCTCTTGCACTTGTCTCCTGGCCGGGGAGTGGCGGCACCCCTGTCATTCTTCATATTCCTTCCTCCCTCCCGAGGAACGACAATCATCGGTGTTGTATGAGGTGGACCGATGGTACGTTCAGTATCGGCACATTACTCCCTGGTCATCCTCCATTTGAATAGTGAATGTGGGCGGTCGTACCATGTCCCGAGTCCCTTCGTTAGGACTTCCTCTCGTCACTTCTCTTGGGAGTCCCTTTCCCCTTTCTCATGGGATTTGGCATTAGCTGGGGCCTTCCCCTTTCTTTTCGCACTCTATTTCCTTCCTTCGTGGCTTGGTCAACACTTGGAAAGAGTCTTCCGCGTTGATGAAACTATCAGCCTGGTCCATGAATTCCCACAACGTCGCAAGAGTCCACCTAGCCAGCTTTTCCATAAACTGGGAGCGCGGGCAGACGCCTTCTAGGAGTGCTGCCAAGGTGATCTTCTCTTCTTGATCATCGACGGTCATGCGCTCTTTATTGGCCCCGTTTGTTTTCTATTGAGGAGGTACGCGGTAGGGCGTCGCCTCCTCTGACTAGACATGAATTGGGTTAGGAACAGTCTGGCTAGCTCGCCGAAGCTGCCCACTGATTTAGGTGCTAGTCACCCAAACCATACAAGTGCTGACCCTTTCAGGATCAGCGAGGACGCCCTGCAAGCAATTTTCCAGGGAAACCATGCAACGTCATGTGAGTTTTGAAGGTTTTTAGGTGCTCAAGAGAGTCCTTGCTTCCATCATACGTCTCCATAGCGGGGCCTCTGAACTTCGGTGGCAAAGGGAATGCCATTACCTCTTCAGTATAAGGTAGTACTGTGCTTGTGAGCAATTAGTCCACCGTCGGCAAAGTACCCACTTTCCACGCTATTTCTTCGTACTTCCCCTTGAGGTTGCGAAACTCATCCTATATGTGTTTTTGCTCCTCTTCCTTCTTGAGTCCCGCTTGCGTGTTTCGGGACCCCACTTGCTCAGTGTCATTGGCTTCCTAGCCCTCTTGGTTGCGTTGGGGTTTCTGGAGTTCTATGTTCTCTTTGCGGAGTGTTTCCACCTCTCCAGTCAGTTTTTTCACCCATTCCTCCATGGCTTTTAGCCTTACTTCAATGGCATATCCCACATTTCTCCTGAGTTGTTCGGAATAGGTTGTCGCAAGCATGATAAGGACACGCAAGATCTATTACAATCTCACAGACGACGCCACTGTTAATGTCGTGTTTTGCATACCTTTGGGCCAAGCTCCAACAACTCAGGTCTTCCACACTAGGCCCTGCATATGGAAGAATGTAATGCGGCTTTGAGAGGGCGGCCTTGGGGTCGGGAACCTTCAATGCCAAAGTTAGTAAATGCACTTGGAGTGTAGTAAATAAGTAATGAAGTTTAAGAATCAGAAAGAGTTTCCTTATACCTGGGATCAGCTATTTGTATTACAAGTTTGAATAGCAAATCATGCCTATTACTATGAGGTTCGTGTTCCTTGTATCATTCATTTTGTCAGAACTTTTAAATGCTCCGTGTCTCTGCAACGGCCCCATTAATGTGATGTGTCGTCTGGGTGGCGGAGCCATTAATGTGGCGTGGTTCTCAAACATTCTCCTCTTGGTCTGCCTTTCTCTTAGTCCGTTCATGCTTTCTCTATCAACAATAGATCAACGATCCTCCGTATGTCACGCTACTATTTGGGCGGGCACTTGATGATTGAACACTACCCGACGAGTCTCATCCCCTGCTACACCATTCCTCATACATGTCATATACAGGGGATTCTCCTAGTGGGCTGGATTTGTGACTTTTCATCCCAAGCCGAGCTTAACTAGGCCTCTTAGGCCTTAGAGGGGGAAATCCCTTTACAGGAGAAGTCCTGAATATAACAAAAGTCATGCAAGAATAATAGAAAACATGATAACTGTGAAACTAATTTGCTAACTAAAATGAGATTGAAAGTAAAATCTGGAACATAAAAAACATCAATTACAACAAAGGAATCAAAGTCTAATTGTGCCCATATGTGTGATTTGAGTATATGACCCATTAGATAATTTCACATAAATGTTGACAGAAAGTAAGATTCGACTCTGTAAGTGTGCATACGTCTCATTAAGACCTAGCAAAAACTGTAGAACATAATCTTCCTGTTGAAAATTAACCATTTTCTTTATAGCTCCACATGAACATGGAGGCATAGGACAGAAATGAACCATCTCTTCATAGTAACTTTTCAAATGGGTAAAATAAGAACTTACAGATGAATTTTCTTTAGTCAAAGAGGCAATATTCTTTCAAATTTGAAAGATACAAGGTTGGTTGCTTTGCGCAAACCTCTCCTTCAGGTCATTCCACATCTCCTCGACAAAGTCGATGTATATAACAGAGGCAGCAATTTCCTTCGACATGGCCATTAAGCAGCCATGATAGAACAACCGTGTTACACCGGCTCTACACGTTGTGCATCGGATCAAAGGTGAGAGGTGGTGGTAGAGCACCATTGACAAAGCAGAGTTTGTTCTTGACAATAAGTGCCATGGACATGGATCAATTCCATGTGAGGTGGTTGTCTCCGTTGAGCAGTTGGGAGACGAGAATTGCTCCTGGATGATCACCGTGCTAGAGATAACAGATTGGAATAACTCTCAGATGCGAAAGAAGTGGAAGGTAAAGCGTCAGAGGCATTAGCCATGAGAAACGGTGTTGAGAATGCTTAGGGTTAGGGTTAGGGTTTCTTTTTGTCTAATACCATGATGAGAAAGAGAAAGAGAGAGTACTCGGTATAGAACAATCCAAAAGAATAAAATGTGTTGTTATATTTATTCAAATAAGTAAAAGTATTATTTATATATATATATATTACAATTTGTCACACCTTAACTACGGTGCACGTGCTATAGGTGATCAAGAAGATTAAAAATAATCTTTATACACTAATACTTTAGAAATAAAATATATGAGAATACGTCAAAATACTTTATTACCCAAATTAGCCTTAATATTTCCTATTATTGATAAAGATCTATAACAACAATATTCTCATATCACTTTCTCAGTTGGCTTCGTGGACAAATCTTGGTATAAACCAAAATAACAAATAAAAAAATAAAACTCAAAAACCTCCTTATTATATCCAAACTGTACCAAAGCTAAAACTTGTTTCCGCTGTGTTTTATTTGAAGGGATACACATGGACTCTTGGCGAATAAAATCTCAAATAAGCCAGAGGGAAAAGTATATTTCTTGAGCGGAATCATCCTCATTACCATAAATATATATTTACCCTAGAAAAAATAAAACATGGTCGAGACTTGAGTAGCTGTAAAAGGGAATTAAAATGTAGTTCGATACGTGTTTCGTGTGTGTACACATATATAAATATATATATATATATATATATATATATATATTATAACTATCTATATAAAAGGTTGCGTAAATAATGTTTTTTTAATCAGATCAATAATTGTACACATTGTCCTTTCTTTTGTAGGAACTAGGGTATTGGGCCTAGCTATTCTCATCAACTCAGTCCCTGTCCCAACTTCTAGAGGAATGCTTGTGACATTACTGATCATCGTTTCTTTTTACAATTTTTTTTAATTTAACTCATTTTATTTTATTATTATAATTTTTTAAATTTTTATATAAAATAAAATAAATAATTTAATTTTTTTAATTTTAAATTAAAAATAACATTAAATATATATTTTAATAATATTTTATTCAACTTACTTTTAACTTTTTCAACTCATCTTATTTTATTTTATGTATAAAAATAACGATAGTGTCTAATAAAATTTTGGTTAATTTTTATTTAAATGATATGTATTAGAGTAGTTAAAATTTTAAGGCTTTATTTTTTACCTATAGTAAGTTTGTTCATTTTTCTAAATTTGACCAACTACTTTATCTCTAAAATAATATTTTATTTTAAATTATTTTTATTGGTTTTTCAAAATTATAAATGTGAATATTAGGTAGAAGAAAGGTTAGTAAAAATTGTATATGTGATTGTTGGGTGTAAGAAGGGTTGATAAAATATGTTTATTGGATAATTAGATTGAGGAAAAAAATAGTTGAAAAACGATAATTTAAGTAAAAATTAAATTATAATTAATATATAGAGTGTATTTGCAAAATTAAAAATTAAAAAAATATTATTAAAATATATAATATTATATTATTATTTTGATTTTAAAATGGATAGTCTAATGTGAATTAGTTTCTTCAATGGCTTTGGCTTTAACCAAAACCTCAATTTTTAAAATAAGTTTGGGGCTTCAAATGACACACAAAATTATCATCTGATATCATTTTATCTCATCTCATTTTATTTCCAAATATAATTCAAATATAAAATTTTTAAACTATTTATTACAATTTTTTCAAACTTTTAAATAAAAAATAAAAAACAATTCCAACTTTTTCAAATTTTCAAGAAAAAATAATATTATAAAACTATATTCTTATAGTATTTTAACTTTATAATATTTTTTATTCAATTTTTTCTCTTTCATTTTTTAAAATCTAAAAAATACACAATTCAAATTATCTCACTATTATTTATAAATAGATAGCACTACAACCATCGCTAGTAGCTCCCGCTAGGAGATACCACTAGCTATTTTGATGTGTTTTTTTTTTTTACATGTATTTTTTTAACACTTTTCAATATAGTTTTTTTAAAAAATCCACAATATGATTAAAAAATATTTCTTTAATCACGAAGTAAAAAAAGTAAAAACAAAAAAAAAATGCCAGATTTGTTTTTTAACGTTTTGTTTAGAAATTTGAAAAACTAATGATTAGTTTAAAAAATTATAATAATTAATTTAAAAATATTTATATTTAAATGATGTTTAAAAAAAATAAGATGTAATAAAATGAAATAAGATAGAATGAAGATTATTTCTAAAGAAAATGCTAATTGAATCAATAAAATTGATTGATAAAAATAACCAATTGACTATTTTATGTTATTCTTATTTTTAAATTTTAGTTAATGATTAAAGATGTGAATATTAATAACTTGATTTTTTTTTTAAATTTTCTAAAAATATTTAAAATTATGTAAAAAATGATTAAAAAAATATATATTTATCGGACAACCATCGTCATTGACTCATTACTAGCATTGTCCTATTTCTGAACAATCCCTGACACTCTAGCTAGGATCGATCATACAGAAAATTAGAAATGAAGTGACAATCAGGCCAGCAGCTAATTTATAAGCAGGTGAGAGGTAGGTAGCTTTGCCTCTCAAAGAGCAGCCACTTCACATCTGCTGCCACCGTCCCACCAGTACCCATCAAGGCTACCTAGCTAGCTAAGCTAGCCATCCCACCAAGATGACTACCACTCTCTCTCCTTGTTGCGTTGCGTTTGGGTATGGAGTAATTTTCAATATTTTATAAATAATAAAAATAATATAATAATAAATAATAATAAAATATTTTAAAAAATATTTTTTAATTATTTTTACAGATGAAATGAATTAAAATTAAAAAAAATTATTAAAAATTAATATTATTTTTATTTTAAAATTTAAAAAAGATGGATCATTTATTTTATTTTATATGAAAATTTAAAAAAATTATAATGATTAAATTAGATGAAATGAATTTAAAAAAATTGTGAAAATAAAAAAGCATTAGGCTGTTTTTGATAGAGATATTTTTTAAAATTTTTATTATTATTTATAAATTATTTATTAATATTTATAAATTATTTTTTATTAATATTTTACTATTATTTATAAATTATTTTACCATCCGAACGCAGCGTAACGCTCCGTTCTTTTATTCAGCTGTGATGTTCCTGTCAACTCCTGGATTCGTTTTGCAGAAAATGGCACGACCCTGATTTTTCTTTTCCGTGTTTTATGCTATAGCGTTTCTTGTCTGATGTCTGATATTAGCACATTCTAGTTCTCATCCTCTTACGTGAAATTAAGATAATTGAAAATTATTTATTATATTTTATTTATAAATTTATTATCTAATATCATCGTGATAAGATGATACAAAAATAAATGATAAATAAATTTTTTCTGTATTTATTCATAGAACTTTGGTTGTTTCCCTACGCGCGCATTTGATACGGTAGTCTGGACTTGAAATCTGATGAAGATGTACAGTATCAACTGCTCCTTACTTCATTTGGATTCATAACTCATTTTAATTTCAATTTATCATTATAATTTTTTTAAATTTTAACATAAAATATAATAATTAATTTAATTTTTTTAAATTTTAAAATAATAATAATATTAAAAAATAATATTTTAACAATATTTTATCATCTTAACTCAACTCAACTCAATTTATCAATCTAATAAACATGAACCGTTGATAACCATGCTACACTAGAAAACGAACATTTGTATCAAGGTTGGGATTTTGATCCACGATAGCAAAAACTTTCTTGCAAGAAGCATTTTGTGTCTTATATCAAGACCGACGACATGCGAAGCATTTCAAAATCCCAAACTGTCAGATGTCTCACAGTTGCCATTTTGTTTCATTACATTGATAGGACTCAAGATCCTTCCAAACTTCAACTGTTTTTTTCAGACACATTTTCAAGAGGAATTTGATAAAGATTTAAGGAACATGAAACGAACATCAATAATAAGTAAAAGAACTAACAACTGAACATCATTGGAATCAGGCATGCAAGTTTCGCATCCCACTTCTACATTTTGATCTCAATGGTGACACACAGATGAAATGGAGGACGGCCTTTCAGATGCACCATGCTCCTGCTCTTCACCCACAATTCTTGCTGGAGTTTGAGGCATTGAGAATGCAGATCCTAAGCTGGGGAATGAACGTGAACTTAATACTGACCTATGGTAATGACAATCAACGGAAATTGGTGGGTTAGTCCATGCAGAAACCGAAACAAGACTACTAGACTGAAGGAGTCCCCGCTGAGAGGAAAACTGGTTTTGACTTAAAACGGGCTGTGGTAACTGCGGCAAGGAATTGAAGACAAACTCTTCTTCTCCGTGACCTGTGTCGGAATTCCAATCTCTGTGGGGTTGAAACCAACCAATCTCCGCGGGGCTGAGATCTGACAAGAAGGAGGCTGAATTGACAGCTTCTTCGGCAAAATTAATAGGACTGGCATGGTGGGGAGCATCAAGATGAACTGGCTTCTTTAAGGATTGAAGTGAGAGGCAAAGATCTTGTTTCAGTTTCGGTGGGTAGTCCTGCAACTGAATTGAAGATGATGGTGTGATGGCAGATTCTGAGACTAAGCTCAAACTATTAGTGGGGATGTCATTCATGTGCAGTTGGTTCTGACGATCATAACCACAATTCGAAGCCATCATGATTCCTAACTCACTCTGATGCTGAAAATTCAGACGGCGTTTCTCAAGTTCTTTCTCTGATTGTTGAGAAGAATTGATGGCACAAGAAGCATCCTGATTTTGTCTTGGTGAATTAGCGAGTGCATTAATTGCTGCCTTTGCCTTCTCCATTAACCAATCGATGGCCTTACTGGGTCGATCATAGCCGAGCCGGTCTTGGACGTCGTAGAACTCTATAGCGGTACTAGCAGACAGTCTCAGCCGTCGATCTCGTGTACCTTTAGAGGTAGAAACCTTGCTGTGACGGTCTTTTAGTCCTCTGGATCGTGCAATACGGCAACCATGAACTTTCACAACCTCTCCTTTCATTCTCTTGGATCTCAAAATGGACGAGGGTTCATGAAACCCCGCTTGCATACTTCTCTCTACAAAACTTCCGTACTCTGTAGCCCATTGCCCGAATGCCAATATGGCAGAAGAAGAGATTGCATTAGAGCACTCCCGATGCCTATTGTAAAATCTAATTTTTTTGTAAAATTTAAAAGTAATAGCTTACAATACACTTTCAATGGATTATATTTTAACATTATTGTTGAGTTTGCTACAGTATCTCCTCTACATTTAATTAGATATTGTAGACAAATGTATAAGTTTTTTATTCATTTTTTCTCCCTCTATGCTTTCTACTTCTTTCTTTTCCGCAGAAAGATTATTTCATTTCAGTCTCAATATATTTTTCGCGCAATCTTCACTTCTTCTCAAGACTAATTCTGCCTTTTAGCCCAAAAGAAGACAACGATTGCAAAGTGCCAAAAATCAACACAACTCAAGCATCTAATTCCTGAGGTAAAACCTTAAGCTTAAACTTCTCCCTTTTCAAGTTTTTTTTCTTAGACTGGTATGATATTTAGGGTAGATTTTAGATTTTCGAGCATTTTTTTTCTTGGGTAGATGAAATCTCTTATCTCTCAATTTTAATAAATTTAAATTTTGGTTTAGTTTATAAATTTGAGTTAAATTAAAATAAAACATAATTATCACATTGTATATGGGGAGATATTGCAAATAAGGATATCGTTAGTAGTTAGAGAAAATATTTGAAATAAATAAAAAATATTAAAAAGTATAATATTTAAATGATATAAAGAAAAAATAGATAAGCTGATGTATGACGTGTTGTAAAAATTAGTATGTAAAATAGAAAAAGTGAGTTTTGATGACATATTTTAAAGGATAAGATAAAGAAGCGGTTGTGAGTGCTCTTAGAGGGTGGGGATCGTTGAACATGCTGATAATTGCCTAGAATCATTTTATGTGCTTATTGATCTTGTTTATTATCATATATTGTATATAAATTTTATTTAATTCCTCTACACTCACGTGCACTGTAAGCTAACATGTACTTTAGTTAGTTTTACTATAGCGTATAAATATTGTGTAATACACATTCAGATGAATAAGATTAGTTTCTAGAATTTTCCCAAATTACTTCCTCTCTCTCTCGACTTTTCATCTATCTCGGTTTCCCTCTTATCATGGTATTAGAGCAAAAGACCCTAACCCTAGATCGCCGTCATGACCATTCCCATCGATGAATCGTCTTAACTCTTTCGTTGTTCATTCCTCTGTGGATTACTCGAATCCATATTACCTTCAGAGTGGAGATCATTCTAGTGTGATGCTCATTTTCCAACCCTTCACTAGTGATAATTTTCTTATATGGAATAAATCCATGTCTATGGCTTTTATTGCCAAAAATAAACTCTGTTTTATTGATGGTGCTTTACCGAAACCTTCTGAGAGTGACCCTATGTATCTCTCTTGGATTTGTTGCAATACTGTTGTTCTTTCTTAGCTGCTTAATGCTTTGTCTAAAGAAATCGCATCCTCAGTCCTCTACATTGATTATGTGGAAGAAATGTGGAGTGATTTGTAGGAACGATTTGCACAAAGTAATCGCCTCGTATCTTCCTGATTTGGAAGGCTATTGCTTCTTTACTTCAAGAAAATACCTCTGTAAGTTCTTATTTTACACGTTTGAAGAGTTTTTAGGAAGAAATGGTTCATTTTCGTCCTTTGCCTCCTTGTTCCTGTGGAGCTATCAAACGGATTGTTGATTACCAACAAGAGGATTATGTTTTGCAATTTTTGATGGGGCTTAATGAGTCTTATGCTCATTTACGTAGTTAGATATTACTTTATGATCTTTTTCCTCCAATTGATAAGGTCTTTTCTCTTATTCTTCAAGAGGAAAAGCAGCGAGAAATTGTTTCTTACTCTTTATCTTCTAATGAAGCTGTTGTTATGTTGACTAATTTTGAGTCTGGTCAAATGAAAGAATCTGTTGTTGTTGGATCCAAAAGTGGTAAACCATTGGTTCCTCGTAAGGATAGGCCTTACTGTACCCATTGTGGCTTGTCAGGCCACACCATTGACAAATGCTACAAGATTCATGGTTATCCACCAGGGTATAAGGCAAAACCACGAAACCCTAATGTCTCTACCGGTCAGGCTATTGCTAGCCAATCTGTTTCAAATTCGGTTATGGTTCTAACTTTTTGTTTTTCTCAAGAGCAATGTCAGCAGCTCCTTACATTTCTCCAAAATCAAACTAATGTTTCTTGTGTGAATCAAGCAGGTACAATTCATTCTAGCTCCACTACACCATCAACCTCCCATGTACAATCCTTTTTAGGTATATCCATTACTGGTATTCGATAAATCCATTACTAGTATTCCTTCGATTTTTTCTGCTATTGATATACTTGCATTTCATCAATAATCTTAGATCCTTGATTCTGGAGTAACTAATCATATGATTAGTTCTCTTTCAATTTTTACCTCACCACCAATCCCTGTAAATATATCTGAGAAATTACCTAATGGTTCTTATATTCAAGTTACACATAAAGGCACGATTAGACTTTCTGAGTCATTAGTCTTAACTGATGTTCTTTATGTCCCTACATTTACTTTTAATCTTGTCTCAGTTAGCAAGTCAACTTCTCAGTTATCTTGTTTTCTAATCTTCTTACATGGTTTTTGCTATATTCAAGACCTCTTCAATTGGAGGACGATTGGAGTAGCTAAACATTTTCAAGGTTTATATAATTTACTGCAAGTTTCAGGCAATTATGTTTCTTGCAATTCACTTACAATTTCACATTGTAATGCTATTATAAACAATTCTATCTTTGGCACTATTGATTTGGACATATTTCTGACTCTAGACTGCATGCATTAGCTCCTAATATTTCTTGTTTTGCAACTTTGAATAACACTCACTGTGATGTTTGTCCACTTGCTAAGTAGAAAAGACTTCCTTTTCCTTTAAGTTCTTCTGCTACTAGTTCTATTTTTGAACTAATTCATTTTGATATCTGGGGGCCTTTTTTCAATTACTTCATATAATGGTTTTATATTTTTTCTTACCATTGTAGATGATTATAGTCGATGTACTTGGGTATATTTGCTTAGAATCAAGTTGTCTGAAACACAATCATATTTGCAATCTTTTTTTACTCTTGTGAAGACTCAGTTTAATTGTAAAATCAAATCCATCCATACTGATAATGGTTTGGAATTTGATATGAAATTTTTTTTTGACTAGCCAAAGGATTATACATCAATATATTTGTGTATATACTCCTCAACAAAATGTCATTGTTGAAAGAAAACATTAACATATTCTTAATGTTGCTAGATCTCTTCGATTTCAATCAAATATTTCTTTAAATTTTTGGAGTAATTGTATCATCACTGTTGTTTACCTCATCAATAGAATACCTACCCCTATTTTACATAACAGATTACCATATGAAGTACTCTTTTTTGTTAAACCCTCATATAATCAACTTAGAACATTTGGTTGTCTTTGTTATGCTTCTTCATTTGGTAATTCTTTGTCTACCAAGTTTTCAGCAAGAGCTCAAGCTTGTGTCTTTCTTGGATACCCTATTGGTATCAAATGATACAAACTATATAATCTTTATTCTCATAAAATTCTAATTTCTAGATATGTCATATTTCATGAACATCTTTTTCATTTCAAACCAGATTCTCCATATCATCATTTGTTTTTGGCAAAACAGAAGTCTCTTCCTTCTTCCTTGAATCATGTTTTACTCATTCCTCTTTCAAATGCTCCTTTTTCATCTATATTACCTTTACCTTCTGAACCTCTCAATCCTTCTATTTCTTCTACTTTAACTCAAAATACTTCACCACCAGTTCCTATTAGAAAATCTACAAGAAATAGAAAGGCACCTGATTACTTGCAACCTTATTAGTGTTCATTGATCTCAAATACAAAAGTTACTGCATCTCCTCTGGTTAATGGTTCTTCCTCATCAGGTACTCCTTACCCTATTTCTTCATATTTTTCATATTCCAAATTTTCACCTTCCTATAAACATTTTTGTGCTTCTGTTGATTCCCTTTATGAGCCTAAATTCTTTCATCAAACCATTTCATATCTTCATTGGAGGATTGCAATGGCAACTGAGATCACTGCTCTTGAAGCTAATAAAACTTGGATCCTAATTGAGTTACCTCCTGGCAAGCAGCCAATTGGTTGTAAATGGGTTTATAAGTGCAAATTGAAATCTAATGGTACTTTGGAGATGTATAAGGCTCGATTGGTTGCAAAGGGATGTACTCAACGGGGATGAATTGATTATTTTGATACTTTCTCTCCTGTTGCCAAACTGATCACTGTTCGTTGTTTTCTTGCCTTAGCTGCTATTCATAATTGGAAATTGTATCAATTAGATGTTAACAATGCATTCCTTCATGGCAATTTGGATGAAGAGGTGTATATGAAGCTCCCTCTTGGTTTCTCTAAAACTGGAGACACTCGGGTTTGTAAGTTGCTCAAGCCTTTATATGGCTTGAAACAAGCATCTAGACAATGATTCTCTAAATTCTCATCCACTTTGATTGCTTATTGTTTTACTTAATCAAAGTTTGATTATTCATTTTTCACCAAGTGTTCTGGTGAATCTTTTATGGCCTTGTTGATTTATGTGGATGACATTGTCATTGCCTCTAATCATTCTTAGGCTGTTATTGATCTCAAGCATTTTCTCAATTTGCATTTCAAGTTGAAAGATCTTGGTAGTTAGAAATATTTTTTGGGCTTGGAAGTTGCACGATCTGCCAAGGGCATATATCTTTCTTAGAGAAAGTATGCACTTGAGATAATTTTTTATTCTGGTTTATTAGCTGCTAAACCTGCTAGCAGTCCAATGGATCAAGATTTGAGACTTTCTAACATTGATTATGGAGGTTCTTTACTTGATGATCCAGCTTCTTATAGATGATTAATTGGTCGTCTTCTTTATTTGACTATTACTATACCTGACTTGTCTTTTTTTTTTTTTCCTATTGCAACATTGAGTCAATTCATGGGTCAGTCTCGCCAGTCTCATTATGATGCAGCAGTCCGAGTTGTGAGATACACCAAAGCTACTGCAAGACAAAGCTTATTTTTCCCCAACAACTCCTCTTTGCAACTTAGAGGATTTTGTGATTCTAATTGGGCCACCAGTCTAGATTCTAGACGCTCAGTTAATAGTTTTTGCCTCTTTCTTGGAGATTCTTTAATCTCCTGGAAATTCAAGAAGCAAGTCACTGTTTCCAGATCCTCTACAGAAGTTGAGTATCATTCTATGGCCTCTACATGTTGTGAAATCAAATGGTTACAGTCTCTGTTCAAAGATTTTGGAATTTCTTTCTCTTCAACACCTGTTCTTTATTGTGATAGTCAAGTCGCACTCCACATTGCAGCTAATCTAGTATTTCATGAAAGGACTAAACACATTGAAATAGATTGTCATTTAGTTAGAAATATGGTTCAAAATAATGATCTTGTAACTCTTCATGTTTCTTCTGAACATTAGTTAGTAGATTTTTTTACTAAAACCCTAGTTCCAGATAGATTTTTTGGTCTTCTTAGCAAGCTGGCTGTTATTAATCTTCACATTCCAGCTTGAGGGGGGCTATTATCATATATTGCATAGAAATTTTATTTAATTCCTCTACACTCACATGCACTGTAAGCTAACATGTATTTTAGTTAGTTTTACTGTAGCGTATAAATACTATATAATACACATTCAGATGAATAAGATCAATTTCTAGAATTTTCCCAAATTACTTCCTCTCTCTCTCTCTCGACTTTTCATCTATCATTGTTCATCATCATCATCTTCTTCCAGGTCATTCTCGTTGTGTTAAACTTCATGATCTTCTTTTTCCTCTTCCTCATCTTTCACCGATTCTGGTTGTAGAACTTGATAAGGACCACTATCTAGTAGGTGAGTCCTCAGAGAAACCAGGGTTGGACAACTCATGCTATTCTCTTCCAGATTTTGCATTCTTTTTCTTATACCTTGTCTGACTGCCTAGATCTGATTCTCACCACTCCAAGACTCCATTAGATTCGTAAAAAAGAATGAGAGAATGTAGCTTTCGAACTCCATGAGTTAAGAAAATGATGAGCTAGGGACGTCTCTTGCAAAAAAAAAAAAAAAAATTCATAGACTCCATCTCTATCTATCAGTGTGCATCTTTTCCTTTCACTCGGAATACATGAAGAAAATTAGTTTGTTAATTATATGTTGGAGCTGACAGTGTTAATATAGTTTGTCTAGTCACGTACATACCACGATGCAAGATATATATATATATATTAGAGAAATGTTAAAGGAATTAAATCAATAAGTTTAGTTTGATAGAATATATTAGATTATAAAATTATTTTTATTATAAAATAAATTTAATATATCATATAAAATCATATCAATTATAAGTTGATTCTTTACTATTTTAACACTTTTTTTTTTAATTTTTTTTGTGCAACGAAATGGATCATTCTCTCAAACGAGGGGTTTTTTATTTTCATGAGCTCAGGATGCATGCAGATGTACTTGAAAGTCCAGGACAAAGCTTCAAACTCAGCAGTGGAAGCAGAAGAAGTGGGTGAAAGAGGGGTGATGGATTTTATTATTGGCCAGAGCCTTTTGATCAGAATTTGATGCCAAATATTAATTGGTCATCCGCATCTGATCATGTGCTAAGGCTCCTGATTACTGTAGCTCAAAATTGGTAACTCCTAATCCAATCTGACATATTTTTATGTTTTATTAGCAACCGACTTTATTTGCGTTTTCCTATTTCGTTGAGAGTTTATTTTGAGAAATAATATTTATAGTTTTTAAATGATAACTTTTGCATATTTAAAAAGAAAAAAAAAGTAGTTAAACCTTATACCCATATAACAAATTATTTTTTAACGGTAGATTTCATTTTTTTAAGAAGTAGTATGCAAACTTAACACACATTACAGCCATATCTAATATTTTTTTTTTATCTTGAAATCTTCTTTTTTGTTAATATTTTAAAAATGAAAAATTTTATTCATTATCTTCGCACATCATATTTTTTTTTTTATTTCTTATTATATATGTGATATATGGATGATGAATAGAAGAATTCAATAAGTTTAAGAAGAATAATTAAAAATTAAAAAAATTTCAAATAGAATTCACATGAACCTAAACTCTGCTACTTAAAAACTCCCTTGAAATTTCCCATCCAAAATAAATTTGGGCAGTGCATACCCAATGACCCAACCTCGTTTCAAATTGTGCAGTAGAGTTCTATTCCCGCAACCTCTCTTCCCAGCCAGGCCCATTGGCCATCCTCGCCTGTCGCCTCTTGGCACTTCCCGTCACGCCGAAAGAAAGGATGCCAAGCTCTTCTTTATGATTCCAATTCTCCGCAGGCTATCAAAATCAGTGCCGGCCATAGACGCGCTCTCGAAGTTTATGGACTCGTCCGGCTTCTTCGGAGGCTCTCGGAGACTCGCCGCCTTGGCCCAGCAGCTCCGCCTCTACAAGGCTCCACCTACCCTCGAGGACATCGACGAGCAGTGCCTCGAAGAAACAGCTGGAAAAGTGGTTTCCCAGGTTGGTTTTCCGGAATCGGCCACTCCAATTGCGCAAGATCCAGAAAGTTTTAGACCCAAGAGAGCCGCTGTTCTGGTCTGTCTTTTTGAAGGGGATGCTGGGGATCTGCGCGTGGTTCTCACGAAACGTTCTTCGAGGTTGTCCACTCATTCCGGTCAGTGGTGTCGGACACATCTTTTGTTGGTTCCTGAGAAAAAAATGCGGAAGGAAAGAAATGGAGAAAAAAAATTGAGTCTTGTGTTGGGCTTTTAGGTTTGATTTTGTTTTTTTCACCCCAATTGTGTTTTGTTGTTGTATAAAGACAACATCAAATGGGAAGTTTTATCTGAGTTGGTTTTTACTTCTTTTTTTCCCTTTCCTCCATTTTATGGAGAAGTGGAACCCAACGGAAATAACTAATGATTGTGATGTGGTTAGTGATTCAGTTACCTAATTATGAATTGGAATTTTGTTTTTGCAGGTGAAATAGCATTGCCGGGTGGGAAAGCTGACGAGGGGGATAAAGATGATGTAGATACTGCTACAAGGGAGGCGAGGGAGGAGATTGGGTTGGATCCTTCACTTGTCAATGTTGTCACTGTACTCGAACCATTCTTGTCTAAGGTATCAATTCTTTTGCCTTTTTTCCATTGTCATTTTTGTAAGGCATTTGCGGTATGTCTTTAATGGAGATCAAGTGCATAACAATGTACCAATTAGGTGAATATATACTTACTGTGTTTCCAATCATATAGCATCTTCAAATTTTTCAAAAAAATGGTGCTTATAATTCTCAATGTCGAAGTTGAAGTTTTGCATAATCAGTCAGGAAAGACTAGTACAATCAAAATCTGAGTCACTGGATGTAGTCCAAATCATATCAGGGGAACTATGCTTGTATTGAACCGTCAGATTTTTATTTTCAAGGTTGAGCTGTTGGTGAGCTTTCTCAGAATCTCAGGTTTGCAGAATTCTTAAGTGTCAACAGAATTCAGGACTCATGAGTTATTGTCATTTTGTTATATAAGTAATTATCATTTTAAATTTAATGATTCAACCTTCAACTTCTGGTGATGGCTACATAACTTACATGAGTTATGATCATCAATGATTTCACCTTTTGCCCTTTTGACTACCGTGTATGATTTTTTTTCCCTGGTAAACTACATTTACAAGTGAGGTTGTCATAGAATAGAGTTTCAACTCTGAATCACATGCGAGTCTGTGACAAATTGTATGTTAAGTATGCATTAGGTTCTCTCCTATTTGATGGTTCCGTTACCATTGTTTTCTATGCAGCACCTCCTGAGAGTTGTTCCTGTTATTGGCATACTTAATGAAAAGAAAGCATTTAAGCCTGCTCCAAATCCTTCTGAAGTGGAAGTAGTTTTCGATGCTCCCTTGGAAATGTTCATCAAGGTTTTTCTCTTAAGCTCCATTTATTGAGCAAGGATTAAATATATTTTTTAATAAGTAGGCTAAAAAAATTACAGCCTTTTTTCATTATTATCTTTGATGTACTCTTTAGAATATATTTGATTCAGGATGAAAATCGGAGAGCAGAGGAGAGAGAGTGGATGGGGCACAAGTATCTCATTCATTTCTTTGACTATGAAACAGAAAACAAGAAGTACTTGATATGGGGTTTTACTGCGGGTATCTTGATAAGGGCTGCATCAGTTGTATTTCAACGGCCACCAGCTTTTGTGGAACAGAAGCCCCCTTTCAAGATTCCTAGAGTTCTTGGAAAAGATGCACCATGATACCTTAAATCCAAGGAAGACTCCTAGAGTTCTTGGAAGAGATACACCATAACACAATTGAGAATCATCTTTCCTGTAACATTGTCCTCTGCAACCTGCAGTTGTTGGACTAGTATCACTAACTTCAGTCGATTGATGTGTAAACCAGAGTGGCTGAAACATTTCAGAGTGGAGGAGTTAACCCATATCTAATGTCAAACAGATCTTCGCCGAGTCTTCACAATTCACCTTTCTTCAGGTCAGTTTGTCTATGGCTTGAGAATCTTCTCGACTGTGAGCCATTGCAGGACTTGATCTCAAGCACAAAGCACGTTTGAGAAGCTTATCTTCATCAATAACATCTTGAAAGTTACAGAGGGAATAGTAATCATGCTACTATTATTGACGATGGTGTGATGGATGCCAGTCTTCCTTTGCTTTTCTATGATAATGACAAACCATGCAAGGTTCTCTTTTCTTATCCCGTCCAATGATTGATAAAATATATAGAATGAAAATAATTGAATATAGAAAATATTGAGGGTCAGAACATAGAAGAAAAATATATAGTATTACGACAGTACCATTGCTGTACATGTAATAAAATTATGGGACAGTTGTAGTCAGTGTGATAGAGAGAATATGGTATAGCACAAGATATTGGGGATTACTGATAATAAAAGTTTACTAAGAATCTTCAATTTAAAGCAAGAATTGAATTAGGTTGTGTTTGGTATGTGAAGTAGTTTACTGCTTGATTACTATTCACTACTATTCACAAACAGTCTATTATTAGTCACAAACTATTCACTATTTTTTTATTACTATTTACTACTTTTTTTATTACTATTTACAGATCATTTGAGAAAGTGAAGCTGCTGGCCTGTTCTTTTCTCCTCCTGTCTGCCTAAATGGCTAATGAGAAAGAAAAAAAAGCACAAACACCCAATTGCTAATTCAAAGAAAAAAGAAAACGCAAAAGAAAAACAGCTTCCCTGTTTAGTCCAGTAGGGATGGAACCATCCATTTTCTTCCCAAGGGATATTAATGAAGTTTCTGCTTGTTGCTGTCCTACAAGGAAAAGATTAGCTGGTGGGGAAGGATGATGGCATCTGATTTTTTTGTTATTTGTAAACAAAGAACCACACTCACACCAGCTAAAGCCGGCCTAATTGCATAGTTCGGTCACCGTTCGAGTCCTCGAAAATTAATGTGTCCACACAAGCCTTTAATTAATTTTAAATTACTAAAAAAACAAAAACAAAATCATATTAATTTATATACATGTCGGCACGTGTGGGTCACGCGGCTTGCTTCCGTGCGTGGCACTCAAGTGCCATCGCGCCCCGATTAGCTTGTTGGTTTCACATATCACAATAATAAATTTTACACCTCTAGATCTTTCAGATCTGTCATACCTCACTTCTCAACTATCGGTGCGTGGCCTTCACACGTCACCATAGAAGTGCGGGAAGCTGCAAATTAGTCCATCCGATGTCAATCTTGAAAAATAGACTACTATATTATTGTTTTTTTTAATCAATGATATTGAAAAACGGACTACAGATATTTCTAAAAAATATCTTAAAACAACAAATTGTAATGTATCCACAATTTACACCGTTTTTAATGATGGCTTATTTAAAAATATCTTTTAAGATGACATCCTCTTTGTAAACTAAGAAATTAATCTCAAAATTTATTTTAATTTTCTTTTTTATCACTTTTGTACTATGATTATATTATACTGGAGTATTTATTGGAAACCCCGCTCATTTCTCACGTATCATCTTTTTCTTTTTTGATAAAATTTGCTTGCCTAAAAAAAAAGATAAAAATAAGAGTAATTATCCAACCGGATTATACTTGCGCATCTGCACCAACCCATCTGCCGCCATGGTAATGGACACATGCTTTTCCCGTTACTAAAGTAGTGAATACGGAAGGTGTAAGATATAAAATAATAAATGCCGTACTTTATTTTTAAAAAGAAAATGTTAACTAGTCGCTAATTTTGTCCCATCAATTTGATCTATTTTTTTTTATTTTATTTAATAAAAAAAATGTGATTACTAGTAAATATTTGCATTCTTTTTTTAAATATTTAAATATATTTAAAAATAATAAAAATACACGAGAAGCACGCCTAGTGTACATGCTCGGCTGCCCTAGCATGGTTTTTTTGTGGTATGCTCGTAGACAGACGGTCACCCATCCGTACCTAGACAGATGAACGTTGAATCCATCCGCTGTTAGGACGGCGATAATCCACTGTTGGGGCGGCGATAAAGGTGATGTTTAATGGGGATAAATACCATCTGTTCTAAAACTGACTGACGTTGGCATCCCTCGTGCCTAGCAAATATGTGGGGTTCACCCTATTTGATAACAACAAAGAGATTCAAGGCATGTTTGTGCGTTAAATAATTCTCAAAATTCTTTATAATTTTATTATTAAAACTTCACTCAAATATAAAATATAAAATGTGTTACTCAGCACCCTCACTTAACACCTCAAGTGTACCTCTAGTACATTTTGATTTTGTGGTTTTGTTTTTTTTTTTTTTGTTTTTTTTAATGTTAAAATAAAAACACAAAACTGCACTTTAGTAATTTGAGGGGGCTAACGAGTATTTTTCTTTTCTAATTTTTTTCATCTAATCGTTATTGAAATACAAAAATTAATATAAATTTTATAAATTTTAAAATAAAAATTATATTATTTTTAATTTTTATAACAAAAATTTAATCTTCGTTCAAATTATTCATAACTATTCACAAAATTTTGAAATATTAGAGTGTACAAAAACATGTCCTTGAGGAAAGGGTGATTGAAGAAAGGCAAATACTCAAGATTACTTAAAATTAATCTCACAAGCTAACATTCCTTAATATATTTCATTAGATTACTACTATTATAAATCAGATCAACCAATCGTAGGAAACTAGTTCAATCGTAACACGGAACTCAAATTTTCGGTGCATTGATTTGTTACAACTATTAAACGAAGAGAAAAAAAGACAGTACGCTGAAAAATGGGCTCAAACAACCTCGTCGGAGTGCTAGAAAGGCTCCAAACGTTGGCTCAAAATTCGGGTAATCGCAATCCTCGTCCGCCAGCGGATGCTACGAATTCGTCACAACAAAGGATCGGATCGAACAAGATCAAGCGAGCCGCAGTTCTGGTCTGTCTCTTCGAAGGTCCCCAGGGCGATCTTCGTGTCATTCTGACCAAGCGAGCTTCGACCCTCTCTTCCCACTCTGGTCCTAGGCCTTAACTAAGTTTGCAGTTTAGTTTTGAATGTGTTTTGGGGTTCTATGCTAGAAAAAGAAAGTGGGTTTTGTGTTTTGGTTGCAGGTGAAGTTTCCTTGCCGGGCGGGAAGAGGGAGGAAGACGATGCTGATGATGTAGAGACGGCGCTGAGGGAGGCTAAGGAGGAGATCGGCCTGGACCCTTCGCTTGTCAATGTTGTTACCGATCTCGAACCATTTGTGACTAAGGTACATGTCATGCTTTTCAATTTGACCATCACTCGTCTATGTAGCTTTGCTTTGCAATCTGGTCATCACTAGAATGATGAAGAGGCTTTTTCCATTTGTGTTGGGAATATTTTTTTTTTCAGCAGAAATGCATTCTACACTCTATACCTGTTTCTCATTGGCACTGGTTTCCTACGCGCAGAATGGTGTGGCAGTAGTTCCTGTGATTGGCATACTATCTGATAAGAAAGCATTCTGTCCAATTCCAAACGCTGCGGAAGTTGAAGCAATATTCGATGCTCCCTTAGAAATGTTCCTCAAGGTCTTACTCTTGTCTCATTTCTCAATTCTCAATTCAGTCTGGACTTCTTTGACGAAATTAGTCTCAAAGAAATATCTTAGTGACATTTGTTTTCATGGCAATAGGATGAGAATAGGAGAGCAGAGGAGAAAGAATGGATGGGAGACCAGTATCTATTACAATACTTTGATTACGAGTCGGAGAATAACAAGTATGTGATATGGGCTTTAACTGCCGGAATCTTAATTAAGGCAGCATCAATCGTCTTCCAGCGTCCACCGGCGTTTCTTGAGCGGCGACCTAACTTCTGGAACAGAGCTGCTGACCGCAACGTTACTTCATAGATCCAAAGCAATTTTGATGGGTCTTTTACCATGTGACTCTCCCTCATGTACTTCAAATAATCAACAACCTGCGTTATTTAAGTTACCGGAATGATCTTTTGTGAAATAAATGAATTTTTAGACAAGAAAATGAAATAGTTATATTTTCTCCAGCTCCTTTCTTTTTCCTCGTACTACAATACTGCCGGTCTATTGTGTACTAGATGCTCTTGCCTTTCTGTAGGGTGTAGAAAGTAGACCATATATCTTTTTTTTGGTAGCAGACACCGTCGAAATGCAACAAAATGCAACATGCCTTTTTATTTCGGTTAAATTCTAGACATGGTAGAAATGCAACGATCATTTTACCAAGTTAAACCCCGATCCTGTGTAACATCTCATGGATCAAATAATTATCCGCTTTTTATCGATGGGGGCGTGGGCCTACAGATGCTAGCAAATAGACGAATGAATTTTTACATATTTCAGCTGATTAATCAAGATCTCACTTACTACAGGGTTCCTTGACCTGATAATAGTTGGCAAACTCCATAAGCTCAGAAGAGAAACCTCAACGTGAATTGGTTTGGTGGTTGAAGTGTGCATATTAATCAGTGTCACAAGCTCGTTTATAAAAGAACGTATAGAGGAAGGATGTGTCCTTGAATGGATTTTGGCAAAACTCTTGACAGAACTCTATACATAGGGATTGTTCAACTCCACGTTCCCCAATACTACTGCTGTAAAGTTTGATATCATGGAAATAGTTCTGAGTTTTGCTAGTGGGGAAGGAAAATGAAAATGCCCGCAAAATATTAAATAAAGCAATAATCTGTTGAACAAAACTTATAGATAGCTCCCTCAGCCAAACACCTCATAGAATTTTTCAATGACAAGTAAACCTGAGTCGATGGACTCCAGGGGATCCTTCCGAAGGCGGTGTCTTAGGCAGTTAGGAATCACGGTAGCAATATCCTCCGAGCTTACTTTATCTCTTCCCTTGAGAGCAGCTAGGGCTTTTGCAGCTCTATTTGTCACAATGTCTCCTCTCAACCCATCAACATTCAGCTCTGAACAAACCTTAGATATTTTCACCTTGAGATCACGATCAATCTGAACGGAAGGGAGAGAACTTCTAGCTGAGGTAATTTGCTGTTGAAGCTTTTCTTGCTCCGCCTTGTAAGATTCCCTGAATTCCTTGGGGTTTCTGTCAAACCGAGCTCTCTCCTCCACAATCTTGACCCTCAGCTCTGCATCCCTGACAGTCCCCACTTGTGCATGCATTCCAAAACGATCAAGCAGCTGTGGCCTGAGCTCCCCTTCTTCCGGGTTGCCTGAGCCGATGAGAATAAACCGAGCAGGATGTGAAATTGAAATACCCTCTCTCTCCACTGTGTTCCAACCTGAGGCAGCAGAATCCAACAAAACATCCACCAAGTGGTCATCCAAAAGATTAACTTCATCCACATAGAGAATCCCCCTATTAGCTTTAGCCAGAAGACCAGGCTCAAATGCCTTGACACCCTCAGTAAGGGCTTTCTCTATGTCAATTGTCCCGCAGACCCTATCTTCTGTAGCACCCAGAGGCAAATCAACCATGTTGATTTTGGCCAATACAACTGGTAGTTTCTCTCCTTTCATAGTGCTTTCTCTGACTTCCATGCCCATGGATTCTGGATCTTCTGGATCTGAATTATATGCGTCACCAGCTACTACCTTGATTTCTGGAAGCAAATCAACCAAGGATCTAACAGTAGTGGATTTCCCGGTTCCCCTATCGCCCATGATCATGACACCTCCGATCTTAGGATCAATTACATTTAGCAGAAGGCATAGTTTCATCTCATCCTGTCCAACAATGGCAGGAAATGGATATACTGGCCTTTGGCTTTCTTTCGCAGCAAGCTTCTGGGCCTGAAAATCATTAAGTACACTCCTTAATCCCATAAAATTCATAACCTAATCACTAAATTTTTCCGCAAGCATTCTCTTTTAAGAAACGTTTACTTCCTCAGGCATTATTAAAATCTCCCCCTTTTAACAAATTGAAAAGTGATATTCATTAACCATAAAGCCCACATCTAGAGTGCGCAAGGACCTCAAATCTTATCAAACACTAAACAAGAACGCAGAGTAATTTGACTCGTTTAAGCAACCGATCAGCTAACATATGCACATACGGAAAAGATATCAATAAACCAAAGTTTTATCTCCAAATAGCATAAACCAAGAACACATGAAGTACCTGCTCAACGGAGCTTACGTCAGTGGCAACATTTGTAACTGCAACATGGAATTGAGACCTCCCCCTCTTACCATGAATCCTAATCCCTCCATAAAACTTTTTGCCATTACTCTGGCCTGAAAACCCACAATTACCAAAATCAACACAGTCCACTAAAAAACTAAATCCCATTGCTTAGCATCATGGAAAACACCTAAAAATCAACAAAATCTGAAAGATTAGAGTGCAGAAGAACCATAGAAGAACTGTTCTGTCGCATAGGTTCTCAATACGAAAATGTACACGCCCAAAATTGGTTCAGAAACTGAAAAAAGAATGAAGTGGGATTTAGTTTCTTTATTCAGTAATGTACCTGGAGTTAAAGTGAGAGAGGGAGTATAAGGCTTGGAGGTGGGAGAAGAGAGGAGCCGAGAAGCCAAGATTGCCTTTGAGGAAGTCCCCACTCCCAGTACCGAGGCCATGGCAATTGTTATTGTTAATGGGAGCAGACTGTGTCGCAGTGTATGAGTTTCTTGACCTTCACAGCTTGACGTGGTTTCTTATTGGTCCGTTAGGTTGTGGATAAGATGATTGATTTCTATGGAACCGGATCTCCTTTGTCCTTGCCTCCTTCTCACATTCCGCTCATGAAATTATTAAAAACTAAATCAAAATAACGATAAAAGAAATAAAATGTTTTTCATTATACTTTTAATCGTTATACTTCTATCATTTCCTAATATCATATGAAATAATTGACTAATAAATAATAAACAATTAAAAAATATTGCCATTTAACAAAATGATGAAAAATAATGATTAAAAATATGTTAATATTATTATACAGAGAGAAATAGTCACTCTAAACTCAAAAGGATGAGAAAATTTAAAATGGTTGAATTTAAATTAAGTTGCAATTATTTAATTTTAAAAAACTAGGCACCTATATATTGTCATCTCTAAAAACTCATAAAATATAGTAAGAATAATTGTTAAGAGTATAATACAAATAATTAAATCTACATTTTCCCATCGACTTAAATTTTGAGACAAGTATTTATTTCACATGATATCAGATAAGAAGTTCTGAATTGGATCTCTGACACTACATCTACCTCGTTTAATCAAATATTTCACGTGTTATGGAATATTTTTCATATAATCAAGTACCGAGATGCACTTCTTGTGGAGCTTTACGAAATTTTTCTTGTAGAGCAATTTGGAATATAGACAGAGACAACATATGATGCAGTTTCTTATTGGTTTGCATGAAAGATTTTCACATGTAAGGGGTCAAATTTTATCAATTGACCAATGCCACCTAATGCCAAAGTTTTTTCCTTTATTGAATTCACCACAGAAAGAAGAACTGCACACCAAGTTGCCTACGGTTGTAAAGGAAAATAGTGCATGCATTCCAATTCTGTTAGGTTTGTTAGTATGCGCTGGAAGAATATTCTTTATTCATTTTGTCTTGCATTGATTCATTCTTGTAATATATATAGAGTACGAATCATGAATATAGGCAGTACATTTTTCAGTCTTTTCACAGCTTGAGCACTCTGTTTATCATCTTCAACCTTTTATTCTTCCACGTTTTGGCTCTACTCTGCACCATTCTTAATATGGTATCAGATTCAAAGCTATGAGAGAATCACACCCACCCAATCCCGCGGCCAACCCCCTTAACCCAGCTAGTCCCTTCTTCATCCAACCAGGTGAATGACCCTCATCCCCATTAGTACCTGACCTTTTAACAACTGAAAACTATGTCACATGGGCTAGAACCATGCGTCGAGCGTCGATCCCTCAACATCAAAAACAAATTAGGATTCATTGATGGTAAGATTCCCAAGCCATTAGATGAATTCGACCCCTACTATGCACCTTGGGAGTGTTGTAACAACATGATCATCGCTTGGATCCAACACTCGGTTGGCTTAGAGCATAGTCATGCAGACACTGCTGCCAACGTTTGGAATGACCTCTGTGAATGGTTTTCCATCCAAAATACTCCACGCATTTTTCAACTCACTAAATCTATTTCATCTCTTACACAGGATGATTCCACAGTTAGTCAATACTACAATCAACTCAAAGGATTCTGGGATGAGCTCAAAATTTATGAACCAATGCCAATCTGTTCTTGCGGTACTGTGAAAACGTTACTAGCATATTCACACAGGAGCAGAGTCATGCAGTTCCTTGTGGGACTTGACACTTCTTACGACTTAGTCCGGGCCCAAATTTTGCTCAACGATCCTCTTCCTCCTTTGAATCGTGTAATCTCAATGATTCAACAGGAGGCACAACGCCGACAGCTGCACTCCCCTCCATCACCCCTTGCGATGGTCACCAGAGGACCCAATCATCGTTCACAAAATTTGTCTCGCAAGGAACGGTTATTTTGCTCTCATTGCAACCTGCCCCGCCACTCCTTGGAACAGTGTTTTAAAGCCAACCCCAACCCCCCTGTTTGTTCACACTGCCACATACCAGGGCATACCAAAGAGAAGTGCTACAAACTTCACGGCTTTCCTCTTGACCATAAGAACCATGTTAAATCTAAATTTGCTGCTAATCAATCTATTGTTAAGCAGGACAAAATTGGCCATGGACCACCTATTACTCAAGAGCAATACAACCATCTCCTTGCCTTACTTCATCCAGCTCAATCCAATGCAATCATGCCTTCAGCAAATCAAGGTAGCGCATCTTCTTCCCTTGCGTCTGGTATTTTATCTTTTCACTCCACTCACACACACAGCAACACTCCCTGGATACCTGATACCGGAACTATAGATCACATGATCTATAGTCTTAATGTTTTCACCAACAATGTCACTCTTGTTTCTCACAAAATCAATTTACCAAATGGAACCACAACCACAGCCACCCACATTGGTGATGTTCAACTTCTTCCCTCCTTAAATCTCGAGAATGTATTATGTGTGCCTTATTTTTCCTTCAATTTAATATCTGCAAAATCATTAGCTGCTCATTCTAATTGCTATCTAATTTTCTTCTCTAACTCTTGTTATATCCAGGACCTTTCATCTTGGATGACGATTGGACAAGGGAAGGTGATTAATGGCCTATACCATCTTTAGCTTGCAAAACCCAACCCCACTGCATTACATACTATCTTTACTGCTTTACGTCCTCTTGCTGTAAACGTTTCTACAATTTCAAAAATTGATGAATTTAATTTGTGGCATTACTGTTTTGGGCATACTTCAATGACTCAACTTATATTGAATGAAGTTCACAAAAATAATTCTAAACCCACGGTTTCCACAAGCCATCCATGTGAAATTTTTCCTATTGCAAAGCATCATAGATTGCCATTTCCATCCTCCAATATCACGTCCACCAGACCGTTTGAATTAATTTCAGTTGATATTTAGGGTCCTAACCAAACACGAGCCTATAATGGTGCCAAATATTTTCTTACTATTGTTGACCAATTTTCAAGATGCACCTGGATATATTTACTACAAGCCAAATCTGAAGCTCGCACATCACTCCAAAATTTTTTTACCCTCATTAAAACACAATTTGATACAACTATTAAAACAGTTCGTTCAGACAATGGTGTTGAGTTTAACATGCCATCCTTTTACCAATCCAAAGGTGTTGTGCATCAACTCACTTGTGTCACAACACCTCAACAAAATGTACTTGCCGAATATAAACATCAGCATATTAGCTTTAAAATTCCAATCCGGACTTCCCATGCAATATTGGACTGATTTTGTGACTACTGCAGTTTACTTAATAAACCGAACACCCACTCCACTTCTAAATCTCAAATCACCATTTGAATTGCTTTTTCAAACCAAGTCATCCATTTCTCATCTAAAAATCTTCAGATGCTTGTGTTTTGCATCCACAATCACTCATGCCCGCTCCAAGTTCGACCTAAGAGCTCATCGTTGCTTGTTCATTGGATACCCTTATGGTATCAAAGGCTACAACTGCTCGACCTACACACCAAAGAAATTTTTCTATCATGAGACGTAACATTTCATGAAGACATCTTTCCCCTCAAACAACCTACACAATCTGCTCTTCAACCTTATACAATACAGCCTACGCATGCATTCCCATAAAACACCACACTTACGTTCCCTTTTAATTTTCCAAACAATATCCACTCTTCTCCAACCACAAACACCCCCTCCCTCAACGCTAACCCTTCACCACTAGATCCACCCATCAATACCAATAATCCAGCTCCCATCACTTCACCTTCACCATCGCTTAGCACTTACCCCTCACCACCAGACCAACCCATCAACACCAATAACCCAATCACTTCACCTTCACTACTTCCTCTCCGACGATCAACTCAACCAAAACAAGCCCCAGCCTACCTCAAGGACTTTCACTGCCACCAAGCCATTACACCGGCTCCCATACAGTCAGCATCCAAGCAGGAAGTCCATGGTTCTTTTTGTTCAAAGGTAAAGTACCCACTATCTTCTGTTATATCTTACAACTCCCTCTCACTTTCCTTTAAAGCTTTCACCACTTCTTTATCCACCCACATTGAACCAACTTCTTATTCTCATGCCATCAAAGAGCCCATATGGCATGAGGAAATGGAGCAGGAGCTCATTGCCCATGAGCTCAATGAGACTTGGTCCATGGTTGATCTACCTCTTGAAAAAAACCGATTGCATGCAAATGGATTTATAAGTACAAATTTAAGGCTGAACGGGTCCATTGAACGAGCCAAAGCCCGACTAGTGGCAAAAGGTTTTACACAACGCGTAGGTATCGACTTCCATGACACATTCTCCCTGGTTGCTAAATTGGTTTCCATCCGTTGCCTACTTGCAGTTTCTACCATTAAAGGTTGGGACCTCCAACAGTTAGACGTCAACAATACCTTTTTATATGGAGAACTTGATGAAGAACTATACATGAAGCCTCCTCCTAGACATCCAACAGCTAAAGTAAATAAATTTTGCCGTCTACACAAAAGCCTGTATGGCTTGCGGCAAGCATCTCGCCTGTGGAACACCAAGTTGTCTTCCTCGCTAGCTGAATTTGGGTTCATCCAGTCCAAAGCTGACTACAACTTATTCACAAAACAGATGGCAACTTCTTTTGTTGCACTCCTCATATATGTGGATGACATAATTTTAATGAGCTCAGATGCCAAATCTAGCGATGAAGTCAAGGCCTTCTTGGAAACTAAGTTTAAAATCAAAACTCTTGGGTCTCTCAAGTACTTCCTTGGCATGGAAGTAGTGTGTTCCAAAGCTGGGATCCAAATCTGCCAAAGAAAGTACGCCCTAGACATTTTGTCTGAAACTGGTCTACTTGCAGCTAAACCATCCCCACTTCCTATGGAACCCAATCTCAAGTTGACAAAAGATGATGGTGATGAGTTTCCTGACCCTGCTCTATATCAAAAATTAGTGGAAAAATTACCCTATCTTACCAATACCAGGCCTGACCTTAATTACAGTGTCAACCTCCTTAGTCAGTTCATGGAAAAGCCGCGAGTCCCTTACTACAACGCCATTCTCAAGATCCTTCGTTACGTCAAAGGGACGTCGGGCCAAAGTATTTTTTTTCCACAAATTCCAGACTTGAACTCACTGCATATTCGGATGCCAATTGGGCAAATTTCCCTGACACATGTCGACCAACTATTGATTTTTATGTGTTTCTCGGCCACTCATTCATCTCCTGGAAGTCCAAGAAACAAACAATAATCTCCAGATCATCTACCGAGTCGGAATACAGAGCAATGGCTGTAGTATCTTGTGAACTCATATGGCTGCAATACCTCCTTCATGACTTACAGATCAACAATTCCAAACCTGCCACGTTATACTGTGATAATTTAGCTGCTCTTCACATTGCAGCAAACCTAGTCTTTCATGAACTCACAAAGCACATTGAGCTCGACTGTCACCTAGTTCGAGATCAAATATCAACTGAAAAAATTGCCACAGCTCACGTTCCCTTCTCTTCTCAACTGGCAGACCTTCTTACCAAGCTCATTCACTCTCCTGCCTTCAATTGATTACTGCTCAAGATGGGAGTATTCAACATTTACTCTCCATCTTGTGGGGGGCTATTGAATTCACCATAGAAAGAAGAACTGCACACCAAGTTGCCTATGGTTCCACCAGACAACTGTAAAGGAAAATAATGCATGCATTCCAATTCTGTTAGGTTTGTTAGTATGCGCTGGCAGAATATTCTTTGTTCATTTTGTCTTACATTGATTCATTCTTGTAATATATATAGAGTACGAATCATGAATACAGGCAAAACATTTTTCAACCTTTTCATAGCTTGAGCACTCTGTTTATCATCTTCAACCTTTCATTCTTTCACGTTTTGGCTCTACTCTGCACCATTCTTAATATCCTTAGTCTTGCAAGAAGAAAAACAATTGCAGTTGGCCTCTATTAGTTCCTGTACAAGTGAGGCTGCAACATTTCTGAGCAAGAAGATCGAATATGCAAGATTCACACTAGCAAGGCCACCTAATAGGAAAGGAAAGATGGTTTGCTCTCATAATGGTTTAACTAATCACACAGTAGATAAGTGCTGTAAAATTCATGGTTATCCACCGGGTTTTAAGCAAAATAACTCCACCTTTCAGCACAAAGGAAAAGTCTCCTCAGCAAATCAAGTTACAAGCCAATCAACGAGTATCCCTCTTTATACTCCATCTTTAATGCCTTTCTCTCAAGAATATCATAAATTGTTTGCTCTCTAATTCACTCACAACCTACAAGTTCTAACGAACATATTCACCAAGCTACCAATGTTTCTTCCAATATCTCTCAAATTCAAAATTGTTCAGGTGAACTCATTCAATCTGGTTCTAATACTGTCTCTTCAATTTTTTCTTCCAACATTACCCCTTTGACTTTCTCTTGCAATTCTTGGATTATAGACACGGGTGTCACTAATCACATAGTCCACTCAATTACTTCTGTTACTTGCATCACTGCCATATTAAAAGCCTCTGTTAAACTTTCAAATGGAACTACAGTCAAAGTAACTCATCTTGGTACCATCAGACTTTCAAATGATCTCATTCTGATAGATGTTCTTTGTGTACCATTTTTTTCATATAATCTATTATCTGTCAGCAAATTAACTCATTGGCAGAAATGTTGTTTCATTTTCTTCCCTGATTCATGTTTTACTCAGAGCCTTACTTCATGGAAGATGATTGGGAATGGTAGAAGAGAAGCTGGCCTATATCTACTACAAGAGCCCTTTGTTAGTGTTGTTAAGAATGTTATTTCTCATTCTAGTTCTGTAAATTCTATCTCAATTTCACAATATGAACTTTGGCATAATCATTTAGGTTATCCTTCATTGTCTAGATTGTCCTTAGCTTGTAGCTAAATCCGTACCTATTATTTCGTTTTCAAGCAAAACATTGATCATTGCGGCGTATGTCCCTTAGCTAAACAAAAACAATTATCTTTTCCTTGTAACACATGACTCTTCTTTTCCATTCTATCTAGTCCATTGTGATATATGAGGTCCATTCTCTATTCCTACTTTTTAAGGTTTTAGATATATATTTTTTATAATAGTTGATGATCATTTTCGATCAGCTTGGGTTTATCTTCTAAAGTCCAAATCACATGTCAGATCAGTTTTTGTTTCCTTTGATAACATGGTAACTACACAATTTCATACAAAAATCCATTGTGTTAGAAGTGACAATGCTCCAAAACTTTGCATGACACAATTTTTTAGCTATAAAGACATCATTCATCAAACCTCTTGTGTTGAGACTCCTCAACAAAACTCTATTCTTGGAACATAAACACCAACATCTGCTTAATATGGCTAAAGTTTTGAGGTTTCAATCCAATCTTCTTTTATAATTTTGGGGTGACTGCATACTTACTACATGTTACCTTATTAATCGAACAGTTCTGCTATATACAAGCACATGTGCAGAGGTACTGTGCATGCCACTGACATGGCATTTTGCCATGTCAATGCTTATATTATAATGAAAATGGACGAAGAAGAAAGTAAAACTCAGTGCCCATTTCCATCCATACATAGACTGCTCAGAAAGAAACCCATTCTTCAAAAGTTTGCCTCTCAAATTTCTCTTACACTTCAAACCACTGGGAAAATGAATCTTGATTCCACCTGGAATGCATCTCTCTCTCTAGAACTTTCTGGTTAAATCTTGGTGGAAACCCATTTGGGTTACTTTATATAGAAACCTCAGTTTGACTCCAATATGTGTCTGTCCCTTCAATGCCTTCATTTCACTTCCTCTTCTCTTTATTTGGTTTGTTTTTTCCCTAGGTGCCTTGAGAACGAATCCTACAAGGGGCTTAGGGTCACAATAATGAAATCCACCATTTAATCATAAGGGATTTATGTCTAGCGAGGCAGGGTATGTGCATCCTAAACCTCCCAATTAACTAAACGCAACATATAATTAATACACGCCAGCTGGCGTGCATGGGGCCTTCCCCTTTATGCTTGCATTTAGAGTTTTTGTTAATCAAATTCCTTCACCACTTCCCAATAACACTATCCCATCTTATACAAATCTAAAGCTATTTAGTTGCCTATGCTATGCCTTTACCTTTAGCCAAAACAAATCCAAATTTTATGCCCAAGCCAGAAAGTGTGTTTTTATTGGATATCCTTTTGGAACTAAAGGATATAAACTATATGATTTATCTAACCATTCTACCTTTGTGTCTTGGGATGTTGCATTTCATGAGTCTATATTTCCATTTCATCATTTCCATCTAGTCACAAAAATTCTCCTAAAACTCTTAACATTGTTCTTCCTCAATTAATTCCTGATACAGATTCTTCACATAAGCCATCAGCACCTGCACCTTCTACTTCACCTATACCATTTTTACTAGATAATCAACATTTCCCACCTCTCAAAAGATCATCTCGACAGCACAAGATCCTAGGCTATTTGCAATTCTATCAATGTAATTTGGCTTCAGCTTCTACCCCTTCTGCATATTCTGCAAACTCTAAAACTGTACAACCAGGTAAACAATACAACTTTTATGATGTTTTTTCTTATTCAAAATTGTCTTCTTGTCATTGTGCCTTTAGTATCTCCATTTCTCTCATATTGAACCCAAATTTTATCATGAAGCTATTAAGACCTCTCATTAGAGAGATGCTACATCTGTAGAACTCTCTACCCTTGAAGAAAACCAAACCTAGCTTCTTACTTCTCTTATTCCTAATAAACACTTTATCGGTTGTAAGTAGGTATATACAATAAAATACAATGTTGATGGATCTATTGAGAGATATAATACAAGATTATTTGCCAAGGGGTTTACTCAACAAGAGGGCTTAGATTTTTTTGAGACTTTTTCTTTAGTTGCCAAAATGGTGACAGTTAGATGTTTGTTATCCCTGGCTACTATTCATGGTTGGCACTTAGTGCATTTGGACATAAACAACACTTTCTTATATAGTGATTTGGATGAGGATGTTTACATTGCCTATTATCTCCAAAACGGGGACAATCGAGTATGCAAATTGCAAAAGTTCTTATATGGATTGAAACAGGCTTCTCGACAGTGGAATGCCAAGTTCACTTCTCTACTTTACTTATTATCGGTTTTACTCAATCAAAATCAAACTATTCTTTATTCACAAGAATAGATGGGAATTCATTTGAAGCTATTTTTGTATATGTTGATGATATTCTAGTTTCAAGTAGCAACATAGCAGCTATTGAAGATTCAAGTCTTCTTTGAGTGGTCAATTTAAGTTCAAAGACTTGGGGTCCTATTGAGTATTTTCTTAGCATGGAAGTTACAAGGTCCAAAAGTGGTATCTCTTATGTCAACGAAAGTATGCTCTAGAATTACTTTCCGACACTGGATTACTTGGAGCTAAACCAGTTAATTTTCCCGTGAATACACATGCTAAACTCACTACGACACATGGTGAATTATTACAAGATCATTCTTCTTATTGATGTTTGATTGGTAGACTACTGCATCTCACACATACTAGGCTAGATATTACTTTTTAAATACATCATTTTGGCCAATTTCTTGATCAGCCATGAGTCCCACATCTACAAGCTGCTCATCGAATACTTAGATATGTCAAGAATGCACCTGGCCAAGGCTTATTTTTCTCGGCATCATCTCAAATTCATCTTAAAGCTTTTGTTGATTTTGATTAGGGTAGTTGCCCTAAAACTAGAAGGTCTACATCTTGTTACTATGTTTTCATTGGAGATTCCTTAGTTTCTTGGAAATCATCAAAACAAAAGATAATTTACACGTCATCTATTAAAGCATAATATAGATCTATGGTTGTTTGCGAGATTACATGGCTTTTATCTTTGCTTCATGACTTTGCTCAAACTGCATTACATACAGAAGATGTTAATCTCATTTTTCATGAGCACACTAAACATATCGAATTAGATTACCATTTAATCAGAGAAAAAATCCAAGCTGGTCTCTTATGCACACTTCATGTTCCATCCAATCATCAGAGACATGCTCACAAAACCTTTGGGTTTATAGACACTCTCATTTCTTCCCATAAGAGGCCTTATAGGAGGAGTGTGGTTACTCCTTATAAAGACCAGGATGCATTTATTTCTAAGCTATGTGGGACTTCTAAACATGCCCCCTCACGTGTGGATTGGAATTTCCCATACCATCATCGTGGGCAGGTCACAGGAACCCATCATCAATCATAGGTTAACCTACTCTGATATCATATAGAGACTCTCATTTCTTCCCATAAAAGACCTCATAAGAGGAGTGTGGTAACTCCTTATAAAGATTAGTATGTGTTTATTTCTAAGTTATGTGAGACTTCTAAACAAGGTTTTCAGCTTTTTCATTCACTCTTGTCTAAGATTTTTTTTATATAAGAAGCTGGAACCTCCATGTTTTATTGATAAGAAAACTCTCACTTTAGGCGGAGAAAACCAGTTTTACGTGACTTTCCAAGAAAACAAAAACATCCAACAAGCATTATATCAAAAATTCAGAACATCAAAAATTAAGCATTTCGTATGTAAGGAAGGCCAAGTTTGTCAGTCTTTAGCAGCCCACGCAGTTTCCAAGGCAGCACAGCAAAAGAATCCCAATTTGAAGTGCATCCTTATGAGGCCATTCTCGCCAACATAAATCCTGAGTGACGTGGCAAAGGAAAAATTTGCTCTGCTAGGTTTTGTGTTTTTGTCTTATCGCGATATGGAAGCCGCCGGCCCATCCTGGGTTCGTCGGCATCTGGAAAACGACGCTCCTTTGCGGAGATGGTCTCACAGTGTCCGACTCCACTGCCTGAAGTGGAAGTGCCGATTTGTGCGCCCAAAATCATTGAAGGTACACCTTGTGTCTTGTTCACGAGAGATGAGATTGAAAAATCTGCTCAGTGTTTTTGATTTTCTTTGGTAATGAAGTTCCTCCGCCTAAGACCTATGCTAGATGAGATCCGTTCTGCTATAAAACATCGATGGGGTCTAGAAATTCAACCGATAGTATCAAGCTTGCGACGTCCACGTAACGTGTTCCTTCGGTTTTCAATCGAAGCCGATTTTTTCAAAGCTTTTTCCAAAGAGACTTGTGAAGTAGAAGGAAAGCCTTATAGGATCTTTACATGGAACCCAGATTTCTCAGAAGAACAAGAGCCATCCATGGTGCCAGTTTGGGTGATCCTCCCTGGACTGCCACCTAAATGTACATAATATATACATATCATCTTGAGGGGAACTATTAGAGGAAGTATTTCATTTTATTTTACATTTGTACACTTAAGTATATGAGGGGCCAGTTAGTTAGCTTGTATTTTGTTCTTGTAAAGAATCTTTGTGATTTACCGCCAAAATCTGCAACTATAATAAAAGCAGAGCATGCATGTTTTGGGGCTTTGTATTACTTACGGAAAATAATTTAGAAAAAGTTCTTATTTCTTCGAGTCTTCTTTCTTTTGTAACAAGGATGGTATTATAAGATTGTAATTTTAAAATGGGCTACCCGTCGGATACAGTGTCACGCTGTCGGTCATACGAGAGATGATAACAAAAAATAAAGAGAAATGATCAATTGTAGAGTGATGCGCAACTTATTTAAAAATAATAATTAAATATGAGATTAAAAGAAATTTAATTTTTTAATAATAAATTTTATTATTTTTTAAAATAATTATGTCACGCTTACGCACGAATGACCGTATGCATAATTCTAAAATCTCTTAGGAAGTTCAAAACTATAAATACAGAGCTCATTCGTACTGAATCTTTCAGTTCTCTGCCTAAAAGCTCCCATTGCACATTTTCCTTCGACTCAAACAGAGATCGTTCTCATTTTCTCCCTCTGCAAAACCAGGCAATCTCTCTCTCTCTCTCTCTCTCTGAATGCGGAAGCTACGGATATAACTTGTGTAATACTAGATTCCATATCTTGTAGTTTATTACCGAGGCGTTTTCGATTTATTAGTGATGCGCTATTATTCTGATATGAGATAATCGAAAATTGAATTTGTTGCCGTTCGTTTGGTTCTATTGATATGTTCACTTAACTTCTGGTGAGTTCGCAGATCGATTAGAGTGATTTGTGATTTTGGTGAGTTGTGAACGAAAGTGATTTTGAAATTCTGATGATTAGAGTGATTTGTTTCACTTAACTTCTGGTGAGTTGTGAACAAAGTGATTTTGAAATTCATACTTCTATTGGCGCAATATCGTGAGATTTTGGCAATAGATTCAAGTCTGGTTGTTTTAGCTTATTCTCCTTTTATTCAACGGATTTGTCGTTAAGTATTCCGTGGTGAAATCTATTTCATTAGTAAATAACAGTTCACTACAGCCTTTCAGTGTCACTCCGGTTCCTTTGAATCAAAACTTCTCTGGAAACTAACTCCACTGATTAAACGTTAGATTTATTTTTTCCGTCGTGAATTATCTTTCACATTTCACATTGAAACCATGATTAACATCAGGCCAGATCCTTAAAATTCTTTGTAATTTTCATTTACATTTCTTGATGGTTTAAAATAAAATCGATTCATTGGTCATTTTGGGGACTCATCTTACTCTGAGTGGCCGATGGATAAAGCATCACAGTTTGGATTTGATCCCTTTCAATTCATTTTTTCTACTTCACAAATCTTAAAGAAAATCTTAAAGTGTTGCATAACGTTCAAATTATTTCACAGGAATGCTTTGAGAATGAAATGTGGACAATAGTGAATCCATTTTATTTGTTCTGAGGATGGCTTGGTTTCTACTTCTTTAAATTTGTGAACTCGTTGAACCATATCTTTATTGGCATAGAACCTCATCTTCCCCGTTTTTGAGCTTCTGGTATAATTCCAATAGATAAGACCAAAAAAGATGACTAGAATTAAGATTTCTTCTATGTGCCAGCTTTTTCGTTGATGATTTTCTGCACTTCTATGTATTGAAGATTTTTTGTCCCGCTAATTACTTTAGGATAGTTTGTTGCTTTGTTTTTGATTCCAAGTAATATTTCTTTTATTGAAGTGCGGGAAGGTTTGTTGTGGAATCTTAAATATAGATGAAATTTATTTCTTTTAGTCTCTCACCTTTGGTCCTCTTATTATTTTAGAATTGTTTGTTAAGTCAGACGGTAATGTAGGTCTTCATTCAAAGTGCCTCCTTTCCAATTGGAATGCATATATGACAGTTTCCTGTGGTCTTTTGCAGAAGTCTGTCATAAGATTTACCTATCTTTTCAGATGGCAGAAGCACAGAAGGGAATGTCATCTATTGATCCAAAAGAGAAGAGTTCACGGCTAGGTATCCTTCACTGCCCTTCACTCACAATATATATGGAGATTTTCAACTTAAAGAATTCTAGTCCCTTTTGAATCTATACTAGCATAGGAAACTTAGAAAGTAGGAGTTCCATTCTGTGTGTATCTTCTCTTTGCAATGAATTAACAGTTTTAAAGATAGTTGGCACTGTTTAGACATAATATTTGCATGTAGAGGGTTCCAGTGGTAAAGAGAGTGTCATAAAATGTTTTTTAGAGTAGGTTCGAAAATCTAGGCAAGCATAAACAGGATTTATAGCACTAAAGACCATAATCAAAGTGACCAATCCTGTATCTTGGTTACTCAAGTCCTCAGATTTGTTAAGTGTTTAACTTCAACACGCCAGTAGTTTTTTCTCTTTTTCTTTTCTTTTTTAATTATATTGGCATGAATAACTCAATGAAGTCCAATGCTCCTCTATAAACAGATGAGGAAATAGGAAAGGAGTTCCTCACCTCCTGGAAATCAATGTCAGTGACAGAAGATGATGCTATGGATTTTAGCTTTGATACCGTGGCCAAAGGCAAAAAAAAGACATTCAACTTTGAGAATTTGTGAGTACTGCAAAAATTTGAAGTTACTGCAATTGGTCAAGGAGTAAAATATCAAGTCTAATGCTGATATATTTGCTGTATAACCCTGCTGATTTGATAAGCATTGATTTTGTTCCTGAATCTTAATTTATATTTGAACTCTTCAAGTTTTGTTGACAGTATCTTCTCATGACTTCTGCTTTCTTAGGTTCATGTGCACTATTATGCACGCCCACCCTTAGTGTATATGCTAAATTTAGTGTTTTATGTGTAGCAAATTATTTTTCAACTAGGGATAGACCACTGGAGACTAATGTACTTGTTCCTTAAACCCATAAATAAATTAATGATAATAGTTCAAGGCTGTAACTGCTGCATAATACTTATAAGCATTTTTTCTTTATATACTTCAGGGATATGGATTTCAATCTGGACGGTGATTTTGACAAGTTGTCATCATTCAAAGTGGACATTTCAGACCTTGATTTCTCATGCCCACCCAAAAAAACTGCAAAACCCAAAGAAAGCTCTGAAGCAGAATCTACCAGTGGAAATTGTCAAGGAAAAAAAAGGCTTTGATTTCTGTTTTGATTTTAATGAGTAAGTGGATATATCTTTCAAGACATTTTAGCCCTCTTTATTCTGGTCTAGTTTTTTTCTGTCTGGATTCTAGATCAGGAAAACAAGTGAACTTCTAATTTGAATTTCAGAATTGCTTACCAGTCATATCTTGTTTCAATTTAGCTTGGGTGGTTTCAATTTTGAGTCGAACATACTGAAAGAAGATAAGAATTCTCAAAAGATGTCAGAAAGAAAAGGAGTTGCTTCAGAGCAAAGTCAGTGTCAAGGTTCTAAATTGAAACTGAGTGAAGATAATGCTGAATGTGATGATAGCGTAAGCATGAAACTTCCAGCTTGCAAGAGTGTGGTCACTTCAAAGGTTGAGACCTCAATAGTTGTTCAAGGGGTTCTTAATTCTAGTAATGATCATTCAACGTTTGAGAATTTGCCTGTGTCACATGGGCGAGGAACTTCTAAATTGCAAACAATACTTAGGAGTACAGAAGACCCTGATCAAGAAAACTGCTTGTCTGAAAAGTCAAGATTTGCAGATCCTTATCCTCAGCAGGTCAAACCTGATTTACCAATCCAATCTGTACGTGCAAATTGTCCAAATCAAGATACTATTTCTGATGCTTTAGAGGTAGATACAAAAGTTTGTCCTCCGGGCACAAAAGAAGAAAATGCTGCAAATGGAGAGCAAATTGATGTTGACGAAATGATGGTTAACGTTAGATCTGATCATGAAAAGTCATCATATAAGATTTCAAGACCGGTGTTCATTACTGGATCAGATAGAGATGATGGTGAAAGGAATAAGTCAGATGGCCTTGCACCAATTAAGCATATGGATGACACTGAACCAGCTGAAAATGATTTAGATATGAAAGATAGTTCTTTGACAAATGTCTCAAGAAAGAACCCACATGACACCAAGGGCATTTGGCAGAACCAGAGTTCGACTTCCAGGCTTCATTTGGCCCCATTATGCCGGTAAGAGAGTTCAAAAACTTGATGGATGTTATTTTTTGAAAAAACTGTGAAGATTAGAAACAGATAATCATGAGATTCAACCTTTATATTTTTACATGGATTTAACTATAATGAACAATTATTAGAAAACATACCGTGTAACTGAAACTGCAACTCAAAACATGAGGAGGCTGTTTTTGGTTTTATAAGCCGATGCACCTATTCACTGAATTTCACTTTTTTCATGCATTTCGTTGAACAATTTCTACTCTGGTATCGGCCATCAGGTTCATAATCTCTGATGATAATCTTTGACACCCCATTTTTCTTTTGATATTCAGTGTTAGTACATGTTACGTTTGCTATTTGTAGGGAACCTGTAGTTAATACAAGGATTCTGGAGAAAGAAAATGAAGGAAGTATTCACTCAAAGTTTTATACAAGGCCAGAGGAAACTGGATCTCAACTGCATCAGTCATCTGGGACAAAGTTTCCCACATTTGGCAGAAAAAGAGTTGGGGCCATGCATCTATGTCCCATCGGTGAAAAAACGTGAGTCATTCTCTAATAGGTGCAGTGGTTGGTTTTCAAATGATAGAATGGGTCATATACTCTGCAACAGGGAGGACTTAAATGTCAATGATGCCCAGACTGCAAGCAAATTGGCTGGCGGTACAATTTCAGTTGCTAGAGAAGTAACGAAAGGCCAGCCTGTTTTTCTTCGAAGTGACAAGAATGTTAAAAATATTATTAAAATCCGGTGAGGCCTCCGCTTCCGGGAGCTCATTTTTTTAGTAAAAACTTCTGCACTTTAGCATTATGTTTAATTTTTTGTCCCTCTACAAATGGGATTAAATCAAGTAAGTTAAAAAAAAAAAAAACTCCCTTATTGGGCTCAACTGACAGTGTCCTTCACAACCTTCAACAGGGAGGGCTTAAATTCCGATAGTATACCACATGTGGGCAAGCTGATTGAGAATTCACTACCACGTGATAAAGAAGTAACAGAAGGAGAACCTGTTTTGATAGGAAGCGAAAAGAATGTTAAAGATCATCATACTTTGAGGTCAGCATCTATACTTTAATGGTTGTATTTTCTTTCCTTCATATTATATGTTTGACTTCGTGGTAAAGCACCAAAAAGTTCACTAATTAAGGAAAACTGATTAAGAACAAAACTTAATGACTCAATGAGGATGCATATATGTGCATATTCACATATTTTTCTTAAATGCTTATACCTTTCCCCATTTAAAAGAATCACTCTTCAAACCAAGTTTCCTCTCTGTTAATGCACATGTTTCTCTAGTCATTTTGGATAATGACTTCTCCAGAAATTATACTGTTTTTGGAATGTGTTCTAATTATACTTCAGTATCTTTCACTATATTGAACTGGTCAATTTCTTTGAAACCCGTTACTATATATTGGTTTGTTTTTCTGGATGTTACATGAGTATTTAATCTCTATCTGACAAAATTCTAGTGTGATAAGTTCCTTAGACATAATCTGGCTTGTAATTTTTCCATGAGACTTGCTAGCGAAATATTGTATTCTTGATTCAATGTTTTCAACCCTAAGGGAATTTCTGAATCCATCCAGCTTAACTGAGAAGACAACTGAATGTAGTGCCCCGGCACGTGTTAATCTGAAACTTGTGGTTTCAAGCATGGAGTCGTTGAGGAACTCAAAGATCATTTCAGCTGAAAGAAATAAAGTTTGTCCTATAAAAGCTGGCAAGAAGATGCCTGATCTTTCTCACACGAAAACTTCAACGTAAGATGCCAATATAGCTCTAAGTCTTTTTAAGTGCTTCTATCTCTGAAAACTTGATGATTCATCTTTACATGATTGCATGTCTTCAATGTAGGACTCTAGGAGCAAAACAAGTTCTATCAAATTCTACAAGAGAAGTTACTTCCTTGGGAAAGTTAGAGGAGAACAGGGAAGTGCAAAGCAATAGAGAATTGAAGACTGAGCATCCTGTTGACAGTAATGAGAAACAAATGTCTCAAAACCTTTCCTTGAAGCGGAAAACATTTGAGGTTTATATGATACAGTTATTCATCATAATTCATAGAGATCTATTTAAAAATGATATGATAAAATTGTTTATACTGTAAAACCACCACTTGTCTTAAAAGTTTAAGCTTATGGGAAGAGATGTGTTTTTATTATTTATATACTTTATAACATATACAAATTGGAACTTCAGTAAATTATATGAAGATTTTCGTGAAATGTCATCACTGATACTATCAACAAGCTATTTTTCAGGGTTCAAATTCAGATTCAGGGTCCCTAAAGCCTCTAAAACGCCTCTCTGAGTCACCTAGTGAAAGCAGGTCTCGTTGTTCTGTTGACTAAGATTTGTTTTATTTTTAACTGTCTTTCTTGGGCCTGAAAATTTAGTAATTATGTTTGTGACATATCTTATGCTTCATAACAAATTACCTGCAGCAATTTTAAAGTACCTGCAGAAAGAATTCTTGAAGAACAGGTAGATACGAATTAAGTTTGTCAGTCTCACAAATAGAAAGATAGAAGCTGAAGCAATCTATTTCTTTTACATGCCATCCAGGTTTGCATTCATGGGATTCAGGGAGAGAGTACTGCCAAGCATGTTGTTTATGACCACCTAACCTCTGGACTTGAAAGTCATAGAGTGGCGAACATGATAGAACTGGAAATTCCTTTAGTTATGGAGAATGATGGAAATGTTGAGAAAGCTGAGGCATATGCAAAGGAGCTTGATGATGTGAGTAATCCAGGATTTATTTATTAGCTATCAACCAATTTCTATATCGTTTATGTGATAAAAGCTAACCAAACCATGAAACTTACCGAAGGCTCAAACCTATGAGTGACTTGAAAACTGTGAACCTGGAAGCGAAACACTTGAGAAAAGACTGCAGGTGTAAATTTTAGAGGATTTTTTTTGCTCGAGACCTAAGTGTAGGGATGCAAACTATCTGTAGTGTCAGTAAGTGTCAAATAAAAGAAACCCAGAATAATTAGACTCCATTGAAATTATATGTTAATTGTTTACTTTTTTTTTCGCTGCAGATTTGTAACATGCTGAAAAAAAAGCACGAGAAAGCCAAGGAGATATTGGTTCGGGCTATTGTGAACAACAATAATTTGCTGATGCTTAACCATCCAATCCATGAAGAGAAGATATCCTTCCAAGTTGTGTTAATTTGCTTCTCCCCCAGTTTGGCTTATGTTCTGTTAGAAAATCAAAGTTGCATATCCTTGATAATTGAGAACATCCGTAAGATTCAGAACTTTGCTGCTCGACTGATGTCCAAGGAGCTTCAAACGTGATTACCAGGAGCAGCAGTTGGAATAGTGAAAGGTGCGTAATGCATTCTTTTTATCTGACTCGCCCTAGTTTTGCTACCCAGCTGATTGTTCATTTAGAGTTTTGTTTGGGAATGTTAAATAATCAGTTGAGTTATGCAAGTGTCAGGCTCAGGCAAAAAGCTCTCAATGCGATGGTTCATATTTCATGGGTCCAGTTAGGTTTGTTGTTTTCGATTTTCTAGTTCCGAATAGTCACTCTTTAATTAGCTCAAAGATGAATCCTCGCTTGCTCATGCATGAGCTAATTCCATTTCGATAAATAAATGGCAATGGTGATGTAAATATAACAAGATATATCCTCTCTCTCTCTCTCTCTCTCTCTGAGGTTTGTTACTTTCTTTTAGTTTAATCCAGGGAGCCACCATCGTAACCAGACGGCCTAGCAATGGTATTTAGGGCCGGGGGCGGGGAAGATAAGACTTCTAAGAGCATTGGCAATGGCCTAGCCATTGCCAAGTCTAAAATTTAGCTAGAATGTCATCTTTTAGCTATAATATGGACTAGCTAAAATATTAGTCCACATTGGACTAGCTATCTTAAAGTCTAAATAATAATATAATATTATATATTTTAATAATATTTTACAAAAAGAAATTATTTTAATAATTTACAAATACACTATATATTAATTAATAATTTAATTTTTACTTAAAATTATTATTTCCCAATGCTTAAAATTATAATTTAATTTAATAAGCCGCCCTTCCACAGTACATCTTTCCTTTTCTTGACCTCTATTTATACAACAATATAGTTACCCTCTCATTTATCGACCCAACGAATTAAAGAGAAAATGCAAGCCCCTATGATATAATAGATTACAAAAATTTATTTCCTATAATAGATTACAACAACGTGTTTTTATAGGTCTATACAAACCGTATCCCATGAGGAAGTACTCCAATGGTATCAACATGGCATGAGGCTGCTCCTCTGTTTACCACTGACCCGCATGCCTGAACCAATCTAATACTAAATCCTAACAACAACATTTGTGGTCAACAAACCAGAAGAACAACTTTAATGCTAACAAATTTTCCAAGCATAGCATCGGGTATTGCTTTGAAAACACAATGAATTAAATATGCAAGAGAAAGAGATAAATTAACAATCATGGCAACAAAAACCAATATGAATAAATTATTAATATGTTAATTTATATCCAGGATGAATTAACAATAACTGATATAAAAAATTTCAATATAAATCATCATACAAGGTAGTTGTTTGATTTCATATCCATATAAAAAATTCCAGGATGAATTAAACATAAAAAAACACAAAAAAAAAAAATGCTGGTACATATTGATAATATCCTTTTCAATAGCACAGTCCACAAATTTAGCTTACTAAATTTTAATATCTACAATAATCACCCCAAAACAGTCTAGTTCATAACACTCGGGTCCATAACTTTGAGCTATTACATAAAGAGATCATAACACTCGGGTGCATCCATAATCACCCCAAAATAGTCCACTAACCTGCATATCTAGTGGCTTTAACCCCAAAAACAATTCAAACAAAAGAAAACACTTAACATGCAGTAGCAATTTCGTGGAAAAACCAAACCTGTATAATGATTTACAAAAAAATAAGCACAAAAACATAGTGGTTCCATCAAAATTTGTCCTACAAAGTACAATATATAGCAGGTGCCCAGCCAATAATTTTCTTGAAAAACATATGCTAAAGAAGTACCATTAGCCGAGGAAGAGTCCATACACAGCATCATATTTCACTACCCATGCTCATAGAATACCAATCAGTCGAAATTCCAATCACAATCACAGAAATTCCTAAGACTACTGCCTAAGAAATTCCAATAACAGAAATCACAATCACAGAAATTCCATCATAAATCTCCAGCAATCACGGCTATATATACAAATCAAAATAAATATTGTATAAAATGCAGAGCAAAACAGATTTTACATACCTAAACCCAACGTGTGGATCGATTGGTTTCACGAGCGTGCGACACGGTCTAGTGATGAAAATCGCCTCCAACTATGGTACTCTAAAACCCAAAAATTTCATCATGTGAAAGCAAAGAAATGAAGAAGAGAAATCTGAATGTGTGCGCGTTTGAACAATCGGGGATATGAGTCCCTCACAGTGTGCGTGAGTAAGACGGAGAGTGATTGAGAAAACTTACCACCAACCGACACTTCCAGTGAGGAGAAGGCAGAGAAGACTTGCTATGTTTCGCGAAGAAGAGAAGGGCGAAGTTTCGGGAGAAAGAAAGAAAAGGGCGAAGAAGAGAAGGGGGAAGTTTTGGGAGAAATAAAGAAAAGGGCGAAGAAGAGAAGAAGAGAAGGAAGTTTCGGCCCTCGGGAGAAAGAAAGAAAATGAAGATGAAATGTTTTGGGATGAACACAGAGAAAAATCGAGGGAAAGAGTTGAGCAGGAGGCAATGAAATGATAAAATAAGATTTGGCCCGTGTACAGTGCCTCGCTAGACTTGGCGAGAGGTTAAGAATTACTATAGCGCAAATCTCAAACCTGAGAGGTTTAGCGAGGCCAATGTAGACGTTTTTTCATACATTTGTTTTTAATTTAGACTTGCATTGGCAAATGGTTAGTTCATTGCTAATGCTCTAAGAGGATCAAGATTCAAGAGGGTTTTTTTTTTGGTCAAGAGGTATTAATAAAAAAAAGAGATGCAAGACAAAAAGATGCCCATCTCTAACCCAACGTCGGCTCTAGGAAGCTTAGGCTTGGGCCGTTGCCTACTCGCCTGCCTAATTAAGCTTCAAAAAGAGTAAGGGCCCCCTTTAATGAGATGAAAAGGCACTACATACCTTACCAGAAAGAGGATTGATCAATCCAAAATAGCAAGTGCACTGTGACGGTCACGTTTCTTGAGTGACAATTGGGAACTTGTTACCTATTAGAAGCCCCCTAAATGCTTGTATTATAGATTGAAATACACACAAAGTGACTAGTCGCGTCAAATATCTTGAAAAGGACCATTAAGAAGGGCATGTCATCTGTCTTTATCCGAGATAATTATATAATACTAGGGTTTGAAATAACCGAGTATTTGAAGCTTTTAAAAAACCGTAATTAGTTACTGAACGCAAAGGATTAGTGATAATCTCGTGAAGGTATTGATCTCAGGAGAGGATCGATACATACACACACACACACACATATTTAAAATACAAAATTGTCATCAGTCATCACAGTCCCTTTTACAAAAGCAATGGTGACTTGACCCAAAAAACTCCTCGAGAAGTTGTCTTCGTGCTTTCCAAACTGATATATCCTATTAGAAACCATCTCCATGGGCAGAAGTATGGTGTAGGGGTTTTACTTTCTGTTTTTGTGTGATCACCCCCATATTCTTTCAAAAACTTATATAGGAATTAACTCAATCTTAAATGGAGTTCTTGGTACACTTATTATAAATAGAATGAAGTCTTGTGCAAGCCCACGGCAAGTCTTTCTAAAGAATTACTGTAGTTAAAAAAACATGGAGAGAGATTTATCCGATGAAGGCTGAAACTTGTATCCAGTACTATTCTTTAAAAATAATAAATAATTTTTCATTTTACAATCATGATAATTTTGTCCCTATTCATACTGTGAGATAATAACGTTGAGAAGGGTGAGAACAGATAGATATTGCAGAACACCCGGTTTTCAGAGCCAAGCAAACCATGGGACCTGATCCCGGAATTTGCTCTCAATCTTTTATATAGCCACCTTATAAATTCACAGATCGAGAAGATAAAGTTGAAAGTTGGAGGAGTTCAAAAAAGAAAAGAAAAGGTAAAAAAAAAAAAAAAAAAAGGATTCAATTTGTTTTGTCATGATGAATGAATCTTTTATATATAGAATTGAAATATGGGAAAATTATATAGAGAAGGAAGAACATTAGGGACCAGTTAAATCCATATCTTTTTTAATAATACTCCCAAGAAACAGATATGGCCTAATTTCGTGACTAGATCCCACCTCGCATTGGTCATCAAAAAAGGAAGAACTAAATGGCAGATTCAAATGCCAAATAATTTGCCCATAAATTGTCCTAATGGACACAACACAATTTGGTTGTAAATTGTAACTTTAGTTTCTTGTCCTTCAAATGAAAATCAAGCCCAAACCAGACGGCCAGGAGTAGAATATGAGGACAAAAACACCAGAAAGTCCTATAAATACCAGCCTGACATGACTTTGAGATCGAACCTCCACTCCACATTCCACACCAGTTCTTGTTCTTCCACAACCTTTGAGACAATACATGGCAAATTTAAGGTCCTGGGTGTGCCTCATTTTGGTGCTTTGCTCACTTGCAGTAGTTTCTGAACCTCGTCTTCTTAATCCCAAAATTCAGAGAAGAAATCCAACCACATCATTCCAACCAGTGGGGGTGGATCCCCAGCAACTTTTCCGGGAAGGGTGGGCATTCAAGAGAACAAGTGACAAGATCAGCATGCGTACGACTGAACGTAAGAGTCCCGGGGGTCCTGATTCCAAGCATCACTAATGAGTGCTTAATTGGAAGAAAATCTCTTTTCGGGTGAGAGCTTGTTTTCGATCATGAATAACGTTTAAAGTGTTGCGGCTGCTGCTCCGTCCTGTATCTCCCGTTATTTTACATAAATTTTCTATCATTTTGGCCTTAAAAATAAATTTAAAAAATAAAAGGCGTAAAACTAATGAAGTAAATTAAAACCACGTGTACTACTATGATCAGTGCTCATTGTTCTAACTTCTAACCGCTTAATTGTGAACGAAATGCATGCGCTTGGCTTTGGACTAATTAATTCATCACAAGAAATACAATTATTTATGATGAATTATTTACAATAAAAATTACTATTTGTAATGACAATGAATTCCTTTTGATAGGAAATAGTCATTTTCAACGCAAATTACTAGTCACATATAAACGTTTTTCTTGTAGTAGTAATTTACAAGTTTTACTTTTTCCCCCTATATAGTTGGACTCGTGTAAATATATATATATATATATATATATATATATATATATATATATTATAAAGGTATATTGAAGATCATTAGGAACTTTATTGCCAAAAGAGATAATTTGAAGATCAGTAATTACAAATTGGGTGCTAGAGGGGAAGCTTGTGTATTTTTACCCTAAGTTCTATTAATTTCATAAAGCCTTCGTTACTTTTTGTGCGTATTCCCTGCGAGAAGACGTATGTATGTTAAGATCAGCCCTAGAATCTAAACAATGCTGTCTCAAGCCTCACGTATATATGATGATCAGTGCTCTTCACGTACATCATTTTTAAAAGTCTTTAAAACTCTTGAGTGTTTTCCGAAAGGACTGTTAACGTAACTGTAAGCATCTTATATATCGATATCTTGTTCATCTTAAGGATTATTTTTATGCCATGTGTACATTTATGCAATAATAATTAGAAGATCCCCGTCATAATAAAATTATAACACAAAATAGTCGTTCCCGACAATACCAAAATTTGCGTGCATGGCTCCCTCAACGTGAGATCCACACATCATCATGATTCATGAGACCGAGAAGCCAAAAAATAAAGATCAGAAATCCACTAATTAATTAATTAATTTTTATTACAGAGAACTACAAAACGAATTACAAGACTAATCACTCGTTAACCCTAGAATTCAAATTACGCAAACGAGAAGCTTTCACAAAATGGGAGAATAATAATTAATTATCTGTGAAATTAAACTTGAGACCTAATTTCTCTCTTTTACTAAGCGACGAACCCTTTTATTCTGTGGTACCGTGCTATATATATACGTACGTACCAATTAAGGAAAAAAAAGATGCTTAAATTAAATTTATAAACAGCAAAAAGTTTAAGGCTGTACTTAACCAAAATTATAAAGATAACAAGCATCATAGTGTAGGAGTCGATACATAATATAGGAGCTACTCACGATCGTGATTGAAGAAGTTGACGTACTGCATTAAGATGGAAGAAGTTGGGATTTAATTTGTCAAAATATTAATTTTTAAAGCAATACTAGATACAGGATGTATAAATCAGTATGCTCTCTTTGACAAAAAAAAGTGAGGCCTGTTATTAAAAGTAATTTTATCATGTGGGTCTAAAATTTATTCATTTTGTTTAAAAAGAGTATATATACGGTGCTTGTATACCTTAAGACTACAAATATCATTTTTCTAATCTTTAACTATCTTTCCATAAATGGCTGAGGTGGTGCATGCCACATAAGAGCATCTTCAATGGCTAAATTCATCCCACATTTAGCTATTAGACTCCAAAATGTCATCATAATGGATTAGCTAAAATCCAAATATTTAGAATTTAGCTACAGGAAACACCAAAAGTATTTTCAAATTTGAAAGTAACTATTCATACATCAAATACATTTTTTATTAGTTATTTCTCTCTCCATTTCTTTCTATCAACCTCTTTCTCCCTTCCCTCTCAAAACTATAATTTTGTTAACCCATAATTTAATTAGAATATGATTACTAATTAATATATAATATTATGAATAGTAAAATATGATAAAATTAAATAAATTAAAAATTAAAAATAATTTTAAAATTATTAATTATTCATTACTATATAATGAATAAATGAATAATTCAATGTAGAGATTAATCAAAGTCAAATTCATCTTATATTATTTTATTGTTATATAATGAAAAATAGTTATTCAAATGTAGAGACTTATGTGAATGGAATAGTCAAAAGTCAAATTTATCTTATATTCATAAAAAAATGTCCTTTAACTTTAGCTAATCCATTGAGAATGCTCTAAGTAATGTGGCCAAGGCTGGCTTTCAAGTATGGTATGCATACATGTATATATACACATGTGTAACATCCCAGATTTTAGTGTATTTTTAATGAAGGTTTATTTTAATTATTTATTGTGTAATTCTCTTGTTTTAATATTTTAGAGGTTTTATTTTATTATTTTATTGGACTTTCCTATTTTTATTAATTATTATTTTTGAAGTTTTAGAATATTATTTTAGAATATTTTAAATTGTGAAAAATTATTTATTGGGCTTTCTTATTATTAATTATTGTTTTAGATTTAAATTGATCTTTAATTTAAATTGGTTTGTTTGTAGGTTTTAAAATTACTATTGTTTTATTAAAGCATTTTACTGCGTTTGATTAATTTTAGTTAGTGATCTGCAATTTAATTATTCTTTATTTTAAAGGATGTTTTTGTCAGAGTTTAATATTTTACTGTAGTTAATTTTGAGTTAAACTGATTTATTTATTTTTACTGTTTTAATTAAGCATTTCATTGAGTTTGAATTATGTTATTTATCTAGTAGTTTTAAAATCGTTTTCGTTGGATCGCTTTCGAAACCCAAGTTGAAAGGACTGGATCTCCTTTTTCTTCTTTCTCTTTTTCTTTTTCTCTTTTTCTTTTCTTCTTTTTCTTCTTTCCTTTCTCTCTCCCCGTGCCCCAGCCCCGACCCAGCCCCTTCTCTCTCTCTCCTCTCCCTCGCTCAAACCGGGTTCACCGTTCCTGAGCCGCCGTCGGTGGTCGACACCGCCGGTACCACCGGCTTCCCCGTGCGCTGGCGAGCCACCCCTCCAAATTCCAGCCGACGCCGCGCCGCCGTTAGCCTCCGGAAGTCGTGCGAAGCCGCGGCGTTCCTTCACCCGTTTCGCCGCCGTCCAGCCACCTCCAGCCACCATCTCTCTACCACATCACCACCGGCCCTCAAGCAACCCTTTGGACCCAACCCCGGCTCCGATCCGTCACCGGAGCCGCCCCATCGAACTCAAAATCTGAACTGACTTTTCCGGCCTTAAAACCACTGTTTCGGCCGCCACCCACGGCCAACCATCACCACCATTAGATTCCCCACCTTCCTTAGGCCCTACCCTATCATTCCCAAGTTTTCGTTTGGCCCTGAGTGATTTTGGATTTCACTGTGTATTTCAGCCACAATGTATTTTTACACTGTGGTGTTGCTGTTTGGTGCTTCCAGTTCCTCCGTGATCCTCCATAAATTATTTTAAAGCACTGTAAGTATTTCTCCAAAAGATTTTTAAGATTTAAATATATTTTTGCAATGACCTATTTTATAAACTGTGAATTGGTTATCTGATAGACTGTGTTGGTTATTGGAAATTGGTTGGTAACTGTTGGTTATTGGTTTTTAGTCATTTTCATGGCATTGTGCACGCATGCGTGGGTATGTATATTTTTGGAAACTGTGTTTTGTAAAAAGGGCTTTTCGGGTGTGTGTGTATCACCCCCAAGCCGAGATGGGTTATTATCTCGGTGGAGCTCCTCTGGGCACTCGGGAGCGGAATATACTGAGTGTCGTCCCCTGGAGCTGTTGCTCGGGACTTGGACGGGATGGTAGCGCTCTCGATCCGACTCCGTGATCTCTCGTGCTGGCGGAGATCAGAGGATGCTTGGCTATGTACGCGGTGGGCGCGGAACTGGACATCACTCGTGTTGTATCACTCGCATAGTCGCTACCTGTGGAGTGACGAAGGGAGCCAGGGTATGTGGATGGTCCCTAGGGGAGGCCATGGTGCATACGGGTTAAAATTGGAATAAAAGTAACTATTCCTGGTTAATAATTGTGCCAAATGGTGATTTTTGGCGTGCGTGGGAAAAACTTGTGATTTTCGAGAAATGGTGTTCTTCTCGGGTTTTGCACTTGGGTCATCATGTGCATGCATAGTGGTTGTTGTATTTTTATATTTGTTATCTTGGAGTACTTTTGGGTTTTACTTACCTGTGGTACCATTTATTGGTACTGCAGATTTTAATGCAGGTTTTGCAGAGGCTGAGCCCGAGGATGCAGCTCCGCCTGAGGAGTAGGGACATTTGGCTATATTTTTATTTGGTATTTGTATTTTTATTTGATGTCGTTTTATAAACAAGAAAATTGTATTAGGTTAACTTATGGATTTCTATATTATTTTTGTATTGTATTAAATTCTGGTACTTAGTTATCTGACTTAACCTTTCCGCTGCGTTTTATTTTGTACACGTGTTGCATTTCACACACTTGGCACGTGTCGTTGGGGTGCGTGACCGTGTTGTCATCATCCCGGATGTCTCGATTTCCGTACTGTCCGTACATAGAAGTCGGGGGCGCCACAACATGCGTGCGTGCGCACACATATAGATATCCATACGTGTATGCCTACGTATGCATATACATAAAAACAGTCCTACAAGAATGATCGATAGTGCCTAATATTTGGTGTAACTAGTCGAACTTAAGCAAGTAGTGGGCGGTCAAACTTTGACGTTTGTTCTATTTTTATTATAACACAAGTGATCAACTCGTTTACCTAATAAATTTATAAATTTGACAAAAAAAATTTGAGATTTTGTAAATAAAATCATATGGCTTATACATATAATATGCCGATATCAATGATCATGATATTCATAAAATCCAAACAACATGCTACATAATATCAAGAACATGAGTTCCTCTTATATTTTTAAGTACTTAAAAACATTTTCGTTATAAAGTTAAAGATATACTATATAACATATAAAATAAAAAAAATTATTACAGCTGCATTTGAGTTTGGCTGAATCGATCTTGAGTGATATAGCATTACCCTAATTTTATTTAAGCTTATCGAGTAATTAATCTTATTTATTTATGAGTAATATTATTAGGTACAAATTTTAAATATACATAAGTCTTTTATAAGAAAGCGAGTCTCAATATTAAAAAAGAAAAAGTTTTTTTTTTTCTTTTTAAGATACAATCCTTTCTTTTATAAAGAAATTGTGCTATTTAGATTTATTGAAACCATTTCTCTTTATTAATTTTATAGTGCCAGTACTGATCTAATACGTCAAGCATGAAATCGAGATCGGAAAGAAACCACCTTGGATTCATTTTAATTTTTATGTATGCGTGTGCGTACTCATCCATATCGTATGTATATATCTCTGTGCCAATAGTCAAGCGCGGCATCACTAACGACGGATTGACAGCCAAGGAGTATCAGGCTATCAGCTGCGCTGACAATGCACTGGTTATCTTTAGGCTTTTATTTTTGCAAGGGTTGAATTGGAATAAGAGTTGAAATTTAAATAAAATATAATTAAAAAATATTTTTTTAATATTATTTTTATTTTAAAATTTAAAAAAATTGAAATATTTATTTTATTTTATATAAAAATTTAAAAAAATTATAATAATGAGATCATAAGCACTAGATGAGATGAAAATGATTATACAATTGGACATTAAAAACAAACACAAAAGTTGTTCTTTTTATTGGATATCATTAGTGCTTATCCATGTGAGGTCTGGTGGACAGTAGAATTAAACGGATAATGTATGAGCTAGGCATTGTCAAAAGAGGTGCTTTCCGGATAGATATTCTGTCATTCATTCTTAAAGTTCCAAGTGTAGCCGAGTCATCAAGTACTTCCAATTCCGGGTGGATATCGTTCATGGCATTGACACCTCATGATGGCTTTAATATTGGTTTTATCCTAATTCTGATGATTCTTTTATTTATTTATTACCCTGATTAATGCATATAGATAAGATCTGTTATTAAGGTTGTTTAGATGTTAAGTTGAATTCAGTTAAGTTGAGTTTTTTATAAATAATGATGAGTTGAATAATAAAGAAAGTTATGTGGGACCTATCTAAACTAAATTTAAAGTATTTTTAAATGTTAAGATGAGTTTAATACTTTTTATAAAAAATTAAAAATGCTTGTGGGTCTCACGTATAAATATATTTTAAATTGAAAAAAGTTATGGATCTTACATTTAAGAAGTTTTTGAATTGGGATAAGTTTAATAATTTAAGAATTGGATATTTAAATGTTAGATTCGACTTAAAATTAGACTGAACTCAACTGAATTTAGATCAAACGCATCCTACACCAACCTAAAAAGAGACCTCTCTTTTAACGTGAAGATACTCTTTTCGGGTGCAGTTATTATGCCGCCCCATCTTTATCGTTGGGCGGTATACTCGGTAAATTTTTTTTTTTTTCATATTTTTTTAATACATTTAAAGATTATTTAAAAAAAAATTAAAATACACTTAAAATCACTTTCTTAATTATTAAATAATAAAAAAAAATAGCAAACGATCAAATGGAGCGGTACAAAATGAGAGGCAAAGTAGTGTTTTCCTTTTCAATTGTTTGGCCGGCGCTAATGTGTATATATCACATCATGAATAAGAGAGTGGTTTTCACGTGTATAATGGGCGTACACTAAGTTATTGGTTGGTTTAGCGGCGGCCATATGCTTTCGTGCAAATCTAGATCATAAGGAGAACTTGGAGTACCACACGTACTCATCACGTCGATGATCATCTATAAATACCCAAAATCTCTCTGAGTTTGAACTCCCCCGCAGTTAATTCACCACCATTAAAGCAATTAGTAAAGCTCCTTATACAAAGATCAGGATGCCAAGTTTTAGGTGCTCGGCCATGTGCATTGTCTTGGTCCTGCTTGTAAGTGCCAGCAGGAGTACCGAAGCACGCCCTCCCGTGAGGCCAACCGCAGAGATCAGGAGGAACCTAGCCTTATTACTGGATCAAGCTGCCTCCAATCGGGGGGCGAAAGAAACAATCACCCGAAAGGTGCTGGCCGGGAATACGAACGAAATCCAGAATAACCAACCCAATAGAGTGAGTCCAGGCGGTCCTGACCCACATCATCACTTTGTCTATTTAGGTTTACCATGATCCCAGCTTCTAGATCATTGAGAATCAGGAAACGAGTGAGCTTTAAAATAATATTTATTGAGCATCTGATAGTATCAGTACTGTCCGAAATACCATCTATCTTTTTTTCGAAATGATATATCTGTCGCTTGAGTTATTTTATTTTTTTTAACTGTACGTAAGGTACGTAAAAGAAAGATGCATGCATGGATTAAGAGGAAGAAAACCGAAAGATCGAAGCCCATGCTCAGAAGTCACGCGCTATTAAAATAATGGCCACTAAATAAATGAATGGTTTCGCTTTATAACGTGCTATAGGACTTTATAATTTGCATGCAGATCAGGCGCTGGTTGAATAATATTTATTTGTAAGATAGTGGGAATGAAAGAAGAGCACGTACGTAAAAGAACTTCCACTTTATTTATTTTTATTTTATTTATTGGCCGGGATCCCTTCCTTGCACGCCTGACTAATATTTTAAGGTTAATTGAAATCCATGTAACAATATGTCAACTAGTGCAGTATTCGGGCACTGGATGGTTCTCTTTTTCTAATGCATGCCAACCTCATGATTAGTTCTATGGTCAACTGCGTACGCACTACTCTTTGGCTCATTCTTATAATTCAAATATTATTTCATCTGACATCAATGATCAACGAAAATATATGCTGGCCTGGGAATCATTATATTAATTATTTCATAAATAACTAGCTGTGAGACTTTTTTTTTTAATTGAGTTTTGATACGATGCGAGTATTATTTGAAGTTACATATCCAATTTTGACTTTTGATTTTGATCTAATAGTTGACTAAGGCTATTTGTATATATATAATTCATTCTTGGTCACAACTCCAAATTTGATATTTCAATTCCCAGTCACTTTATCACTAAGACCATCATAATTACCTCCTAATTTCGATAGAATTGATTAAGGTTAAACACGTAGTTTATTACTATTTTAAATACTTTCATAGGTTTGAGAGATTGATCTCTAACGTTGACTTCTTATGTATTGATTTAAAATTTCAAAAGCTAGTGGGAAAAAGAAGGAAATAGGTCGGGGTATTCATGTAAACAATTGGACCTCTGTTTATATTACTATTTTCTCTTCTTTTCTTTCCCAAATCTTAAAACACACATTTGGCCCCTATTCATTCAGGTTCACGGGCCGGAACCCGGATTTTAAACTTGGGTCTGATTATTCCGGATCAGATCCAGATTGGAACCCGATTTTTTTTTCTTTTCTTTTCTCCCCTCCTCTTCAGTTTAAATGCTTTTGGTTTGAAGCACTGTCTTTTTTTTTTTTTTTTTTTTTTTTTGGATCTAGAAACCAAGGTGGTGTTGTCTTCATGTAATTAATTGCGAACATATTTGGCTCAACTTCTTGACATGTGCAGTTATACGTGAGTGTAGACGCTGGAACAAAGGAGATCTTGAAGGCAATTGATAGGCTTTGGTTTCCAGATTAAAAAAATAAAAAATAAAAAAAATCCGAGTTTAAAACCCAGTACCCGGATCAGGTGTACTTGGGTTTTGCAATCCGTTTTTCGGCCCAGAAAAATCCATGGGTTGGGAAAAAATCCAACCCTGATGAACAGTCCTAATCGATGCTCGATCGGATCTTATAAAAGAAAATTGGAAAACAAGAGCCCTTGCAATATTGGTTATCATTTGGAAGTATATATTCTTTACTAATATATGATTCTTTCTTGAAAATATCTATTCATCATCTTTTTTTCTCATCATCTCATAATATGACATTAGATGATAGGTTCACAGGTGAAATATAATAAATAATCTCCAATCATCTAATGCCACATCGTGAAATAATGAGAAAATTATGAGTATAATTACTCTTCCTTCCTAGCCTCCTCTTTTTGATTTAGTAACATTTCTAGGATTAAAAAACTTCCTCTATCTAATTGTAGGCGGTCGTTCTCTTTAGCATGTAAATTAAAGAACATTGCGCGCGGGCATTGTGCTGCCACTAGATTTTATGGGTCTACGATGTATATAACTTATCAACAATTAGAAATCCTTTTCAAGGACCGTGTAGAATATTGGAATTCAATTGAATTATTTGTATTATATTCTTAACATACTTCCCTCACATGTGGACCAAGTAAATGTGATAGTAAAATGTAGAATCAGGATTAAAACTCATAACCATTGCTCAGATATCATATAAAATTATTATTTATTTCAAAAATTTAAACTAATGAAAAGAGATAAGTTTAATTATTTGTATTGTATTACTAACCTTTGAAACAAACAAATAATTTTTTTTTCTTCGCTGTAGCCGGTAGACAAGAGCAATAGAAAGATTTACCAGCCAAGTCTCAAAGAATGATTTGCTAAGCATCAATGGTTCGCAGTTTGAAAGTTCATTCAGTACATATCCCATCAATATTTGACTCGGCCTCTAAATTCAAATTGGGATTTTATCAATCTTTGTCGAGGTTATAAATCTTTCCTATGACGTCCTGCATCACTTTTAGAAGAGAAATTATATCTGGAGTCCTAATTAATGAATAAGGTAAAAAGAAAAAAAAAATTATTTTAAGAATAATATTATTATAATTTTAAATTTTTTTTAAACATAACTGTATGAACTTATATGAACAATCCTCATTTGGGGACGATATGTAGAGTAACTCATTTTGGAATTAAAAGAGATCCATTAGGATTCTGCACAAGCCAAAAAACAAAAGCACTATAAATTGCATGAGCAACAATTTCTAAGAACAAGACAAACAGCAACATAACACCAATTCAAGGATCAACGGGACGAGCTTTTATATATTTTTTTATTAGCAACATGTTGAAAGATTTTCTCCATCATCGATCCAAAGTGGGCAGTGCACGCCCGTGGGGATTTTACTTATAAATGAACACTATCAAACAAAAATAGTGAGCCTTTATTATTTTCGACTAAAGTACTGCCCAATTAGAGTTTACACGTCCACAGCAGTGGACGACAAGGCCTTGAGTCTTGACACGAGTCTAGCTATAACTGCGAATGGAAAGAAGAGGACAGAAAATTTATAGGAAGGAGAAGATATCTATGAACATCAATGTGACACATTGGTGCTCGAGTGGGGACGAGGGACGAGCTGCTCTCTTCGTTTAAATTTGTGGAAACGGGATTCATCTGTTAGAAAAAGCCAAAGGCTTTACTCAGAAAGAAGACAATGATTCATTGTTGGACCTAGTCAGCTTGATCAAAAGCCGTATCATTATTGTTTATTAAGCCTTGGGATCTTTGGAAACCTTTTTCCCATGAATTTTCTCTCTATATATTTGTGCCTCTTTTCGTAGAATGATACCTCACTAATCCTGCAACTTTAGCAACACGTATATTCTTCTAGTTTCTTTGTGTAATATCAGAATGGCCAACTTCAACGTCATGAAAGTTTCCATACTGATCATTCTGCTCATTTTATCTGCGCATGCGAGCAGCTTCGAAGCTGCAAAGATGGGGCGCAAGACCTTGCGCAAAAGGATTAATGGCAGTTCTGTTTTCCGTGAATTAGGCTTTCACTTGTCAAAGATGAAGCGGAACATCAACGTGAGAAGGAGGGCAATGATCGACACGGAGACAGACACAACTGGAGATAGGATTACACCTGGTGGTCCGGATCACATGCATCACACTTCACCACCAACAATGCACTAGATACTGTACTTATTAAGGAAATGTGCAATGGCCGGGATGGCTCTGCATGCCTCTATCCTAGATATATATAATATGCGTCTGCATGCGTACGTACGCCACACTTGAATTGTGGGCACTTATAATATACTTAGCACCTTATCATGTATTAATAGCAAGTAAAGTTTTCACTATTTTTTTTCTATTCTCGGTTCTTTATATATATGTAGTTGAGTAAAAATCATGCGTGTCTCCAAATAACTAATAATCGAAAATAAATAATTGATAATGACCTGTAACTGCTCATACATTTCCCAATGTCTAGACCATACCTTGATGGTTGAAGATAAGAATGCAATGACAGGTCAAGCCGAATGCTTCGGTTATATATAAAGAAAATGATGATAGAACTACAATTATTTTTAGAGAATTCTTGTCACAAAAAAATTATACATAGATTATACAAAAGTAATTCTACGAGTTTGAAATGACTTCTTGTGATTTGTTATAAGATGTAATTTATAATAAAAGTAATTTTATAATTTGATGAACTATATTAAGCCACATTATTTTGTAAGATTACTTTTATGTAATTTTTTATGGCTAGATCATTTTCATCTTATTATAACATTTTATATGACCATGCTTTAAAATGAAAATATTTTTACAAAATAATAATATTACTTTTATAAATTATTTTTATTAAAATATTGCTCACTTAAAACATGGCTAGTAAAATGTTATAAAAAGTAATATTTAAGATTAAGAAATTTCTTATGCTCAAATGGGTTCTTTCAATCGGAGGGAAAAAAAATCAGAGGATGATAAAAGGTCAGTTATGCTCTTTTAATACTCTTAATATCTTGGGTTAAATGAGTTTTAGTTGTTAAAATAAAAGTATTAATAAGATAATATGAATTAATTGGGCTTTGGCATGTGAAATAATATTTTACCTCTAATTAAATATAGATGAGTTGGCAGAGGAGAAAATAGTGTTCAACCTTTTTTACCTCATATATGCAAGACGATTTAGGGCTGTTAGGAAGAAAAACTTCTGATACCATGTAAAGAATAGAAGAAGAGAGAAAATAATCCTCTGTATTAACCAACCTACAGTATGCGTACATGTGTGCCTTTATATAGGACTTGATAAAAGTACAGAAAAAAATAATAAGATTAAATTTATCTAACTCTAATAGTTTGGATACTTAAAAATACCTCAAAATATATATAAAAAATAATAAAATAATTTTTAAACAATAATAAAAAAAATAGTAAATAGTTTATAAATAATAATAAAATAATTTGAGCATATATAAAAACAGTTATATTTCCAAATAGGCCTTATAGTATATATTTTTCATTGGAAAGAACCTATTTATCATCGTCCTTTTAACAATCATTGATGTGATATTAAATATAGACTAACAAATAAAATATAATAAATAATCCCTAATCAATGATGATAAAAGAGATGAGGAGAGCATTTCTGTTTGGTTGATGCTACACCCATATAAAATTCTTACAGAATCATCATCGAAAGGTTTTTTTTTTTTTTTGCTTTTTTTCAATTTTTTTAAACACTTTAAACATTTTTAAAAAATAAAAAAATACAAATTCATTTAAAAATATTTTCTTAATCATTAAGTAAAAATAAATTAATAAATAAATAAATAAAATTCGGTACAAGATTTCAATAAAATCTCTGTGAAAATAGTATTTTCCTTTCTGTTTAAAGAAATGCTTAAGATTTTGACAATGAGTCCCGAGCATTTTCCTGACATTTTTTGTAACCTAATGATTAAGAAATTACTTTTTAATAATGTTGTAATTTTTTTTTATTTCTTTATAAATGTTATGATGAATAATCCTATCATTTTCCTAGGAGTAATGCTTCTCACTCCGCCAATGATATGGGTACAGTGTGACTGACCCATGTCATTTCTGCATCGAGTGCTGGGATGATTATCCCTTCAACATTTTAATGCTCTCCTCTCTATCTCTTTTTTCTTTCAAATTCCGTACTTAGTTTCGCATTGTATTTAATATTTCAAAGTTTTATGGATCCAATTTCTCTGCGCACCTCAAGGATGATCGTCTTTTGATGTCGTCATCAAACACCAATTGTCGTCAGTTTGACAGCTTGCGAACACCTTGCTAGCTTCACAGATAACTTGTTTGCTCGTCTTCTGGGTGGGTTGGGTTGCCCGCCCGTAAATGAGTTATTTTTGGGTTGGGCCATCCAATTATAATGGGCCTTTAAAGTCCACATTCTCAATAAGCTGTGGGCCTAATATACTGTTTACCTATCTTAAATCAGAAATATTTTAGTCACATAAAATTATATAAAAGTAAATTCATAAACTGACGTGGTAATACGTTAAAATGTCAAGTTATTTATAATAAAAGTATATTTAACGTATCACGTGAAGTAATATCAATTTTTAATTTATTTTTATAGAATCTTTTTGTGGTAGTAACAGTTCTCATCCTAAAAATGGAGTGGAGAGACTAGGTATACTTGTGTAGTACTGAATAAGTTCTTGAGTTGAAGGTTGGTCTTGGATCATACAATATTCTAGATGCCGCATAGTGCTACATAGATGCCGAAAAAGTAATTTTACGTACAATTGTAAAATGTGTTAACGTCGTATAATCGCTTTAAAAAAATAATAGAATCTATTATTAAAATTTAATTTTTTTCTTTCATATGAGTATCATATTTTATTCATTTTTCAAAACAATCACGGGATGGTTGCACAATTCACACTGTTGCAACTATCTTTTCTCAGTCCAAAATCACATTTTCTTTGACAAAGCCGGTTGGGACGAGACACCGTATCGTACTCATCTTCCTCCTCATTATGAAATCCTTTTATAGCCTAATGAAAGATCATTCGAACTTTACTGGATCGGGTGCCAGAAGGAAAGAATTTCACGTTTATTATATATGCTTTGGTGTAAATTTCTGACTTTTGAGCAAGGGTGCTCACCCAATATCAGTTTCTCCGACTAAAGATTGCTTGACTAGATCCCAGAGCATTTGGATCTTTAACTTTGGATTAGAACTGCTAATCCCTGACGAAATTTGACACGTCGAATACGAGACAAAACCACCGAGCATGTGTAAAGAAGACAATCATTCACCGTATAGAACCTTCCCTCCTCTAATTTCCTTTTTTTTTTTTTTCTTTTTGAAAACATGTAACTTCCTTGTTGAGGATAAGGGAAGAACACCATCACTCAATGCTAGTCACATGGCTTTTTCCTGTGCTAGTAAGATAAACTTGTGAAAGATTTTAAGAAAAAAAAATTAACAATATCAAGAGTCTCAACCAAATTCAAAGTTTTGAAGAAACATTATAGGTGTGCCCTATACTTTTGGGAGGGAATGAAGTTTGCGTTTATTTTAATTCACAGCACAAAAACAAGTGTTTTCCACCAAAAGAGATGCTTTTAGATCAGCCAGAGCTAATTTATAGACACAAATTAAGTAACGAGGTTCTCAAGTTGGCTGACAACATGACCCTGTGACTATATTGTAGCAAAAGATCCCACAGAACATAGTGATAATGTACGATATCTATGTTACTTCTGGAAAGCCTTGAGGGGGTCGTTAGGGTCAATATCAGTTAGCAGTGGGAGATCAACTGGCAAAATTTCTAGACTCAAGCCTTCATCTCTCAGCTTCGTGACCACTTCCTCAAACACAATCCTGTTTCCATTTGGAGTGAGGTGCAAACCATCCCTGCATTTTATCCAAAACATTTCATTAGCTGTGATTTTCGCAACCCAACATTGTTGGCTTGAAAACCATATACATTCACCAAGATAGGGAGCTTGATCGCTTCTGCACGATACAGCTGAAAGGCCTTACCTTGCCAAGTAATATCAGCCAAATAAACCATTTAGGCAAAAGAGGTCCATGGCACCAAATTCTTACACGACATATAAATGTACTAAAAATCACTCTACCAGAAGAATGATCACTGCAGCCATATAAAGACTTGTATTTGAAATGTTCACTAACACAAGTTATCAGTAACTAAATACGAAGTATGTTCCATGGTTAATTTTTAGTATATGGAAAAGAGTACTCCATTCCAACTGCAAGTTACAATAATGGGATGCGTCCTTTTACTTGCAACTCGGTATGAAAGACACATTCCACTAGTAGATATGGCTAGGGCTGATTTACCAGAGAATTTAGAAATTGACCTTTCTTCAATTTTTTCCTTCTGACATGTTAGCGGTGTGGAGTGTGGACCTCTATGCTAACTTGCGAATATAATTTTAATAATGGTTTATAATAGCAAATCAGATAGTCGATGAAGCTAATCTGCAGGATTAATGGAGGAGTTACCATCAAGTATGTGAAGCACGTGCAAACATGCTATTCATGCATACAAAAAGGCATCACGCATTACCTCAGACAAGCTTTTTCCCAGTCAGGAAACTGCTGCATTTTAGTCCAGAGGTCTACCGCTGGGATCTCACATTCTCTAGCAACAGCAACACATGTTTTCGCATAAGCACCGGCGGCTTCATTTGTTCTCTCAGGCTGACCCAATGGATTCTCAGTGTAAGGATATCTGCATAATAATGGTTTTTAAAAATTGAACAATTCCTTATCTTAAGATAACATCATTATCTCAAGTCACCTAAGATTTTACATCAACATTAAAAGAACTAAAAGGCAGCAAGAAACTGAAGATCTTTTATGTTAAACCATACCGAAGGCGCCCATCTTCATCAATTGGAGGAGGGGTTATGAGAAGAATTTGACTCCTTGGCCATCGCTTCTGAAACCATTAGAAATAAAAAAGAATTAAAATGTAAATAGGGAGCCTACAATGGGATGCACACCTTTAGCTAGGTTTAAGGAACTTTAAATTAATAGTTACTTAGCAAGATTCAATGGGAAGGAAGGACAACTTCGATTCATTGATGTTGAACAATAAGTGAACTAATATAATGGAACAGAGGTAGACATTGGAAACATATTATTAGAAAGTTCAAGTGCATGTCCTTGTTGCACCAAAAGATGGTGAAGCTTTTACGAATTGAAGTAAATACGAGCCAAAGATTTTGTAGTACATAGAAGAGGCTCCTACTACATGCTACCTTCTATGAATTTATGCTTTCGGTTGCCATGCATGTTGAACATAATTGACATCTACAGACAGTATAAACCAACATATCTGTTGAGTACATATGATTAAGGAAGCAACTTTCCTCAGTAACATGGTAGTAATCTAATCAGCAATGGAGAATTAGATACTAACAGATACAGATCCCTTGATTGCATTAAAAAAATGTGTAGGAGACAGTGACAGTAACTATTGAACTCAGCTTGTTTCTCCAGCAGCCAAAACAGAAGGGGGGAAAAGGAAAGAAGGGTAAACATTTGAATTTGGACAGGGAGCAGAGAAGAAGTAATTACTCTTTCTTGCAGATTTTATTGACCAGCACAAAATTAAGCTAAACTGTGTCAAATAAGCATTATTACTCCAAGTGAAAAACACAAGAGCGCATTGAACAAAACCCAAAAATTTATATTACAAAGTGCACTTTTGATCAAGACAATTTCCAGTTGAAACCATATCCTGATTCTTGTAGCCCTACCACACAAATGAACAGTCAACGGCCATCACAAATGCCAAATTGAGGTCCATCTTCTCCTTATATGAGAGGTGGGATATGATAAGAACACCTTCATCCCTTTCGTTACAGGCTACAACTTTAATATGTTTAAGGAAGACGGCTTTAATCACATTTGATCTCATCAAAGTAAATACGAAGCAAATTAATTTTGTGGGGTGTGGGAGTGAATTGTGGCTGAAGAGAAATTTTTCTATTTTTAAACTAGTATTGAATAGAACCTGTAGAAGCTTTCCATCTTCATATTTTGTACAAAAATTCATAGATTATAATCCTAAAGAAAAACAATATTAAGCTGACATCAGAATAACTTCTTTCATGAATCATGTTTCCCCAATCACATACCCCAACTCTCATCATCCCCCTTCCCCCCTCCCATCTCTCCTCAAAATCAAAGTCCCTTATCTTTCTTTCTTTCTTTTGTCCAAATGGTGTTAAAACATGATTACAATCACTTGTCAAAGATAATTATTAGACTAATCCAACACTAAGATTATACTAATCAAAGATAAATATGGAAAATATTACTTAAGAAGGGGCCCCTAGATTGTATACTACCTAAAACTCGATCATAAGATCCTTGTATCGAATACTCAAGTTCTTCAACAAACTGGAGTTCATATTGAAAATCAGACAAGCCATTTATAAATCAGGAAATTTTCAGCGGAGCACATAACAAGCAACCTCAATGGTAAATTTATCATAAATAGCATCCACAAGCTTCAAGAAGGATCCTTCAAAAAGTTTACCCCACGTCTTTCTGTTTTTCTCCGGAGATTTTTCTTCTTTTTATTCTGCGGCCAAAGCCATCTCTCTCTCTCTCTCTCCAAGGCAACAACCTCTCATTTTTGAAACCATAAATACATAAACGTGCATTCATATCAGGTATACAGATACACCAGAGACTAGAGTATGGAGTGTGGATCGGTGTGGACCATCTAAGTGATCTAACAACGACTCAATAAACGTGAAAAAGGAAGGCCACAAGTCCCTTTACAAGTTATATTCAGCGCTTCGCCTCATCTGTGGCTTTGTGCCAAGAGGGCGGCCATCTCGAGAACGACAGCTAGGCGTGAGCCAGCCACATATTAGCATGCTATGGTCTAATTGTACAAGTCTATATTACAGTCAAGTGCCAAACATCAACAGCAGCATCCACTCCTCCACCACAACGACTTTCTTGGCTGCGTTCCATTTCTATGACATCCCAAAGCTAAAATTTTCAAGCCCACTTTACTTATTCGGTCCATCTCTGGTCAAGTGATCATCTACTTCGAAGGATAGTATCATCTACACATACCTAGGCCTAAAACCTCATTCTCATGTCACTCAAGAATTGTAATATTCCTGGTTCCAACATTGAAGGCGTCTTTTCCAATCATGGGTGCCTGTGTTTAGGCGCGCGCGTCAGAGAGAGAGAGAGAGAGAGAGAGAGTTCTACCTTGAGAAAGGAAACAATGGAGATGAGGTTGTGCTTATATTCGTCGAGAGGCACGTGTTGGAAGGCTGAGCATCTGTCTGGAAGGCAAGCGTCGTTTGCGCCAAAGAACACCGTCACAGCTAATGGTTCACCACCGTCACCGCCTTCCACAGCAGGAAAAACCTTGTCCAGCACCTTCACGGCCCACCTCGTGTTGTATCCACTGTACCCTCTTAGCACCACATCAACCTGATCATCAGAACCGAACACACTGTCAAAAGTCTTCAATCTGAGCCATACCAACCTACTATCCAAATCATCCCCTAAAGAGTCAAAAAACATAACTATTAGAAGACTCGCGTGCTCTTATGAATAGAGGCTATGAAAGACTATACCGAGCGAGAGAAATGGTTGGCAAAAGATGCACCCCAACCTCCATCCCCAAAGGACTCCTCAGTGATCGAGTCACCGAAAAGATAAATCTTCGGCCTCATCTTTCACAGATCTCAATACGGGATTTGCTCGATCGATCGAGTCAACTTTGTTTTATATTATTTTCGGAAGTACTACTTCTCAACCTTCACGTGGCATGCAATATGAAATCTCCAAAACTGAAACTCTCTTTTATTGCGGTATTTAAATAAAGGGTAAAAATAATAAAGCATGTCCCTTTTAAATACGCCACCCAATTAAATGCACCCGAAAAAGGCTGCTATCCTCTGTGAGAGAGAGAGTGAGAGAGATAGCACTGAAGAGGGTAATGTGTTTCCCCCTTTCGTTCCTCAAAAGTGTTTTATTTATCTGGTGCAGGTTTGGTTTTTTTGGTCGCCTGGTTTCATCGTCTTGGAGGAGCCCATCGTGGTTTGTATTAGATTTTTATGGCCGATCTACAGGTTGCGCCACCCACTACGGAGATATCCATCCATCCATCCATCCTAACGAAACCAGCCTTTTAGTATCTCATAATGACAGGCCTGCCATTGCCGAGCACTGAAAGTTGCTGACATGACCTGCTCTGCGTCTCACTTTTACATTAAATTATCTGCGACGGTGTGGTCTGAGTACTACGTCGGTATTTGGTAGAGAGGGACCTGGAGGGGGGGCCAAGCCCATGGGGCTCACAGACGTCAGTTCTCTCATCGCATAGCCCTACGCCGTAGAGAGACAAGCAGGCTACCTATCTCGATCGAGTCGTCGTCCTTTTCTCGCTCGAGTGGTTGGTTTTACTTAAGATTTTTAATATCCTAAGGGCATTTCATTATGATGATGGTGGGCCAATCATGCCTTACGATAAGGTCATCCGACGAAACCAGCACAATTCTGAAATTAGTCCCGTTTGTTTTCACTATCTTATTTTATCTTAATTATTATAATTATTTTAAATTTTTATATAAAAATATAATAAATAATTTAATTCTTTTCAAATATCAATATAAAAATAATATTAAAAAATATATTTTACTAATATTTTATTTAATTACTATTCAAAACATCTCATTTCGTCTTATCTTATCTGAATTGTATATTTAAATAAAAAATACTGATTGAATAGTTTGGAGTGAGATAAAATGAATTTATATAGAAATTAAAAATTAAATGAAATATTATTATAATATTAATTTTTAATATTACTATTTTATAATTAAATAAAATTAAATTATTTATTATATTTTATATTATTTAAAAAATTATAATGATAAGATGATATGAAATAAAATAAAAAATGTTTTATATCAAATTTAAATAACTTTCCATGCTCTCTTCTTCTTAAATCACGTCCTTTTTAAGAAATGATACTTGCTATTAGATCGCATAATTTTTTTAAAAATTTAAGTAAATATTAAATTTATATATATAAATTAATTTTTTAATAATAAAATTTACTTTTGTTTTAAAGATTGAACGATATGTAACTTCCTTCCTTCTTTTGTTTAAAAATAAACTTCACCATAAAAACTAATTTTTTTTTCTTTTTAAGTGAGATACAAATTTATCTATTTTAAATTTATACTTAACATTACTCATTATACAATTTTAAGTGATTCTTTTTATCAATTATTTTAATCTCATATACTTAAAATGTATCTTATTCTTAAGTATAATTAAGGATAATAAGAATTAAGAAAAAAAATAATATTAGTCATTTCTAAAAAAAAATAGTCTAATTTTATTAATAAGTTTTACTTATGACGAAAGAATTCTATATTACAAAAAAACTTCAGTTAAAACAAATAGAATATTAATTATTAGATTTAGCTTGCAAGGATATAATAAATAGGATGTAACAGAGGGCGAAATACACTCTTCACATCATTCATGTGCTATGATTTAATTTAAATGATAAATTTTAAAATTTGAGTTTTATAAATCAAATTATACAAACTATAATGAACTATATTTCATTGCATCAAGCATTGATGTACCGTGTGCACATAATTAGATATATATTTTAAGATGTTACAAAAAATAATAATGCTATTTATTATCTATTTATTCATCATTATAAATCTATATTTTATGTTTCACTAGTATACCAAACATTTGAAGCCGAACGATAAAAGGATAATAAACTAAAAGATGATGAATATCATTTCTTATTGTAGGAATATTACACTTACATGTTGGGAGTAGCAATACCAATTAATCTCTTTTCTTTTTTTATTGAATTGGATGAAACAATGAATGTTTAATTAATACGATCAAGTGCAGAATTAATTTTAATTTAAGATTTATGTTTGGATATTATGTGAAATCGTTAATTATACTAAAAATTTATGTCAATAAAAACTGATAAATTTAATTATTTATATTCATAAGAAATATGATATTAAATATGTAATAATTCTAATATTAAATACGTCCAATAATTCTAATATTAACTAGACAATTAAATGGTATCTTTATTATAATAATAAAAATTAATTTTAATTTTAAAAAACACGTCATCCATAAAAAAAAATTATAAAAATAAATTTATAATGTGATTTTATATAATAAATTAAAACTGTATTTAGATGTTAAACTGAATTAAGTTGAGTTGAGATAATAAAATATTGTTAAAATATTATTTTTTAATATTAATATTATTTTAAAATTTTAAAAAATTAAATTATTTTTATATTTTATATTAAAATTTTAAAGTATTATACTAATGAATTGGGATGAATTGAAAATAATTTGAAATGTAACCGTATCCTAAATCTTTTTTACAATCTTTTTTACAATTTAACCCAATACGTAAAGTCACTTGCTAGTTGCTACAATATTTTTGTTTAATTTTTGTTATATCAAAAGAAGGGGTATCTGCCATCTACCAAGTTCCAAGCACTGCTGCGGCGGTCCTGCCGATCACGTTACAGCTCGATAATTTAATGCAAAGTGAAGGCTGATATCATATCACGTTGCAGAATTTCTGAAGTGTCCACAGTCACGGACGATGGTTTGTCTAATAATTATGGTTTGTCTAATATTCATCCTCTTCACATTTTATATTCTATATTTTTTAATATTTTTAAAAAATTTTTTTGAATTTATTTTTTGAAAACTATTTATAATTTTTTATTTACTATTTATATAAAAATATATTTGATAAAAAAATTTAAAAAAAAATAAAATATAAAATATAATGTGAATAATAAAAATTGAATAGATTTTTTCAATAATTATACCCATCCCCTGTGTTTTCTTCATTTTTCTTTCTAGAGACATAAATGTAACTGCGTAGGCATGCACACACGGACACAGCAATCATCAGACCATCGCAGCAGACCATGCTTTTTGCCTTTCTTTTTTAAAAATTAATTAATTTAAATAGTGCAAATCTTACAGCTAGCTTTATGTGTAGGATGGTTTCAGAAAGTCGATCTTTTTGCGCACGCTGATAGTACTTGAATTAAGAATCGTGTATGTAATTATGACCTATGTGGGTGCACGAGTTACTACTTTCTGTAGGCATGCAAACAATGCAGATCAAGATCTATGGCCAAGGAGTAACGCTGCCTATAGTCAGCGCTTACGTAAGTTTTCGTGCATTTTTTTTCAAAAATAAATTAAATTTATTATTAAAAAATAAATTCTATTATATACTATCACTTTTGTTTATTTTTTTATGTATTTTATTGATACGATTGATTAAACAAATTAATTTATAATAAAAAAATACACAATCAATTAATAAAATGTAGGTTTTGTTTGTTTTTAGATATGAGATGAGATGAAAATTTTTAAGATGAGATGAATTGTTTATTTTATTTTATATTGAAATTTGAAAAAGTTGTAATGATTAGGTGAGAGAAGATGAGATGAATTTGAAAAAATTGAATTGTTTATTTTATTTTATATTAGAATTGAAAAAAATGTAATGATGAAATTGAGATGAGATGAGATGTTTTCCGAAAACAAACGAGACCTAAGTAATCAAAAATGCATAAATGTGTGCTCCAATCCCTACGTGACAGTCTAATGACTTCAATTTTAAATTTGTTTCATGATAGCAACCATGCATAAATGTGTTTTTTTTTTTTTCTCGGCGGATAGCAACAGAAAATGTAACCTTTTTTATTTGATGGAACAGAAAATGTAAGTTAATCGTTGATGTTTCTTAGGATTTTGTACAACTTTATTATATAAGATATTCTTAATAAACAATTAGATTATGTTGCTTGGAAAATATATATTAGTTTTCTATTGATTTGAACTTCTTTTGGCTGTATAAAGTGTTTTGTATATCTTGGTTAAAGAAGAAGACGACTTAGGTCTCGTTTGTTTTTAGAAAACATCATATCTCATCTTAATTTTATCATTATATTTTTTTCAATTTTAATACAAAATAAAATAAACAATTCAACTTTTTCAAATTCATCTCATCTTTTCTCACCTAATTATTACAATTTTTTTAAATTTTAATACAAAATAAAATAAACAATTTATCTCATCTCAAAAGTTTTCATCTCATCTCATCTTATCTTCAAAAATAAACAAGACTTTACATTATTTTGTTATTGTTTCACTCCAATTTCAGCCGGACTGATTAACACCAGCCTCCAAATTCCGTTTTGCAATAAATAAGAGCCTATGCGGCGGGATTATTACGTCACTCATGTCTTTTGAAAAAGAATAAGAAATGATATTTACAGTCATAGGGTATATGGTTCTTACGTATTCTTTTTAAAAAAATAAATAAATTTAAATTTTATGTAAAAAAATTATTTTTTAATAATAACTTCACTTTTTTAAAATTAAATATATGCACACTCTAAAACTATATATAATATTATTTAATAAATACAGTGCTTGCATAAGTCACGATGGTACGTATCTCTAGCATTACTTTTGAGAAATGAAATTTGAACATGCTGGTCCTCCAACTGTACGTACAACTCGGTTCAATTATTGATCTCTCATAACAGCTTTATTACAATGGCATATTTTGTTTATTTTTTCGTATATATCGACACGTCTCTATCATTTTGAAACGAAAACTCATACATGACCCCATGCACGCACCAAGGTTTAAAAAAATAAAACGACAAAGATACGTACGTAAGAAGTCTTTTGGAAAGCAAAAATTTTGCTAAATTGGTCTGACCACTTGATGATGATGAAGAAAGTGGAAAAGGATTTAAAATGTACGCCCACTCAAAACGAACGTGAATGCTGCAGAGACTCTGCAAATGGACGTTGTTTTCCAATCCCCACAAGGATGAAAAAAAAGCTTCTCAAGCGTTGCTCACTTTTCCAGAACCGAAAGATGAGACATGATTTCTAATATAATCTAATATAATATAATATCTCCGGGTACGTAACTTGGCTATTTGGCAGCTTATATATATCTGGTCATGACATATTTCTCAACTCTATCTGCTGAAACTTGCCATGATTCCTGCATCACCAACGTTAACATATATCTTAATATATCGCAGCTAGTTCACATTTAGATAGCATTTGGATGTTGAACTGAGGAGAATTGAGATGATAAAATATTATTAGAATATTAGTTTTTAATATTATTATTATTTTAAAATTTAAAAAAATTGAATTGTTTATTATATTTTATATTGAAATTTAAAAAAATTATAATAAGAAGTTGAGATGAGTTTTAGAAGCAAACGAAATTAGAGACAAACTTTTTTCTCATTTTTTCAACTTTAGTGATTGATACCTAATTTCGGGAATGTATATATAATAGAATTGGAACTTTACATCTCGAATGAGTATATCATCAAGACTTTGACCACTTGTTCTAACCCGTAAGGGTTATCTACTAAAGAATTCTACATAGAAACCTTTCATACATCACACATCCACCTAATCAACATGTAATTTATCATTTTTGCCATGCTGATATCTATCTTAATACTTAAAATATGTGTGCTTTTAAATAAAAAAGTAAAAATGACAAATCACATATTGATTAAGTAGAAGTGGATAGTATAAATATTTCTTGTAGCACTTCTCTATCTAACCTCATAGTTTTTGCGAGTATGCATGGGCTCTCTAAGTATCATCTAATGGAGAGCCAAGAGTACTAAGAGTATTGGCATTGAACTAGTCAAATATCAGTGCTGTCTAAAACATAGTTAAGTTCTACTTAAATGAACTGTATTGGACTAGCTAAAGCTAAAGTCCTATTGGTGAAAGTACTCTTAGCTACAGTAAATGAAAATGAAAGTCCATACTAGGCGAGTATTGTTTGGGTACAGAAGTAGGTGAAGGGAGGCCACGAAGGTTTGTGTTATTGAGTTTGCGAGTTAGGTTTAGAAAAATTTTGGGGCTTAGGGTTGTCTGCTATTTGCCTTGTCGAAGCCTTTGACCGGGCCCTAGGTTCCCCAACAATGTCCATCAAGCCAAGCATTTGAATCAAAAACGGGGGGTTTTTCTGAAGTTTTATTATGCTGCTTGATTCTGAAACATAGTTTTCACCTTTGTTAGCAGAACTCTTGGCCAAAACCCTTGCATGTCTAGGATTTACCATATAAATGCCTACTCTGTGCATTAAAAGTCTTCAAAAAAAATTGTAATGAATATGTAAAGGCCACGACTCTAGAAGTTCATGTTCTCAATGAACTTGCTAAGGTTAGTGCTTATTTTAGTTATCCTACAATAACAGGTGATGAAAGCTTTTATTCTGTTGTTTCTTTAACCTATTCTTATCGAATGCTTGTGGAATTGTGATCTTTTGGAATTCCTGCTTCAGTTTCAATGCCATCAATTTGTGCGGGTCCAAAATTAGGAAAGCAGCGACTTAATAGAACCTTTTACCTTTTTCGTTTTGTATTGTTTTATTCTATAACCAAATGTTTACTTTAAACTAAGATAGCACTCTATTTTCCTTTTTAAGAAGTAAACTTTAATACTTTTCTTGCTCAAGTTCTTACGAGTTTCATCCATTGGACAAGGTCATATGATAAAGAAAAATGCCTTCTTTGTTATTTTGTACGTGTAGAAGCTAAAGATTAGGCCATGCCCCGTAGTCCTTGCTTTTTATGGTGGTCCTAAAGCTTGCATGTCCTTTCCTTCAGGTAATCAGGCAGCCTTTATATGTGAGTTTGAAAAGGAGTTCTAAGAGCATTTTCAATGGCTTATTCATTTTATCTTTTAAAATACATAACTAAAACTTATTTTTTTATTTTACATACTGACTTTTACAATATACCATAAATCAACGTATTTATTTTTTTATATCATTTAAATATTATACTTTTTAATCTTTTTTATTCGTTTAAATTTCTCTAACTATCAATAATATCCTCATATCTTTTGATATTAACAATATCTCACCATATATAATATTATATAATTATGTTCTATTTAAATTAATCCTAATTTATAAGCTAAACCAAAATATAAATTGATTAAAAAAATGATATTGTATTTACGAGAATATTCTCAAATTATATTATGAAAACATGAAAGACAATACACAAAACAACCCTTCTACTATATACCGACCCTCGCATCCGAATAAGCAAAAAATGCTAGTCATAGAATGTAGCTACACTCAAATGTGCAGGATTTTATTTTATTTTATTTATTTTTATAGTGACGCCATAAAATGTTAAGTACTATGCCATGCAATGAGAGAGAAGGGCTGAAATGAAAAGTACAGTTGGGATGGGGAATCGTCGTGAAATCGACTAATGTGGCAAAATGCTATGTGAGCATCAGGAATGAGAAAATGTGCAGTGGACTTTCTGTAAACAGAGGGGGTAAGGAACTTTATACCCTTTTAACCTGTACTGATATGCTGTTATATAGTTTGGTCAATTATGCCCAGTAAATTTTCTGTCTCTTTGTAGGGGTTTCTCCAATGCTGATGCAATTTTGGGAGCCAATTTACAGTGAACTTTCTATAAACAGAGGGGGTGAAGAAGCAAAGGACTTCATCTCAGAAGGCCACATGTGGAAGTGATCAGTTTTATTTAGTTAAAAATTTTGATTGCATCATTTTTTACCATTTGTTCGGTATTAAGGTTATGGCCTATTTTGTTTTTCTTTTTACTATCTACTATATAGGTACCCTTTGTAGAACTTCAAGTTATTTAGATGTGTAAATGCATTAATGTTTCCATTATGGATATCAAGCTAGCTCTAGGTATAACCTGCTTGCTCAGTAAAAGTATTATATTACTTTAGCTAGATTGTTTAGAAAAACATGACTCACACCTTAGGATCCTATTCCTTCATCCTCCAGCTCAGTAAAATACAAGGTTTGAATTTCTTTTGCTCTTTTGTTTGTTGCTGGCTAAACCAGATGAATTAAGGAAGTTTGATCCATCTCTCATATATGTTTCTCTGTTTTTTCTACATAAATAATGATGGAGATCGAAAATGGGATTGGATATCACTTTCAACACTTGCAGAACTGAAGATTTATATAAATAGTTGCAGCCAAATAGTGGCCGTGGGAGTTGGTTTTGTCTTTGTCATTGTATTTGTTTACACTCAAGTTAGAGAAATACACTACTTTATTGTTGTTTTAGCTTGGAAACTGAACTGATGTATTTCCTTTCATTTATGTATGTTGAGTTATTCAGATTAATGAGTCTTTGTGAAATAGGAAGTTTGTTATCATTATCATTAAATACACTACTTTGGATTTTGGATTTTAATGAAATGAGGTGCTACTTGGACAGTACATCCTATTCTTATCATTAAATGCAGCTTCTATTGTGTCCAGTTCTGAATATGTACTTGGTGTTACTTGTGTAGATTGTAAACTTGGGATTTTTTGTGCAAGCACTTGTGTTGTGAAGATGTTGTAGTGTAGTTTGAGTAGATGATGTATAGCTTGGTAGCATCCACCATGTGTAGCTTGTGTATATTCTGATATGTCTATGAAATTCAGACTCTGATGAATACAATTATAAGACTATCAATTTCTACTATTTTGGTTTATACACAACTCTACAACTTTTGTGTTTCTACATTATTTTAACTCAATTCAATTCAAATAAAGTCTAATTCAATAAATTAATTGTAATGTTAAGACTGACATTTCACAAACCAGTTAATCTCCAAATCTCCATATTAACAGCATAATTTCACAAACCAACATTTTCATACACATACGGATATCATACATATGGATACGCCATTTTGTACATCATAACCACATCACAATCTAGTATAAACACAATAATATTTACTTTTTCTTGTGAACATCTCTCTCTCTCTCTCTCTCTCACATACACACACAGAGTTTATCTTCCCTTTTTCAAACTTCATACTCATGTAGTAATACGTCACCCCATATCTTCCGAATTGCATTCCTCTATCAAATGAAGTATATTCACCCATACGAAAAATTCACATCTCGCTTCTCCTTGCACATAATACGAACATTTAATTAACATGATAAAGTACACCCACCAAACTAAAAAAATAATATGCATTTATATAAATTTATAAACAATTCTAATATTCTGTTTGAGATATGAACTGAGGGTATAAACATTTATAAACAATTATAATATTCTGTTTGATGATGATATGGCTATTAGAGATTTCAAATATCCCAACTGGCATGTATCAATAGTAATGCAACAACGCTTTTATGCGTGTTCACCCAGATCATCAAACTCTAATAGCCAAAATTATTAACTCATTTTCTACATAATTTTAAAAAATAATATCTGAACCGTGATAGTAGGCTAGAAATTAATATGTTTTCATTCAACCTATTCAAGATACTAATATGTCAGTAGGCTAGAAATTCATAGAGAATTTCTAATTAATCTTAACCAAAAGTTGAAAGAAAAACTAGACAATAGAAATTATTCAGCAATGCCCACTAAGTAGTAGTTAAAATTCTTTCCCTCTTTTTTGAGTTTTCTTTTCAATTCTTCTAATCTCAAAGGGGAAAAAAAAGAAAAGAAAAAGAGAGAGGATGGATTCCTCCTTTATATTCCAATCTCTTCCTTTACCACCTATGCAAGTAAACAAAATTAATTGTATGTATACCTTCTTTTTCTCTTTCGAAGTCATCCTCGACACCTTTTCTTTTGAACTAATTTCCCCTTACATTGTACCCATTGATTAGCCTTGAATTCTAAATTAAATGGAAGGCGGCCAAAGTCACATGTTAGGCATCCGTATCCTTGTAGCCTGCTTTGATATTTAATCCAACTTATGAATAGAATAGAAAAATTAATTAGCACCCTAGCTGCCTGTGACCACATGCAAGCTGAACCGGATCGAATTTATATTGGGCAGT